>CM064572.1:58388734-58611234 GCA_032716605.1 Paralithodes platypus
CGAGCTAACATTTCTACCATTTGGGAAGAGTCTGTCCAGGAATATATGTAGAAATGTACAGCCAATTTGTTCTAGCCCTTTTTGAGTTACAGAGGATAGAGGTTATGATTTCTAGCCTACATACGGCGAATAGACTTATAATTATATAGCTTATGGAGGCACATTTATGATTCACTGGTGAACTATTTTGGAAAACTGCTTAAGAGGGGCTAGTACTCGCATTTTATGGACCCCTGCTCCCTCATGTTTAGCATATTAGCTTTGAGGTTTTAAGACGTTCGTTCCGTTAGTTTGGCAATTTTGAGACATTTCGCCTCATTTTGTATTCAACATTAAGACCTTTCGTGCCCTTTAGGTGTCGATTATTTCCTGGCGAGCGATAGCGAGCCTCTAATATTAGAAGGACCTTCGGCCGAGAAATTTGTCTACCGAAAAATGTACAAATTTATCTTGAAAGGGGGTCTAGGGGGTGTTTTTCTAAGTTTGATAGAGGTTTAGAGAACAAACTAAACCCCCTCCTTAACCCATTGAGCCGAACCAGTAAATTATGGTGCACAATACGGTCTGATCTCCCTTAAGCCACAATGATCATATAACCCTAGTTAACATTCACCACCGCCTCGTGTTTATCATTACGTGTCGTTCAAGTTTATCTACCTGGCCACCCCCACGACCACTATACCACCACCACCACCACACTGATTAGGTGACAAGGTAAGTATTGTACAGGTAAGAGCATTAATAAGAGGGAAGTTTGGTTTTCACTGGACCCCCTTCTCCTCAATGTTTATAGCCCCATTAGCCTAGTTTTGACATTTTGAGACGTCCGGTCCATTAGTTCGGCGAAATTAAACCCGTTCAGCCATTAAGGTGTCGATTTTTTCCTGGCGAGCGACAGCGAGCCTGTAATTTAGGAGAAATCAGCCTTCGGTCAATCGAAAAATGTACAAATTCATCTCGAAGGGGGGTCTTGGGAGTATTTTTTAAACTTGTTGGAGGTCTTTGGAGGAAATAAAATAAAATAATAAATATATAATTGAATATATATATTAACCAATAAGTATAGGCCTACGTATTGCCCTCCTAGCCCTCTTAAGGGGAGGTATTTAGTGTGTTCCCTAGACCTCCATCTAGCTTAAAATTACACCCGCTTGAGTCCCTTTCAAGATAAATTTGTAAATTTTTCGGTAGAAAAATGTCCCGGCCGAAGGCCGATTCCCCTTAAATTACAGGCTCGCTATCGCTCGCCAGGAAAAAATCGACACCTAAATGGCACGAATGGTATTAAAATTGACAGAAATGGGGCGAGGGTTCTTAAAATCGCCAAACTAATGGGGCGAACGTCTTAAAATCTCAAAAGCAACGAGGCTAAACATGAGGGAGAAAGGAGTCAAGAAAAAAGTCCCTCAAGTGGAAATCTCCCCTTAAAGAAGGTCAAGAACACAAATCTTACCATATCAGTTAGGCTTATGGTCGGTGTACAGTGGCGCTAATAAATCATGTCTCGGCTGTCATGGCTCGCTCTGTGCTGTATTAATGTCTGTCAGATGTTGGATAGGGTGGGTTAAGTGTAGGGACATGTTTGTATATCTCAATCGATATGAAGAAATGAAGCTTAGATATTGCTGATACCAATTATTGATCGAAATATACTTGGTGCCGAGACATCACTTATTAGCGCGACTGTACAGTGGCCCTAATAAGTCATCTCGGCTGTCATTACGTTTGGCTCGCTCTGTGTGCTGTATTAAGGGGAAATTTCCACTTGAGGGATTGTTTTCTAGATCCCGTTCTCCCTCATGTTTAGCCCCATTGCTTTTGAGATTTTAAGACTTTCGCCCCATTATTTTGGCGATCTTAAGAACTTTCGCCCCATTTCTGTCAATTTTAAGATCTTTCGTCCATTTTTTCCTGCCGAGCGATAGCGAGCCTGTAATTTAAGAGGAACCGGCCTTCGGCCGGAAATTTGTTCTACCGAAAAATGTACACATTTATCTTGAAAGGGGGTCTAGGGGGTGTAATCGTAAGGTTGATGGAAATATAAGGAACACAGTAAAAACCTTCCCTTAAGGTCTGTCAGATGTTGGATAGGGTGGGTTAAGTGTAGGAATATGTTTGTTTGTATATCTCACTCGACAGGAAGAAAATAATCATCTCGAGATATTATTGATCGAAATATACTTGGTACCGAGACATCACTTATTAGGCCGACTGTACAGTGAGTAGCCTTTATCGTACAGTGAGTAGCCTTTATCGTACAGTGAGTAGCCTTTATCGTACAGTGAGTAGCCTTTATCGTACAGTGAGTAGCCTTTATCGTACAGTGAGTAGCCTTTATCGTACAGTGAGTAGCCTTTATCGTACAGTGAGTAGCCTTTATCGTACAGTGAGTAGCCTTTATCGTACAGTGATCGGAAAACTACCTCAACACACTTTTTTTTTTTAGGAGACGAACATAAATGTTTTTGTAAAAATCTCGAAGTTATAAAAAGGGGTTGAAACAAAATATATACAATCATTGGGTATACTGAGAGTGATTTACCTTACTAACTTCGTATTAGATGGGATTATTGTCATTAAGGGAAGGCAGACCGTTTTTCTGGACCCCCTTCTCCCTAATCTTTAGCCCCACTAGTTTGGGGATTATAAGACGTTCGGCCCATTAGTTTGGCGATTTTAGCACCTTTCGCCCCATTTCGTTGTCAATTTTAAGACCTTTCGTGCCATTTAGGTGGGATTATTTCCTGGCGAGCGATAGCGAGCCTGCAATTTTACCGGGACATTTTTCTACCGAAAATGTACAAATTTATCTTGAAGGGGGGGTCTAGGGGGTGTTTTTCTAAGCTTGATGGAGGTCTAGCGAGGAAACTAAAAAAAATATATGAATAAATGAATTAATAGACCAAACAAACGGTCAGTCTCCCCTTAATATACAATTAAAGGGGTCGATCAGCATGGACACTTTAATTACCCTTTTCATGTATGTAGCCTATGTATTTTATGTATGTACTCAGGCCTATTCCCCATTTTTCCCTTTTTTGGGGGGGAGGGGGAGGCTCGAGACAGAGCCCAACCAAGGACAACAAAACGCAACAGAAAACAATGAACACACAAAAACAAAACACAAATTCACACACATCTAGGTCACCCAGGAGAAGACCCAGAGACCAGAGATCACCAAGGTCCCTCCCGCACTCCTCCGGCCCCCGACCACCCGCAGAGGTTCCGGTCTCGGCAGGCAGACATGCAGCGAGCCGAAACCGCAAGCCCGCCCACCACACTTCCAGGTGCACCCTTCATATATACAGGCTCTCCAGCAAGGCGCCTGACGGACTATTATCTAGTCCAACTGGCGCCCGACCCCTTCTCCCAAATGACCACATGTTCACTCATCTATTCACAAGCACTTCCCTTGCCTGATCTATAGTCATTCTTCTATCACCCAAAGCTTGTCTTACACAGTCTCTCCATCTCAATGGGGGTTTTCCTACCCCTCTATCTCCCCTTGTATTTGACTCACATATTCTCTTTGTAAGCCTTTCATCTTTCATTCGTTCAACATGACCATACCAGCTCAGCACCCTTCTGTCCACTCTGGCCGACAAATGTTCCTGCTGCCCCACTCTCCTACGTATCTCTTCATTCCTCAATCTGTCTCTACGATTAACTCCACACATACTCCTCAAGCACCTCATCTCCATCACATCCAGCTTTCTTCTCTCTTTGCCTTCAGAGCCCATGTCTCAGCCCCATACATCACTGCTGGCACAACAATTCCTTGATACGTTGCTCTTTTAACTTTCATTCCGAGATTTCTCACCTTCCCCACATACTTCCCATTGCTCCGAAAACTTTCCTTCCTTCACATACTCTCTGTTTTACCCCCATTTGTACCTCCCTCTTCATACCCATTAGTGTTTACAGTGTATTGGAAACCGATCTAATATATAATATTTCGATAAGATTATTATAACAGTCCATAACATTAAGGGGAGGTTTTTAGTTTGTTTCCTACTCCTCCAGCAATCTTAAAATTTCACCCCCTTGAACCCCTTTCAAGATAAATTTTTACATTTTTCGGTAGAAAAATGTCCCGGCCGAAGGCCGGTTACTCTTAAATTACAGGCTCGCTATCGCTCGCCAGGATAAAATCGACACCTAAATGGCACGAAAGGTCTTAAAATTGACAGAATGAGGCGGACATTCTTAAAATCACCAAACTAATGGGTCAAACGTCTTAAAATTTCAAAAGCAATGGGGCTAGATATGAGGGAGAAAGGGGTCAAGAAAAAAGTCCCTCAAGTGGAAATCTCTCCTTAATATCAACTACTAAATGTGTGTAATTTAATATATTGACAAACAACTAAGTCAGTGTTAACTCTTTCAGTACGATGACGAACTTTCAGTAAGAATAACTCCTTCTGTCAAATGATATCAGAGATTATATAAAGCACTCGGCCCTCTCTCTCTCTCTCTCTCTCTCTCTCTCTCTCTTAATTGTTTTCTTGCAGTCTAATTAACATGGGACAAATCTATTACTCTTCGAAAAATCGTATCGTACTTAATTAAGGGGTTATTATTAGGTTATGATGAGATGTTTATCGTTAAGAGGGGATGGGCCGGTTTTCTTGACCACTTTCTCCCTCATGTTTAGCCCCATTAGTTTTCAGATGTTAAGATGTTTGCCCCATTAGTTAGTCAATTTTAAGATCTTTCGCCCCATTTCTTCGTCAATATTTAGACCTTTCGTGCTATTTAGGGTGTCGATATTTTCCCTGACGAACGATAGTGAGCCTGTAATGTTGGAAGAATCGGCCTTCGGCCGGGAAATTTTTCTACCGAAAAATGTACAAATTAATCTAGAAGGGGTATCTAATGGATGTTTTCTTTAATTTGATGGAGGTCTAGGGAGGAAACCAGAAAAATAATGAATACATGCAAAAATCGCCCAAAAAGTGAACCATCTACATTACAGACAAAAATAACTATGATTGTATATGAACACATTATGTTACATAGAGCATCCTAAATGGCTTGGTAGGACTTTATCCAAAAATATAACCGACTGAAAAATGTCCCAATATCAAAGGTACAGCCGGGAGCATTAACTCCTTCTGTACCGGCGTCGTTCTTTTAACTTTTATTTTGGCTACTATTAGACGATTTTATTCGGTTTAAAAAGGGCTTCCAATTATCTCACTTAACCCTTTTTACTACACAGGTCCTTCCTAAACTGCATACAATCGCCCAAATATAGCTAGCAGAAAACTAAGAAGACGGAATCCGGTAAGGCAGGGGTTAATAGCTACCCACCCATTTGAATCAATATGATACAATATCGAACACAAATGATACAATATCGAACACAAATGATACAATATCGAACACAAATGATACAATATCGAACACAAATGATACAATATCGAACACAAATGATACAATATCGAACACAAATGATACAATATCGAACACAAATGATACAATATCGAACACAAATGATACAATATCGAACACAAATGATGCAATATCTAACACAAATGATACAATATCGAACACAAATGATACAATATCTAACACAAATGATACAATATCGAACACAAATGATACAATATCGAACACAAATGATGAAATATCTAACACAAATGATACAATATCGAACACAAATGATACAATATCGAACACAAATGATACAATATCGAACACAAATGATGCAATATCGAACACAAATGATGCAATATCGAACACAAATGATACAATATCGAACACAAATGATACAATATCTAACACAAATTATACAATATCGAACACAAATGATGAAATATCTAACACAAATGATACAATATCGAACACAAATGATACAATATCGAACACAAATGATACAATATCGAACACAAATGATGCAATATCGAACACAAATGATGCAATATCGAACACAAATGATACAATATCGAACACAAATGATACAATATCGAACACAAATGATACAATATCGAACACAAATGATCGAACACAAATGATACAATATCGAACACAAATGATGCAATATCGAACACAAATGATGCAATATCGAACACAAATGATACAATATCGAACACAAATGATACAATATCGAACACAAATGATACAATATCGAACACATATCGAACACAATGATGCAATATCGAACACAAATGATACAATATCGAACACAAATGATACAATATCGAACACAAATGATACAATATCGAACACAAATGATACAATATCGAACACAAATGAGATAATATAATGCTTTATTATATCCAAGAAGCTTCCGAACCGAGTCTGTAAGGGGAGGTCTCCACTTGAGGGATTGTTTTCTTGACCCGTTTCTCCCTCATGTTTAGCCCCATTGCTTTTGATATTATAAAAAGTTTGCCCCATTAGTTTAGCGATTTTAAGAACTTTCACCCCATATTAAGTCCTTTCGTGCAATTCAGGTGTCTATTTTATCCTGGCGAGCGATAGCGAGCCTGTATTTTAAGAGGAATCGGCCTTCGGCCGGGACATTTTTCTACCGAAAAATGTACAAATTTATCTTGAAAGGGACTCGAGGGGGTGTAATTTTAAGGTTGATGGAGGTCTAGGGAGCAAACTAAATACCTCCCCTTAATGGGGGTAGTGCTTGGTTTTGGTCTATATATGTATACTGTATATTATATCTATTTTTGAGTTTCCTCGCTAGATTTCCAACAAGCTTAGTAAAACACCCCCTAGACTCCCTTCCAAGATAAATTTGTAAATTTGTCGGTACGAAAGGTCTTGATATTGAAGAAAAAACAGAATGAGGCGAAAGATCTCAAAATCGCCAAACTAACGGAACAATCGTCTTAAAACCTCAAAACTAATATGCCAAACATGAGGGAGAAGGGAGTCCATAAAAAGCGACTACCCCCCCTTAAGGGGAGGTATTTAGTTTGTTCACTAGACCTCCATCAAGCTTAAAATTACACCCCCTTGAGTCCCTTTCAAGATATATTTGTACATTTTTCGGTAGAAAAATGTCCCGGCCGAAGGCAGGTTCCTCTTAAATTACAGGCTCGCTATCGCTCGCCAGGATAAAATTGACACCTGAATGGCACGAAAGGTCTTAATATGGGATGAAAGTTCTTAAAATCGCTAAACTAATGGGGCAAACGTTTTATAATATCAAAAGCAATGGGGCTAAACATGAGGGAGAAAGGAGTCAAGAAAACAATCCCTTAAGTGGAGATCTCCCCTTAAGGATCAAAGACTGACATGACGTAACTTCATTAACCCCTTCTGTACCGGCGACGTTTTTTTTTTTTTTTATTCTAGCTATATTTAGACGGTTTTGTGCAGTTTAAGGAGGATCTGTGGTAGTAAAAAGGGTTAAGTAAGATACCTCGAAGCCTGTTAATTGCTGAAGGCCCTTTTTAAACTGAAGATACCTCGAAGCCTGTTAATTGCTGAAGGCCCTTTTTAAACTGAAGATACCTCGAAGCCTGTTAATTGCTGAAGGCCCTTTTTAAACTGAAGATACCTCGAAGCCTGTTAATTGCTGAAGGCCCTTTTTCAACTGAAGATACCTCGAAGCCTGTTAATTGCTGAAGGCCCTTTTTCAACTGAAGATACCTCGAAGCCTGTTAATTGCTGAAGGCCCTTTTTCAACTGAAGATACCTCGAAGCCTGTTAATTGCTGAAGGCCCTTTTTCAACTGAAGATACCTCGAAGCCTGTTAATTGCTGAAGGCCCTTTTTCAACTGAAGATACCTCGAAGCCTGTTAATTGCTGAAGGCCCTTTTTCAACTGAAGATACCTCGAAGCCTGTTAATTGCTGGAGGCCCTTTTTCAACTGAAGACAATCGTGTAATAGTAGCCAGAATACAATACAAATTACGGCACAGGTACTGAAATGGTTAACCCCTTTTGTACCGGCGATGTACTTTTCATTATATTTTGGCAACTATTAGACGATTTTGTTCAGCTTAGGAAGGACGTCTACCCAATACAAGGTTACCGCCTATCTCCATTAATCCTTTTAGTTACCAAATATATTTCCCAAGTTTCATAAAGTCGTCTAAAAGTAGTTGAAATCAAAGCAAAAATACGTCGCCGGTACAGAAGGGGTTAATCCTCTTGACTGTAAAAAATGGGGGCAGTTTGATAATGATACTGTCTGGTGAAGGGTGACCAATAAATCAGATAAGACAGTCAGACGTGTTATCTGCTTGTTATCAGCGCCACTCCGATAACGTTAGGCAGCCTCATCTGATTGCCCTTGATAGATTCCGTTAGTAATTGTAATGTTCTGTTGCTTATATTAATTCATGCCTAACTTTATGTAAATACAGTAGATTTATTCACGGTATAAAGACAATAGATGTGAAGTTATTATACCATGGACTTATTGATCAAAATAAGCTTAGAAAGGTTGACAGAATGAATATAAGCACCATGTGAGGAGGAGCACTTTATTGACACCGTTTCGCATATAGCTTCATCAGGCCAATGAAGCTATATGCGAAAAGTTGTCAATAAAGTGCTCCTCCTCACATGGTGCTTATATTCAGTAGATTTATTCAGAGTCTGTCATTGTGATCTTACTTGTTTATAGTGTCATTGATTTACAATTACAATTTCAAATTTTTAATCTTCTCATCGGTGGACTCTGAATTCACGATTAACTGATCTTTAATAACATTATTATATTGTTGACAATACTCGGGATTCGCGATAAACTTTTTCTGTAGGCCCCGTACCCTACCTATCGCCAACACATAATTACTCGGCAAGTTGCCTCTGTTTCTGTGCCATGACAATCAAATCTAATTTTTGTTCTCCTCAGATACGTAGGTTACTGCCTCATCATGCAATTTCAGCATATCCCTAGCCTCCACGACGATCTCTCATAAGTTGATACCTAAATTGTCTATATCCCACAATTTATTCCAATCATTACTGCATAATTAATTCTCTGTCTATATATATTCACTAATATAATTAACCACAATCTGTAACACTGTCACGACTTCCAACATTTGTATTGGTTACTTGATCCTTGTATGACCTACTGATGGCATACCCAAACTTGGTCGGCAATTGCACTACATTACCTTCATAGTAATAATTGCACTACATTACCTTCATAGTAATAATTGCACTACATTACCTTCATAGTAATAATTGCACTACATTACCTTCATAGTAATAATTGCACTACATTACCTTCATAGTAATAATTGCACTACATAACCTTCATAGTAATAATTGCACTACATTACCTTCATAGTAATAATTGCACTACATTACCTTCATAGTAATAATTGCACTACATTACCTTCATAGTAATAATTGCACTACATTACCTTCATAGTAATAATTGCACTACATTACCTTCATAGTAATAATTGCACTACATTACCTTCATAGTAATAATTGCACTACATTACCTTCATAGTAATAATTGCACTACATTACCTTCATAGTAATAATTGCACTACATTACCTTCATAGTAATAATTGCACTACATTACCTTCATAGTAATAATTGCACTACATTACCTTCATAGTAATAATTGCACTACATTACCTTCATAGTAATATGCACTACATTACCTTCATAGTAATAATTGCACTACATTACCTTCATAGTAATAATTGCACTACATTACCTTCATAGTAATAATTGCACTACATTACCTTCATAGTAATAATTGCACTACATTACCTTCATAGTAATAATTGCACTACATTACCTTCATAGTAATAATCAGCACCGATCAACATGTCTTGCCTTATGTTACTGCCTACAAATTAATTGGCTAGCCCTTTATCCTGAATCTTGCAAATTGTCAACTACATCCTTGATGCCCTTTGAAATCCTGTATTCTTGTACTACAACTGAATTTAAGGATGACATTCTATCCTTATCCTTGTACTGCAGGGTGACTACCTCATACACCTGTTTGTACTGGGCTCCATAAACCCTTGCAGCTTCAATGTCTCTCTTCCCGATGCAACATACTGTACTGACGGTAGAGAGGACCGCAGTACAAAAGTGCGCTGGGAACACTGATCTAGCAGAGCACGACAATGGTAATAACCTTGACTACTACTAACTGGTATCATTATTGTGGGTAAAATGTCTGTTACTCGCTCTGATGCTACAGACAACGTCGTGGAGCTGGGACTAGGTTCAGACGTTGCGACAGTGTTTTAACTCTGTTTTGACTCGCTACCTCTCTGGCTTGGGGACATAAAGCATGGAAGTGCCTGCCATTACATAATTTACAGTAACTTAATTTCGACCGCATCCCCCTTAATCCTTTGAAATAACTTCAGAATTTTAGCTCAACTTATCTTAGACTCTTTACTATGGTATTGTGTACACTTGTAACATGCTTGTTTGAGACTACTACATAAATAGCAAGCGGATTTCTGGGGCTCTGCCTATTTTTCTACTCTACCGGTAATTTTATTGACTGTGAATAATGTAGCAGCTGTGGCATTAAAATGTACTGGGTCACTAGCAACTTCCTCCATATTAAACACTTCTGCCTGGTAATGATATATAAATAACTGCTGATCAAGTGGCTCTCTTAACATTCTCACAAAGTGGTGATGGTAACTTATTCATCAAAATGACAGTACACATTTCGTCGACGCTGACTTCAAGGGTATTGATGGACCGGATGGTACTCTTAAATGTAGAATGGTTTAGGTGCACCTACGTCGTAAATTGGAGCAGACAATTTGCACAAGTTTGTGATGTAAGCGAACTTAATTAGGTCAACTTGTCCGTAGGTCTTCTCCAGTAGAGCTAATGCTGTGACGTAGCTACTGGCTATCAAACTAAATGCCTCCAACAATTTCTGTGCCTCTCCCTCCAGCTGCCCACGCAGAAAAGTAAAGCACTGAGTATCCGACAACTCCATGTTTTCGTGCATGCTGCAACGGAAAAGGTCCCAGAATCCTGTCCACGTTGCCAGGTCACCACTGACTTTGGGTAAATGGATTTCTTATACAATGCTTCCAGTTTAGCTTCGGAATATTCATCATCGTCCCGCGATACGGTTTCAAGGTCTACTATCTCATCATATAACTCGTACAAGTGATCACTGTCTCATTCCAGTTCATTGAGGAGCTTGCTAATCATAGTAATTTTGCCCTTAACCTCAAATGCATCTGCTCCCTAAATAATGGCATCCAGATCTTTGGTTAGCCTAGTTAAACAGCCCCTCGCTATCCCTCTCTTTTTCTTCAATTCTGAAAGGGAGGCAGGCATGTTGAAATAATGCTAGGCTAGGCCCAAGCGCACTTAAAGTAAAGTCAAATGTCACCTGTAACCCCTACTTGCATGTTAGGCTTAAAGATCTTAGCCTAACATAGCAACATTATAGATATATATACTTTACATTGTACTATTTTAATCTATTTATCTATCCATTGCCAGATGCTTTGATCACCAATGGGGGTGGCCACGTCAGCCGGCACCCTTGCTCCCACCCAAACAACTTTCACTGCTATACCTCTCAACTCTATCCCTCCACTTACTAAATTAATGCCGGAGGTAATTTATTTGAAACCATCTTACCGTAAAATAGTATTTTTTTTTATTTTTTTTTATATACCGGTACTGTATATAGTCGTACAGTTATGATGTGAATATAAATTTTAAGTTGCGCTGTGTCAGGTTTGATAAAAGATTAAATTAATATTTTTATAAGAATTATATATATATATACCGGGTATATATATATATATATATATATATATATATATATATATATATATATATATATATATATATATATATATATATATATACATATATATATATATATATACATATATATGTTACATAGATACACAGACTGTACAGACCTTGCTGCCCCTACTATAACAAAATAGCAATACAGACTTAATTAAAAAAAAAATTGCTACTCCGATCAAGGGTCGGCTTGACGAACAGTTGCGAAGAAAACCCCAGTAGAGTAACATTTCTACCAGGAAACCCCAGTAGAGTAACATTTCTACCAGGAAATTTAGATTAAAGATCAAATTTGGAAAATAATGTTTACTACTGATATTTATTTTTTATTTTTTATTTTTTTTTATCCTCGAAACGAATGTCTAGATTCCTTTTGAATGTGTCGATTGTATTACATTGCAACACTTCACCTGGCAGTTCGTTCCGCTCGTTGACTACACTGTAGGTGAGTACACAAATTGTGACATCGAGATTGGCCCTATTGGTTTTGACTTTCATCCCGTTTCTTGGAGTTGATGAACTATTATTGATTGTAAACAGTGACTGACTCCGCATCAATTTTTTAAAAGCCCTTTTATATCTTGAAGCATTCGATTAATTGATCTTTCAATCTCCTTGTCCTAAGTGATGACAAATATTTTATTATATTGTTTAAGGAGAGATATCGACTTGAGGGATTTTTTTCTGGACCCCTTTCTCCCTCATGTTTAGCCCCATTGTTTTTGAGATTTTAAGACAGTCGCGCCATTAGTTTGGCGATTTTAAGAACTTTCAACCCATTTCCGTAAATTTTAAGACCTTTCGTGCAATTTAGGTGTCGATTTTATCCTGGCGAGCGATAGCGAGCCTGTATTTTAAGAGGAACCGGCTTTCAGCCGGGACATTTTTCTACCGAAAAATGTACAAATTTATCTTGACAGGGGCTCAAGGGGGTATAATCTTAAGCTTGATGGATATCTAGAAACCAAACTAAAAACCTCCCCTTAATCTTGCGTGATATGATTTATTTCGTAGTGATGGTATTAACGTTGTGGCTCTACGCTGTACTGACTCGAGCCTCTCAAAGTTTTTGTTTAGACAAGGAGACCAAAATTGTGCACCATATTCAAGATAGGGCCACACTATGCTTTTGTATAACGGTACATATGCATATGCTGATGAGTAACATTCCCTTTAATAAACCCCAATGCTCTATTGGCCTTGTTCGCAGATGCTGCATTTGTTCTGAAGTGTTTAAGTTTTCAGAATATAGAACCCCCAAATTTTTAACTAGTGCATTAGTTATTATTGGTTGGTCTTTCAGCTTATATTTATTTTTGTTTTTCTACCGATTTGTAAGACCTCACGTGTATCAACATTAAATGGCATCTGCCACTTTTCAGATAGAGATAATCATAGACTTGCACACAGGCTTCATAATAGCTGCACATAATCAAATACTGCATATACACCTTTTTCTAATGTTCCCCCTCCATACCGACCTTGACTCCATCAAACGCTTCGTGTTCAGACATCCTCGCTACAATATCACAACATTTTTCTCTTGTCTAGCGAAGGGGACTGGTTTCTGACCTTTTATTTTTGTCTATATTCGCCTTGTTCAGTCAGTCAGAGAACCAGTTAGTTTGTATGTTTGACAGCCAGTCAGTCAGTCAGTCAGCCTGCCTGCCAGTAAATTAGTCAGAGGCTTTATACAGTATTTCAATCAGCCTGTCACTCAATCAGTCAGTCATTTTTTGTCAGTCAGTCAGTCAGGGACTCACTCATTCAGTGAGTCTATCAGCCAGTTAGTCAATGAGTCATTCGGTCAGACAGCCAGTCAGTCACTACCAAACTACGATTTATTATTTTGCATTAATTAAATCAATATTTGTTTGTTAATGATTAACTGGCTGTCTGACCGAGTGACTCATTGACTGACTGATAGATCTACTGGCTGGTTAACTAAACAATTGAGTGCCTGATTGACGAGAGATTCAATCAAAGGTGTACAATGAGAGATTATCGCTAATAAATTTAAGTTTATTGTAATTACCCTGTGAAGATAAAATATAAGAAAGTCGACCGAAAGCAATATATCGAGGTGCAACCAATCAGGAAGCTGTGTATGATGTTGCAATACATCATGTGAGCGAGACTGTAGCTGCTTCTGTGCCGTGCGCTGATTGGTCGAAGCCATGCAGGGAGTTCACCCAATCCGCTTACGCTTACCTGCAACCTGAGTGCTGCACTGGCAACTTTAACTCCCAATATCTTACCAACCAGAATTTTCCCCATGATAAACTCTCGCATAAATATGAATTACCTGGTTACTACATACACACATTCATGCAATGCTTTAACGTCGTTTTCCATTACACATTGTAACGGCTCAGAAGTGGTTGCCTTTCCGCAGTTGGAATACAATACAAAAAAGTCCCTCACAAAAGTGCCCCATCATGGCATCACTTTGGTTGATGTTGGCATAGTGCTAACCGTGCGGCAGCAAGACTCAACTAAGTCCAACTGAAACACGTGCACCTGCAATATCTACAACAAGACATTACCATACCAAGAGTGGTGATGGGCTGGTCTATCAGAGTGAGAACTGAGCAATCTCTGCCATACCCATAGCTTACTCTGACTGTTCCTTTTACTTATATATTTTCTAGATCTCAAGTGACGGCGTCTCTAACGTGGATTGACCTCCCAATCTACCAAGATTGGAAGCCAAAGCGTCACATTTTTCCCTTGCCCCTCAACTTTCTCTTCATAACTGCTGAGGGACACAGGGCCCTGGGTGGGGCTTTGGTTTCCCGGGCATTTCCGCACCCTCCTCAGCTCCCCGCCATGGAGTGGCTTCGGTCACCCAGGCTTTATTGTGGTCGGCGGGGAGGGTTCTGTGGGGGCGCTCGGTTATGGCCTTGGCCTTGCTCAGGGCCTTGGGGCTGTTTGGCCAGGCAGCTTGGGGAACAACAACAACAACAACAACCATACCAAGACTTACAATACATAAGGCAACTTGGACTTTGGAACAACAAAATCCTGCCACAACACTGCCCCACCATGTAAACGCATTGGCCGACTCTGGTGTGGTGCCAAACAGCATCCAGGTAAGACTAATAGAGTATCCTGTGGCACCTATCAGCACCCCACCAGCCTCGGGTCTGCACCCCTTCTTGACATGCCATACTGAAGCTCGTTAATGTTCCCTCATCTAAATTGACAGAATCACAACCCCCCAGCCCCAATTGTACAACTAACGCACGTTGGGTCAAGCCCCGACACTCTTCATTCTCCTACTTTACCACTGTCTCTCTTGAGTTTTTTCTAAGCTTTAAAATCGCAAAATTATATTTAAATGACGCCATCATATCATTCAAAGAAATTCGTAATGCTCTATTTCTTTACTTATGCTAATGTAACTATCAATCTATATTTATAGATATAATCTTCCCTACATAAAATTTGGGTGCATAATGGATTTTTTGCGTGAAAATAAATGACAACTTTAATAATGGGTTATTCATTTATCTATTTGGTGTAATGGTTAGGTGCTTATGGTGTCCAGAGTTCCAATCCCGGGAGGGCATATGCTGTCATTAGTTTATTGAAATACATTGGAGTTTGTATTTGATATTAATGTTAAAGAACGGGGTGTTGCTTATAACTACTTAAGATATGTACTACTAAATTATTAATTGACAATGGTCATATGCTAGGCTTTCTGGGTATATATTTTATTTCAGTACAATGAATTCCAACCACTAGAGTGCTTGGGTGACGCCAGCTTTTGCGGAGGATGGATCGGAGTACTAATGTTTTTTAGTGATGAATTCAACTTGCAGTGTACAGTCGCGCTAATAAGTGATGTCTCGGCACCAATTATGTTTTGATCAATAATGGGTATCAGCAATATTTCCACTTGAGTTTTTTTCTTTTGAGTGAGATATATTAACATGTTCCTACACTTACCCACCCTATTCAACATCTGACAGGCATTAATACAGCACAGAGCGAGCCAAACGTAATGACAGCCGAGACATGACTTATTAGCGCCACCGTACCTGTATTCCGTATCTTGTAACTCATCATGTTGAATAATATTATGCAGTAGCCTACTTTAATACTATAAATAACCCAGACATACCACATAATACTGTAATATGATCATTTATAGCGGATACTATACGGATACAAGACAATTCCTTGATCAAAGCACTCATGTGGCGCTGGCTTAAGGGGAGATTTCCACCTGAGGAATTTTGTTCTTTACCCCTTTCTCCCTCATGTTTAGCCCCATTGTTTTTGAGATTTTAAGACGTTCGCCCCATTAGTTTGGCGATTTTAAGAACTTTCACCCCATTTATGTCACTTTTAAGACCGGTCGTCCCATTTAGGTGTCAATTTTTTCCTGGAGAGCGATAGCGAGCCTGTAATTTAAGAGGAACCGGCCTTTGGCCGGGATATTTTTCTACCGAAAAATGTACAAATTTATCTTGAAAGGGGGTCAAGGGGGTGTAATTTCAAGCTTGATGGAAGTCTAGGAAACACACCAAAAACCTCCCCTTAAGTGGAGATTTGGATTTATAAATATTTATTTGTTTATTTGTTTATTTATTTATGTATTTATAATTTTTAGTTTCCTCCCAAGACCTCCATCAGGCATTAATATCCCCTTCCAGATAAATTTGTACGCTTCGGTATAAAAAAAAAAAAAAAAAAAAAAAAAAAAATAATAATAATAATAATAATAATAATTTAGGAGTCTTTAACTTATAGGTTCGCTAACGCTTGCCAGGAAAAAATAAACCCCTAAATGGCACAAAACGTCTTAAAATCGCCAAACTAAAGGGGCTAAACATGATGGAGAAGGGGGTCCAGAAAGGCCAAACCTCCCCTCCAAGAGACTTTATATTATCAAACGCCCAAATGCAGGTGGGGTATGTATTAGCTTCCTACACTTTAAGGGGAGATGGTTCACTTTTTGGCAGATTTTTGCATGTATTCATTATTTTTCTAGTTTCCTCCCTAGACCTCCATAAAATTATAAAAAAAAACAAACATCCATTAGACATCCTTCTAGATTAATTTGTACATTTTTCGGTAGAAAAATATCACGGCCGAAGGCCGATTCTTCCACCATTACAGGCTCACTGTAGTTCGCCAGGGAAAAAAAACGACACCTAAATAGCACGAAAGGTCTAAATGTTGACGAAGAAATGGGGCGAAAGGTCTTAAAATCGACTAACTAATAGGGCAAACATCTTAACATCTGAAAACTAATGGGGCTAAACATGAGGGAGAAAGTGGTCCAGAAAAGCGGCCCCTTAAACATTAATATGGGTTTAAATAAAAAAAAAACACAGTCGAGGGTAATTAAAGTGTCACTACTAAACCCATCCAATATATATATAGATGGGAAAGCATATCAAATACTCAGAACATATATCACTATCACTACAACCAAATTTAATTGATTGGCCTTATTCGTGCCTTCAAACCTTTAATTGATTGGCCTTATTCGTGCCTTCAAACCTTTAATTGATTGGCCTTATTCGTGCCTTCAAACCTTTAATTGATTGGCCTTATTCGTGCCTTCAAACCTTTAATTGATTGGCCTTATTCGTTCCTTCAAAACTTTAATTGATTGGCCTTATTCGTGCCTTCAAACCTTTAATTGATTGGCCTTATTCGTGCCTTCAAACCTTTAATTGATTGACCTTATTCGTGCCTTCAAACCTTTAATTGATTGGCCTTATTCGTGCCTTCAAACCTTTAATTGATTGACCTTATTCGTGCCTTCAAACCATTAATTGATTGGCCTTATTCGTGCCTTCAAACCATTAATTGATTGGCCTTATTCGTGCCTTCAAACCTTTAATTGATTGACCTTATTCGTGCCTTCAAACCATTAATTGATTGGCCTTATTCGTGCCTTCAAACCATTAATTGATTGGCCTTATTCGTGCCTTCAAACCATTAATTGATTGGCCTTATTCGTGCCTTCAAACCTTTAATTGATTGACCTTATTCGTGCCTTCAAACCATTAATTGATTGGCCTTATTCGTGCCTTCAAACCATTCATTGATTGGCCTTATTCGTGCCTTCAAACCTTTAATTGATTGACCTTATTCGTGCCTTCAAACCATTAATTGATTGGCCTTATTCGTGCCTTCAAACCATTAATTGATTGGCCTTATTCGTGCCTTCAAACCATTAATTGATTGGCCTTATTCGTGCCTTCAAACCATTAATTGATTGGCCTTATTCGTGCCTTCAAACCATTAATTGATTGGCCTTATTCGTGCCTTCAAACCTTTACAGTGTACGACGGAATATACTGTACATAAACCTATACACCTTTTGCATTAACATCACCACTTACATCATCACCACCATCACCATCTACTCTATATCATTACCACCACTACCTATATCACCACCTATATTATCACCACCACTACCTATATCATCATCATCACCACCAATACCATCACCAACATCATCTATATAATCACCACTACTACCTGTATCATCACCATCACTTCCAACATCACCATCACCTCCATCACCACCTATTTCATCACCCTCACCACCTCCATCATCACCACCTGTATCACCACCATCAATACCATCATCACTAGCATCACCATCAACATCACCTTCCTTACTGAACATTCATCTTTCAGACAGCATTGTTCAGGGACCAATCGTAGAAGAAGTCCACAGGCAGGTCAGCTGATGTCTTCGTCTTACCATCACCACCACCACTAGCATCACCACCATCACCACCACCACTAGCATCACCACCACTACCACCACCACCACCACTACTGACGAGTATGGTGTCGATGGTGTCTTGTACTTCTTTGTCCAAGTATTTCTGGATCCATCTGCAAAAATGTATTGATATAAATATAGATGAAGAGTCAGCAATATATATACAGTGTAAGTAGCTTGCTACTGATAGTGATTTATGCTTGGTTATTGGCTATACCTTTCCAGCTTTGTATTGGAAGGGTTTATTATTAACACTTTAATTACCCTTTTCACATTAGTAATTAAAATTTAGCAGAACGCCCCCCGACTTCCCAAATTGACTAATTCCTTGAACGTGGCTACATGTGCGTTGTTTATGTGTGCGATTAGTTTGCTTGGGAACCAGATTAACTTGCACATGTAGTAATGTACACCCTATGTGGTGGATTGTGTTCTTTTATTTATAAATTATTATTTCATTTAAGCGTTGTTTCCACATAGCGATTTTGATTAGTTAGTTTGTCTTTTTACTGTGTTCGTATACGTTTTGGTTTGTTTATTTAGCAAGTTTTACATTATAATAGGTAGGTAGGTAGGTAGCTTGGTTGGTTGGTAGGTAGGTAGATTGGTTGGTAGATAGGTAGGTAGATTGGTTGGTTAGTTGGTTGGTAGGTAGGTAGGTAGGTAGGTAGGTAGGTAGGTAGGTTAGTTGGTAGGTAGGTAGGTAGATTGGTTGGTATGTAGGTAGATTGGTAGGCAAGTAGGTTGGGTGGATACACAGATAAGAAAAAGGTGTTTTCCAAGTATAGAGATAAGATAAGTATAGAAAGATAGAAGGAACCTTTTGTAGCTGGATTTATGTATGCGTAGATATATGGCAGCTATCACTATTAGGGATTATTAAGGGGAGGTTTTTAGTTGATTCCCTAGACTTCCATCAAGCTTAAAATTACTCCCCCTAGACTCCATTTCAAGATAAATTTGTAAATTTTTCGGTAGAGAAATGTCCCGGCCGAAGGTCGGTTCCCCTTAAATTACAGGCTCGCTATCGCTCGCCAGGAAAAAATCGACACCTAAATGGCACAAATGGTCTTAAAATTGACAGAAATGGGGCGAGGGTTCTTAAAATGGCAAAACTAATGGGGCGAACGTCTTGAAATCTCAAAAGCAATGGGGCTAAACATGAGAGAAAGGGGTCCAGGAAAAAAAATCCTACAAAAATCGGTACAATCAAAGGGAGTCAAAGTGTCAACATAATCGGTACAATCAAAGGGAGTCAAAGTGTCAACATAATCGGTACAATCAAAGGGAGTCAAAGTGTCAACATAATCTTCCATACACAGCTACTAAACCTCAATAACCAAAGTAAGCATATCAAAGTAACATCTCCACAACAAGATTAAATATGTCTTGTAGCTAAGAACCCTACCTGATGGCACCTATATCCACCCGGATCCACGGACTAGTATTACTATAGTCTACTTTTTCCTCCCAGCTGATCGTACATTGAATCCTTTAGCAACTGATGTATCGATTCTTACTGGCAAAATATGATACTGCTATGTGTGTACGTCATATTATTGCCAAGTGTTCATAAGTAACAACAAATTTAGCTACAAAATCATGTTAATAGCCGAGTAAGCAGGATGGAGAGATAGCAATTTAGTATCAGCTGAAAACAAATTAGAGTCTAGTATTACTATTTTTTACTATTATTTATTATTATTGTACCACGGCCTTTTTAGAGACGGCCGTGATTTAAGGGAGCCCACCTCGCTATTTTTCTCTTTCTCTCCCTCTCTCTTTGGCTTGTATTTATTCGGCCCCATTCAGCCTACTGTTTTAAGACGTTTACCCCCATCCAGGTGTCAATATTTTCCTGGCGAGCGGTAGCGACCCAGTATATATATATATTTGTTTTGACAGCAAGCTAAATTTGTACATTCTTCGATAGAAACATTTCTCCGGCGAAGCCGGATTTCTCCATACAAAGCTGGCTCGCTATCGCTCGCCAGGAAGATATCGACACCTGGATGGGGATAAATGTCTTACAACAGTTGGCTGAATGGGGCCGAATGGATACAAGCCAGGGAAAGAGAGAAAAGGAGAGAAAGATAAAACAAAAATCCGGTGACCCCCCTTAATGAGCATAATTATGGGTGACCGGTCAACTCAACCAGTAGATCATTTCAACCAGTAGCTCTCAACCAGTACCAAATCAACCAATACGGTTAGGTTAGGTTAGTACTATATTTTGGCACTGGTTTGGTTGGTCTGGGTTAATTTGGCACTGGTTGAGAGCTACTGGTTGAAATGGTCTACTGGTTGAGATGACATGGAACCATAATTATGGCCTCCAACGCTAGACGATTATACGTGGCTAACAAGGAACGACCCAGAGAGGAAGGGGCAATTAAAGGTTGTGTAACGTGTGTCTCCCACGCTTATCTCACTAGGACTGAACGTTAAGGGGAGGTTTTTAGTTTGGTCCCTAGATATCCTTCAAGCTTAGGATTACACCCCCTTGAGCCCCTTTCAAGATAAATTTGTACATTTTTCGGTAGAAAAATGTCCCGGCTGAAAGCCGGTTCCTCTTAAATTACAGGCTCGCTATCGCTCGCCAGGATAAAATCGACACCTAAATGGCACGAAAGGTCTTAACATTTATAGAAATGGGTTGAAAGTTCTTAAAATCCTCAAAATAATGGGGTGAACGTCTTAAAATTAGAAAACAATGGGGCTAAACATGAGGGAGAAAGGAGTAAAAAAAAAATCCCTCAAGTGGAAATCTCCCCTTAATTAAAGCCACATTGCGGCGTATTGCTTGGGCTAGGCTGCTAATAGGAAAATTAATTAGCTATTGTTCTGGTGGAGAGAGAGAGAGAGAGAGAGGGGGTAGGAGGGGGGGGGGCTATGTATTCATCGACGGTTATTTATATTTCAGAGAGAGAGAGAGAGGATCATGTGCCCTCTAGTATCTCACCTATCTACTGTATGTCCGTCTATTGCCAAACCCTTTGATCCCCGACGGGGTGGCCACGAACAACTATCTTCTGTTGAGGCTAATTGTTTGATTCTCTAGCTTGTTTCAGGGGAGGGTTGCAAGCCCAATCGTTCATTGTTGTGCAGTGTTCGTGTGTGTGTGTGTGAGGGGGGGGGGGGGTCAATAATAACCTGACAAGGCAGCTCTGGGTGAATTATCATTCAAAGAAACTTGCCTGTTCTCAAAATAACTGTTGTGAATGCCAGGAGTGTGGTGATTAGGATACCGGAGCT
This sequence comes from Paralithodes platypus, assembly GCA_032716605.1. Taxonomy (NCBI): domain Eukaryota; kingdom Metazoa; phylum Arthropoda; class Malacostraca; order Decapoda; family Lithodidae; genus Paralithodes; species Paralithodes platypus. Next base: position 58,410,505 of record CM064572.1, read on the forward strand.
TGCCACTGGATTGGTAGGAGAAGCTGGCTTGACATGGTGCCCCTAACCAATCAGGATGTGGCACTGTTGCACTTGCATCTTCAATTGCAATGCCACTATACCCTCGCCCATACCAGGAATCAGGGTTAGCTACCGGAAAACTTGGTCTCTGATTGGCTGGCAGAGTGAAATCTTGCAGTGTTTGTTTGCACTTCTTCCATTTCTACTCCTACAATTATTATTATTATTGAGGGGTTTTGTTAATGTTTACAAATATTATTATTATTGAGGGTTTTTGTTAATGTTTGCAATTATTATTATTATTGAGGGGTTTTGTTAATGTTTACAAATATTATTATTATTGAGGGTTTTTGTTAATGTTTGCAATTATTATTATTATTGAGGGGTTTTGTTAATGTTTACAAATATTATTATTATTGAGGGTTTTTGTTAATGTTTGCAATTATTATTATTATTGAGGGGTTTTGTTAATGTTTACAAATATTATTATTATTGAGGGTTTTTGTTAATGTTTGCAATTATTATTATTATTGAGGGGTTTTGTTAATGTTTACAAATATTATTATTATTGAGGGTTTTTGTTAATGTTTGCAATTATTATTATTATTGAGGGGTTTTGTTAATGTTTGCAATTATTATTATTATTGAGGGGTTTTGTTAATGTTTACAATTATTATTATTATTGAGGGGTTTTGTTAATGTTTGCAATTATTATTATTATTGAGGGGTTTTGTTAATATTTACAATTATTATTATTATTGAGGGGTTTTGTTAATGTTTACAATTATTATTATTATTGAGGGGTTTTGTTAATGTTTGCAATATAAGCATTGTTTCAACTTACCCCCCTAGATTCCACTCAGTTTAAAACAAAAATCCTCTTGACCTTCCTTAAGCTTAGTGTTTACATTTGTCTGTAAAAAGTGTCCCGACCAAAGGACGGTCTCTTCGAAATTGCAGGCTCACTATTGCGGGCCAATCGATACCTAAAAGGGGTGAGCGTCTTATAATAATCCCAAAAAGAATGCAAAAAATCTTAAAATCGACAAAAGAAAGGGTAAAAAAACACTTAATCTCACTCAATTAGTCCCACACCAACAATTGTTTCTGACTCAACTTAAAATGTTCGGCATGGTCTCAGTTTTATCCATTGACGAGGTTGAGTTTAGTTGCAAAGAGCTAATCTGCAGAGTGCACTTTGGCTGACTGATCCTCTTACTAGATGTGTGGATGAGAGAGAGAGAGAGAGAGAGAGAGAGAGAGAGAGAGAGAGAGAGAGAGAGAGAGAGAGAGAGAGAGAGAGAGAGAGAGAGAGAGAGAGAGAGAGAGAGAGAGAGAGAGAGAGAGAGAGAGAGAGAGAGAGAGAGAGAGAGAGAGAGAGAGAGAGAGAGAGAGAGAGAGAGAGAGAGAGAGAGAGAGAGAGAGAGAGAGAGAGAGAGAGAGAGAGAGAGAGAGAGAGAGAGAGCTACATAGATACACAGACCACACAGACCTCAAGGTCCTTACTAGGCAGTCTGGCCTTACAAACTATATATGCATATATGCGTATATACACATACACACATACACATACATACACATACATATACATATATATATACATATACACATACATACATATACATACATATATACACATATACATACATATACACTTACCTAAAAGCAGTGCAAGACTGCATACCATCGAAAATACGGCGTCCAGGCCATAATAATAAGCCCAAATGGTGGAATAAAGATATTTCAAACTGCCTGCTTGCTAAAAAATTTGCTAATGATAGATTAAAATCCTCACAAAATGACGAAGAACGGCTGAAATTTGTAGAGCTACGACGCAAAGCCAAAAAGTTAATTAAGCAAAGTAAAAAGACCTTAGAGTTACATATTGCGAATCAAAGTAAAACAAACCCGAAAGAATTCTATAGTTATATCAGAAAGAAAAAAGTAGTTACTTCAACTGTTGGACCGTTAGTCGATGAAAAAGGAGAATACACCAAAGACGAAGTACAAATGAGTAATGCCCTCAATACCTTCTTTGCATCAGTTTTTACAACAGAAGACCTCAGTGATATCCCTACACCATCGCCGATTCAGATTGATAATTCAGATGTTCTAAGCAATATCACCGTTACAGAGAGAGAAGTATTGAATTGTTTAGATAAACTCAAGGTAAATAAAACGCCTGGACCTGATACAATCTCGCCTAGAGTTCTAAAGGAAGCTAAGAATGAGCTCTCCAAACCACTGACATTACTATTCAATAAATCCTTGCAGTCTGGAACTATGCCTGATCAGTGGAAGCTAGCCAACGTAACACCGATATTCAAAAAAGGCAGCAAATCCCTACCCAGTAACTATCGTCCAATTAGCTTAACCTCAGTTGTATGTAAAATGCTAGAAACGGTCATACGAGACAGACTCGTAAATCACTTGGAGGAAAATAACATACTTAAAGATACTCAACACGGCTTTCGTAAAAAACGTTCCTGTTTAACAAACCTCTTAGACTTCTTCCACGATATCCTCAACCTCTACGATGAGAGTAAAGCTGTAGATATTATATACCTTGATTTTCAAAAGGCCTTTGACAAAGTTCCCCACAAACGTTTACTGCTAAAACTAAAAGCGCATGGAATACAAGACGGTGTGTTGAAATGGATAGAAAATTGGCTCAGCAACAGAAAGCAAAGGGTAGTCATAAACGGTAAGGCATCTAAATGGACCAATGTAAGTAGCGGGGTACCCCAGGGATCGGTACTAGGACCAATTCTCTTTCTAATTTACATCAACGACATAGATGAGGGTCTCACCTGCACAATCTCAAAATTTGCTGACGATACAAAAATTGCAAATAGCGTACTCTCAAAAGAACAAGTTGACTATATGCAACACAATCTAGATAAATTGTCATGTTGGGCCCAAATTTGGCAAATGAGTTTCAATGCGGATAAATGTAAAGTACTACATGTCGGATACCTAAATGAGAAAGCAAACAATTCGATGAATGGCACTCAGCTTAAGAATGTAAACAGAGAAACTGATCTGGGAGTAACAATATCGAGTAACCTAAAACCGAGTCAACAATGTTCAGAAGTTGTTAAGAAGGCAAACAAAATAATTGGCTTTATAGGCAGGTCATTTGAGCATAAATCCAAAGAAGTTATCCTAACCCTTTACAATTCCTTAGTCCGCCCTCTTCTGGAATACTGCGTTCAATCCTGGTGCCCTTATTACCAAAAAGATATAAACAAGCTAGAACGAGTTCAACGTAGAGTTACCAAAATGATACCTAGCCTAAAGAACAAACCATACGAAGAGCGTCTTAGAGAATTAAATCATTTCCTTTAACCCAGCGCAGATTAAGAGGCGACTTAATTCAAGTGTTCAAAATCATCAAAGGCATCGACAATATGAACTGTAGTAAGTACTTCACTATCGACCAATCTAATTACACGCGGGGAAACGGTTGCAAAATTATTGGTAAATCTTTTAACTCGCACGAATCTAAGAATTTCTTCTTCAATCGAGTTGTCAACTTGTGGAATGGGCTTCCCCGAGACGTTATAGACTGCAGCACCGTTGATTCATTTAAATTCCGCCTAGACAAATATCTCGCATCAAACCCGCGACTGACTGCGTTTGTAAATGAATAACTTTATCCTCCCCTCAGTTACTAACCCATATGTCCCCTACTAACTTCCTAGTCCTGCCACGTTAGTGGCAGGGCAGTAGTTCCCTTTCCAATGTTCCCTTACCCACTCTAAACCACTGTTTGGACACTTGATCCTCAGTGTTTTGGAGGACAAGCAACCTAGAAGGGTCACTAGATCTGTTGTTGCTTGATTTCCTTTGTACTCCTTTGTACATACATACAAACATACACATATATACACCGGTACACACATATACACACATACACACACATATACACATACACACATACATACATATATATACAGTATATATATGCATACTGTACAGTGCACACACATACATATACATACATTTTTTTTTTTTTTTTCATATCACCCCAGCCCTCTGCAGATAGAGGTCAAGCCTTCCCTGTAGAGAGAGAGAGAGAGAGAGAGAGAGAGAGAGAGAGAGAGAGAGAGAGAGAGAGAGAGAGAGAGAGAGAGAGAGAGAGAGAGAGAGAGAGAGAGAGAGAGAGAGAGAGAGAGAGAGAGAGAGAGAGAGAGAGATACTGAGACTATATACAGGTATAAAGCAAATACAAGCCTATACAGTAAAATCTAAGGCAGCCTGAGACAAAGCCACTATAGTCGATTTTTTTCCAGCTGAGCCTAAATTGTCATGTTTCTATCTTTGTTACTCCGCTATAAGGTAAATTTTGTAGCGAAATATGCTGTTAATTATGAAAACTTGGCATTAATAGGACACACAGCCATAGTAGTTTCATATATTTCCATCAAGTATCGAGAAATCAGCTAATAAGAGATTCAATTTACGATCAGCTGGAAACAAATATTATAGTCCCTTAGCACCAGTTGGATACTTAAGATATTAGTAGATAGATAGATACACAAATAGAACAAAAATGAGAGAAAAAGACTATCAAAGGCCTAATGATAATTATACCAAGTCCCTTAAGGGGAGGTTTTTAGTTGATTCCCTAGACTTATATCAAGCTTAAAATTACTCCCCCTAGACTCCCTTTCAAGATCAATTTGTACATTTTTCGGTAGAAAAATGTCCCGGCCGAAGGCCGGTTCCCCTTAAATTACAGTCTCGCTATCGCTCGCCAGGAAAAAATCGACACCTAAATGGCACGAATGGTCTTAAAATTGACAGAAATGGGGCGAGGGTTCTTAAAATCGCCAAACTAATGGGGCGAACGTCTTAAATTCTCAAAAGCAATGGGGCTAAACATGAGGGAGAAAGGGGTCCAGAAAAAAATCCTCCAGGTGGAAATCTCCCCTTAAATACCACCAGAAGGACGTATAGTTACATACAGAAATACGTAGAGAGTGAGAGTGAGAGCGAGTGAGAGAGATACAAAGTGAGAGACAGAGGGCGACTATAAAGGTACAAAGGGCCGTGTTTACAGACAGATCTGAAGCCGCCCCAGACAAAGCCACCGTTCCCTCACCACCACCAGGACACACAGACGCATTATCCAACACAATTTGACACACTAGGGGACATTCATTCTCTCTCAAGACACATTTTCATTTTAAGGGAGCCCACCTCGCTTGTTTTCTCTCCTTTTCTCTCCTTTTCTCTTTTTCTCTGGCTTGTATCCATTCGGCCCCATTCAGCCTAGGGTTTTAAGACGTTTACCCCCATCCAGGTGTCAATATTTTCCTGGCGAGCGGTAGCGAGCCAGCATATATTTTTGTTTTGACAGCAAGCTAAATTTGTACATTTTTCGATAGAAAAATTTCTCCGGTGAAGCCGGATTTCTCCATACAATGCTGGGTCGCTATCGCTCGCCAGGAAGAAATCGACACCTGGATGGGGATAAACGTCTTAAAACAGTTGGCTGAATGGGGCCGAATGGATACAAGCCATAGAAAGAGAGTAAAGGAGAGAAAGATAAAAAAAAAAACCGATGACCCCCCTTAAGACACATTTTCATGTTAAACCTTTCATTATGATGATGAGTCTTTTATATACTTGTTTATGGCTATCTTTACACATTATATTCAGCTTAAGAAGGACTTGTGGGAGTCGAACGATATATCCTTCTAATACTGACTAGAATTGCCTAATGATAGTCAGAAAATTAAGAAAGAAATGTAATATAATATAGTAATAAGTGTACAAAACAAAGAATTATAAAAACATAAAAACAAATACAAAAATACTCGTTTTCTGCAGAACAACAATATATAATATAAGTATAATAAACTTCTCATAGATATACTGATAGAAACAAATTAAATATAAGAGAATATACAAAATGTAGTACAAATCTGTATAGTCTAGTATATTAAAACTTAAAAAGAAATATATGTTTACTGACAAAATTATATATTTATCATTCTAGTTTTATATCAATTATTATGTTCTATCCAACAACCAACCTTACTCCTAAAATCGATTAGTGAAATATTACAAACACATGTGGCAGTCCGTGGATTCGAACCCAGGACGCTCACACCGAAAATCAACACCTTATGCATTACGCCACGAAGACAGTTAAATATCTAAATAATATATCTTTTAGGTTAAAGACAGTCTGAATTATGTTGATTTTTCAAAGAGGTTCAAGTAGAGGTGTTGTAAAATTAATCTGTAGTCAGTGTTGTTGTTGTTGTTGTTCCCTAAGCTGCCTGGCCGAACAGCCCCGAGTCCCTAAGGAAGGCCATGGCCACAGTCGGGCTTTCGGGGGCTTTGTAGTCAGTGTTATAATGAATATTATTCCATATATGCCATAAATCTGTATCTAGCAAGATGAGCCTGATAATAATTTAATTACAAAATATGTTTACATACAGCCATGGACAGTATCGAACACAACCAGACAATACAATACTTCCTTATAAAGCCACTGTCACACGAGCGAGTTTTCCGTCAATTTTCCATAAGCAAGTTTTTTCTCGGTATATTTCGGGACTTTTGTTTGCACTGGTATCGGTATTTAGACTGAAGGTAGATTATGCTAGGCGGTTGAATTCTGATAAAGTGTAATTTTTTAAGCTGCCAGATTATAATTGCCCGTAAAAATTGCTCGAAAAACGGCTCGTGTGACTCCAGCTTAATTGTCTTAATAGCGTAATGCACAAGTGCGCGGAATTTCGATGTGAGTATCCTAGGTTCGAGTCCTTGGAGTACCACATGTATTTGTTGATATAATTAATGGAGTTTAGAAGTGAAGTTAGTTGTCGGAAAAAACATAATAACTCAAATACTTCAAAACTTAGCTTGAAAGATTCGTTGATTCAAATGTGTGTAACCCTATTATTACTTATGACTGTACGGTCACGCTAATAAGTCATGTTCCAGCTGTCATTACATTTGGCTTGCCCTGTGCTGTATTAATGTCTGTCAGATGTTGAATAGGGTTGGTAGGTGTAGGATTTGTTGTGTATATTTCACTCGACATGAAGAAATGAAGCTTAGATATTGCTGATACTAATTATTGATCAAAACATACTTGGTGCCGACACATCACTTATTAGCGCGACTGTACAGACACGCTCCTACAGGTGGATTTACACGAGGACTTATTCCCGCAACTTTTGATCCGAAACAAATTTCTGGCAACATTTTGACACTAATTTGTACTGATATCGACAACTAATATAACACTAGATTTACATGGCTAACACAATTCTAATTCAAATATATCTCAGAAGTTGCCAGATCAGAGTTGAGGATTAACGTTGTGAGAAAAGTCGCTCGTGTAAATTCTCCTTAAGGGGAGATGGTTCACCTTCTGGGCGATTTTTGCATGTATTCATTATTTGTTCTAGTTTCCTCCCTAGACCTCCATCAAATTAAAAAATAATAATATCCATTAGATCCCCCTTCTAGATTAATTTGTACATTTTTCGGTAGAAAAATGGCCCGGCCGAAGGCCGGTTCTTCCAACATTACAGGCTCACTATCGTTCGCCAGGGAAAAAATCGACACCTAAATAGCACGAAAGGTATAAATATTGACAAAGAAATGGGGCGATAGGTCTTAAAATCGCCAAACTAATGGGCCGAACGTCTTATAATCTCAAAACTAATGGGGCTAAACATGAGGGAGAAAGTGGTTCAGCATCCCATCCCCCCTTAAGTATAGAGTTACACATTCGCCACTTCATCGTCCCTTTTGGTATGCCCCCAATACTGCTCTTCAAGGTAACTTATCCTATGACCGGTCATTTGTACTAGTTTACTTGTAGACTGATTTGTTACTAGGGGGGTAAGCACAGTTAAGGGGACATGGGCTGTTTTTGTTTGGCCTCTTAATTCATGTATTCCTTTATTTCTTAGTTTCCTCGCTACACCTCCACCAAGCTAAGAAAAACACCCCCTAGACACCCTTTCAAGATAAATATGTACATTTTTCGGTAGAAAAATGTCACGGCCGAAGGCCGCTTCCCACTTAAAATTACAGGCTCGCTATCGCTCGCCAGGAAAAAATCGACACCTAAATGGCACGAAAGGTCTTAAAATTGACAACTAAATTGGGCGTAAGGCGTTAAAATCGCCAAACTAATGGACCGAACGTCTTGTAATCTCAAAACAAATGGGGCTTAACACGATCGGGAGAAAGGGGACCAAAAAACCGGCCCATCTCCCCTTAAAACTATGGAAGCAAAACCCCAACTTGTGAATCCTACAAAATATATACGGTAGTCTAGTCGATGAGCCTTGGGGGTGGCCGCCTCAAGACAGAGCAAGAACAGGGAAAACACAAACACAACATAAAACAACGAACAAACACAGACTAAACACAAATTCACACACATCTAGGTCACCCTGGAGAAGACCCAGAGACCAGGGTCACCCAAAAAAAAAATATATATAAAAAAGTAAAAAAATAAAAAAATAAAAATAATAATAATAAAATAGAATTAAATAGAAAATAGAAAATAAAAATAGGAAAAGTGGGGATTGGGCCTGAGCATATAGATAGATAGATAGATAGATAGATAGATAGATAGATAGTCGATGAGCCAGGCCCCGAAATAACAGTATTCGGTATCATCAAAGGGGGTCACATTTTCATCCAACACACGTCAAATAAGGGGGAATGGTTGCCTTCTCTGGGCCCCTTTCTCCCTCATATTTAGCTCCATTAGTTCTGAGATTTTAAGATGTTTGCCCCAATAGTTTGACGAATTTAAGATCTTTCACCCCTTTTGTTTGCCAATATCAAGACCTTTCATGCAATTTAGGTGTCTATTTTTCCGCGAGCCTGTGATTTAAGAGGAACCGGCCTTCGGCCAGAGCGTTTTTCTATCGAAAGATGTACACATTTATCTTGAAGGAATGAAGGGGGGTCTTGGGGGTGTTTTTTAAGTTTGATGGAGGTCTAGGGAAGAAACTAAACAAATACCGCTAATAAATAGAACAATAAATAAGGAAATCAACCCCCCTCCCCCCCCTTGAATGATATGGGAACTCATCGGCAAAGGTTATTATGTCGAATTAATTCAAGTCTTTTAGATTTTAATGTTCGCTAAAAACCCTCTGTGATGGAATAGATTTTCACCTGGCCCCAAAAGGAATTGAGAATATGAGATGGTATGTTTACCATTTGGGAGGAGTCAATCAGTAAATATGAATGGAAACATAGTCGAGTTTAAAAGAAATTTATATAACCAGCGTTTGTTCCAGCCCTCACTGAGTTACACAAGGCAAGGGGTTACAATATATATACTCGTTATATTGAATAGACTATAATTATAGTCTATTTTGTTTTAAGCTGAATCCCTCAGCAGCTGATGTATCGATACTTTGTGGAAAAATATGAAACTTCTAGGTCTCTGTGTCGTATTAATGCCAAGTTTTCATAATTAAAAACATATTTCGCTACAAAATCTACTTAATAGCTGAGTAACCAAGATAATAACATGGCAATTTAGTCTCAGCTGGAAAAAAATCGACTATAGTCACCGGTATGATATATTGGACCTCTTATGTTAGCCATTTCACATATATACTTATATACTAAAATATAGTCATTGTCATGGAAATTTCATCCATAAATAATACCAGTGTGTCGTGATAAATAGCTGCATAAATGAATCCCTTGTGCTATAATTAAATCATGCAAAATATGAGAAGCCCATACATTTTTATAAGTGATTGTTAGCATTAGCAAAATATAAGCTATAAATATATAATGAACAATGTAATAATCCACGAACTTTCAGAAGTGGTTGAATAAATAAATCCCGTGTACCGTAATTATATAAAGAAAACCACGAGAGGCTCATGAAATATTGTAATTGGCCCCTTCCGAGTTTCAGGCTATAAGGAAGTTAGAGCCGTAAACATCGACATAGAACAGAAATACAATAATAATTTGGTTTCTGATGGATAGAAAGTGTGTCTAATTTGGTTTTATGTATTTATAAATGTACTAGGACCGTATTATAGTTGCTAATTATGCTAAATATCGATGCCTACAGCTCCAACTTCCTTATAGGTTGAAACTCGCAAGTGGCCAAGTTCCCAAACCCACCTTATCATCCCCGGCAGAGAGGGAGCAAAGTCCACCATGTACCACTCTAGGATCTGGGGCAGCCTGAGCCGCCCCTCCACCACGCTAACCTCCTGACGAAGGTAGGAGGTGGTGGCGCCCTCTAGCCCCTCCTCCAGGCGGTCGGCGCTGTACACTCGCACCATAGGGCAGGTCTAGGGAGTGTAATGGTTAACTCAGATATATTGTTTTAAAAATAGCAAGATATGTTCAACTTATAGTGCAGAGTAGCGGTTATATTTTCATGCAGGGGACCAGAACATTTCATCTGTGTTTTAATTTAGATAGGTAGACAAACAGCGATATTGATTGAGTAATATACTAAGAAAAGTAAAGAACTCATGTTGTATATGATAGTAAAACGAACATGAACACAAACAAACAGAACAATCGATGGACTAACCTTAGCGCCACAGTTGAGGGCAAAGTGAACCCTGGGGTCTGGGTGGGGGCAGACCAGGGCCAGGCGGGGGTCACCGGGGGGGAACAGGGGGCTCTCGCTGCTGGGGTGGGGACCATTACCTGAAGGGAGTCCTATTATAGTATGTTGGCCAGATCTAGACAAATCACGATCCGGTACTATCCAAGGGGAACATTTGTCAGCATAAACTATAATAAAACTAGTACTGACAAATATAGTTTTTCATTGACAAATGTCATTACCCCATTATAACATCACAACAATACTAACAAAGTGCTCCACTGTTGCCTAATGGTGACCTGCTGGCCACCCTAGGGTGTACCTGGCCAAAAGGATCTACTGTAGATGATGCAAGGCATAGCGTCTTTCTTGACTAGCACTTTCCGCCTATTATTACAGGGACCCGAACCTGGTGGTAGCGTACCATGAGACCGCCCTATCAGCAGATGTATAAAATCAGGTCAGTTGTGGCGCCATGTACTGTACGTGAACGAGATGCGTCCTTGTAGCTGGTTCTGGTGAGGTGATCCGAAGCCCCTGGGTCCTACCCCTAAATAGACATTGGGTGTGGTCACTAGCCATAACCTTTTGGGGTAATTTGGAGATGGTAATTTTTCTTTTGCTAGCTAACTCACCAAACAATATTACCATTCTCGGATGATACCAAGATTCACTCTGACCCATGCATTATATAATAGTAATAATGCACCAAGTAGTTATATAGATAGTAGGAAAGAGGCAGGTTCAGATCCAATATACTGTACATGGGAAAGATGTAGATTCATAATCTTAAAGACCTATACAAAAAGGATACATTTTAAACAAAATAAGTACCTGTACGATGTATGCCTCAGGTACAGTCTATTTAAGTTTGGTTAACAGTATAACTTAAAACCGAAGGTGAGGGGGGGGGGGGGGACTTTGTCCAGAGGCATTGATTTTATAAGAGATTTTCTTTGGAAGGATTTTGCCACAGGTGTGATTTTGCCAACAGGAATTTTGTTGTAGGACACTTTTGCCCTTGGGTGATATTATTCTGGGAGATTTGTTTGGAGGAAGTTTGTCCGGGAAAATTTTGTCTGGGGGGATTTTATCTAGAGGTTTGTTTTTTCTATTACTATATTGTCCTAGTGCTATATTGTCCTAGTGCTATATTGTCCTAGTGCTATATTGTTCTAGTGCTATATTGTCCTAGTGCTATATTGTCCTAGTGCTATATTGTTCTAGTGCTATATTGTCCTAGTGCTATATTGTCCTAGTGCTATATTGTCCTAGTGCTATATTGTCCTAGTGCTATATTGTTCTAGTGCTATATTGCCCTAGTGCTATATTGTCCTAGTGCTATATTGTCCTAGTGCTATATTGTCCTAGTGCTATATTGTTCAGTATATAACGTGTTCGTATCCTCCCGTGCCACAATCCCTTTAGGTAACGTGTGAGGTTGATGACTGGCTGCACACCAAAGTTCATACACTTTTACTTTAACCTTATCTCGGCCAAACTTTTTTTGCCTGTTCGATTCCTGTTCAGCTGCAGTCGGCGATAAAAATTGGTCGTACATGCATGAGTTAGGCTGCGTTCATGAGTGTACATGTGGACGTGTTCTCTCTCTCTCTCTCTCTCTCTCTCTCTCTCTCTCTCTCTCTTTATATAACACTCACGCATGCACAGCATAATGTTCAGGAAGTACAGCGTGTGTATGTGTTAAAATTAGAGAAGCAGTCAGACAAACAGAAAATGAAAGAGAGCAAAACAGACCTGGAACTAAGAGAGGGGGAGAGAAAGGTAGTGAGATAGTAACTTTTGCAATGGAGTGAAGTGAACCGTAAGCCTCCCCTCCTCCCTGTACACCCCCAGAGGGCACTAGAGTCCAGACCCAGGTATAAAAGTTACCTTATACAGTAGGAAGGGGAGGGGGAGGAGGAGTGGAGCATTGGTTGTCGGGGCTTGGACGGAACATGGCCGGACTGACTTTTATGTATTTTGGATGTGTATCTCTACAATTGCTATGTTGCCCTTACTATCATGTTATGTATGTGTATCTACAGTACAATACATCTATAAATTCCCTTACTGCTAACTTGCTGGTGTAGTGGACAGTATCTTGGAGTCCCTCTCAGTGGTCTTGAGCACAGCTCATGGCATCGAATGTTTTTCCAAAGTATTGCTATCTGTTACTGTCTTACTTTCGCAAGGATGGGGTTGGGTCGCCCTATTTATTTTTCTGCCGACGCAACCATAGTCTGGCTGACCCAAAGAGAGAACGAAAAAAAAAAAAAAAAAAAACGTAAATAACGTATATAGCCCCCAACAACAGTAACAGCCCTCCCTAAGTCCTCTGGTCCTCTATCAATCCACTATATTTCAGGGAAGCCGTTAGATCAGGTTCGCATGTGAGGCAACAGATCATATTATATTAAACCTAGAAACAGGAAGGATTGATAGCACAGATAACAACACTAGAGTCCCAATTTTGTATAAGAGGGATTATGAAATGTATTATAATTGGTTGCATGAGAAAAAAACTGTAATAATAAGAATGCTTGTGAAATGTGGGATACGTTCAAAAGTATTTAGGAAGTTATTCGGAGAAAATTCATAACAGTGAAGTTCATTAGAGCAAACAAAAAAACAAGAATATTAAGCCACTATGGTGGAACCCGGAGATCGGTAGGAAAATTCGTGAGAAAAAGAGAGCATTTAATAAATTACAACAGAGCAATAACGAAGAGGATTAAAATCAATACGGAGTAATGAGGAAAGAGGGATTGATAAGAACATAGAATTATCAAGAAGAGTAAAAGGCAATCCGAAATAGTTTTAGCTAGAAATGGTAACAAAGATTCCAAGAAATAATTCAGTTATTACAAAATTAGCAATACAAATCAGGATAGGATTGTACCTCTTAAGCTGAATGGAATAATTAAGGAAACTGATGAGGAAATGGTTGATTTGTTAAATAGGTGTTTTTCGTCTGTATTTACTCAGGAAAATGTAATGAACATGCGCTTTAATTTGTTAGCACAAATACTTTAGACAAATTTTGCATACAAACAAGGATCATAAAAGAGTACATCAATCAACTAGCTATCCATAAAGCCACAGGTCCGGATTATATCCACGCTAGGGTACTTAGGGAAGAGGTGGATAGTATTTCGGAAGCTCTTGGAATATTCTTTTCAAGATCACTTAGATTTCCAGATATTCCTGAATGACATAATGTGAACGTGATTCCCATTAATAAGAAAGGAAGAAAAGATGATGTAAATAACTAAAGATCAGTTAGTCTAACTTCTATAGTATGTACAATTCTAGATTTGAGTTTAAGTTACGTATCCAGGCACTTAGAAGATATTGGGCTGATGGATGATTCACAGCACGGCTTCAGAACAGGTAAGTCATGTCTCTAATATATTGGAATTTCTGGAATTTGCTTCAAAACAGCTAGATGAAGGGGAGAGCACTGATGTAATTTACTTGGATTTTAGCAAGGCTTTTGATAAATTACCATAATTATTATGTTTTTTACACCAACTATAAGACTAGTTAATAAATTATCAGCACACGGTACTTCAGGATAAGTTTTACATTGGAGTGGTTAAATATAGAAATCAAAGAGTAGTTTTAAAGGGGGTGAAATCAGATTGGAAGGAAGTGGATTGTGGGGTACCTCAGGGTTCAGTTATAATTGCACTACTATTATTAGTGTATATCAACGACATTGATGTAGTGATAAATAGTAAAATTTATAAATTTGCAGATGACACCAAAATATCTGCCACAGTGGAGGATGTTCATGCCAGTTTTAGGCTACAAAGTGACCTAGATAAATTAGTTGCATGAGTAGAGAAGTGGCAAATTAAATTAAACTTTGAGAAGTACAAGGTTCTCCACATAATAAGAGAAAATAGGGAATTTAGTTATGATGTCGAAAGAAATTGGTTGAATTCAGTTGAAGAAGAAAAGCAGTTAGGTTTAGTAATAGCTAATTATATGAAGTTCTCAAAGCAATGTTTAGAAGCCAAGAATAAAGCAAACCAGATACTTGGCTTCATAAATATGAACGTTAGTTACAAGAGTAAGGAAGTAATTCTTGAACTGCTGTAGGTTAGCACTTTTTCAGTCACAGGATTGATTGACTACTAGTCTACTACTACTACAACAACAAACCTAGCCCACCTCTAAGGACGCCGTGCTCGATGTGGTCCAGGTTGAGGGTGAAGGAAGCGACGAGGTAGCTGTAGGAGGTCCAGAACTCCGGCACCTCCAGAGTAGAGGCCGGGGTGGCCTTCTGCTGGATGATGCTGTCCATGGTCAGGGCGTTGTACAGGTCTTGGGGAGGGGTTAAGGCTTGTACGTGGGAGGTCTTGGTCACACACACACACACACACACACACACACACACACACACACACACACACGCACGCACGCACGCACGCACACACACACACACACATTAACAGTAATATGCACTTACACACAAACACCACACACATTCATCCTTACATATGCTTGCATACACATAAATACACACGCACATGCACAAGAGTACAGTTGCCAAATAAATAAATCTGGGACAATTGCTGTAAATAAGTGATAGAAGTTATGGTTTTCGCTGGATTATATATAGTTTAAATGTGAGTTAATCATTTGTAAGTATGTTGCTTGAACTGGACAAAAACTATTTATTTCTATTAATCTATCTATCTATTGCAGGACGCCGTGATCCCTGAAGGAGTGGCCACGAACGAATCTCCCCCATGCACCTCTGTCCCAGTCAGTTGACGTCCCTCCTCTCATCCAGCACTACTTTCACGCATATACTTCTTAACTCCATCCTTCCACCTCTCTCTCAGTTTACATCTCCCTCTCTGTCCTTCCACCTCACTCTCGTACACTCTCTTAGTCATGCTCTCGCTTCCCATACGTTCCACATGGCCGAACCATCTTAAGGTGTTCCTTTTCACACTTTCCAGCACATCTACATCCTCATTCGTCTTGCTATCCCTCCGTGTAACTCAGCACACACTTCTCAAGTACTCATTTCTATCCCTTTCGCTCTTGGTTTGTGTCTCTCCAACAAAGTCCATGCTTCACTCCCGTATGTCAATGTTGGGATTACCACACTATCATGCAAGGACTTCTTTACTTCCATGCTGACCACTCTATTTCCTGTTACTGCTTTCAGCGTTCCTACAACCCTCTTCCCCTGTTGCACCCTCTCCCACACTTCTTCATCCATACTCCCATTTTTACTCAACACACTGCCCAAATATTTAAATGAGCTGACATTCTCCTTAGCCTGACCGTTCAACCTCACCTCACACTCTGTAACTGCTCCCCTTTCAAAGACCATAACCTTACTCTTCCCCGCATTTACCTTCAGATTTCGTTTTCCACACACTGTTCCAAACATATTTACCAGACCCTGCAACTTCCATTCACTATCGCTCATCAGAACTGTATCGCCGGCAAACAGCAGTACAGGCAACTTGCACTCGTTTCCTGCCCTTATCAGCGGTACACCAACATCCACGTCTGCTCTTCCTTGTATTTTTGTCATGACTCCATCCATATATATATTAATGCCATACATTAATATGCTGTAGTGGTTGAATAAAATAAGCTTTCCACAAAATTGCCACAGGTCCCTGCATTAGCAACTGTACCTCTATTGATCACTCTCATCTACTGCACGTTTGTTATGTAAACAAAGGATACTGATGAAGAAGGCGGTCCTCTCCTTGTCCACCAGGCCACCAAGGTCAATATTCTTCAGTTGTGAAGCCAAGGCACGGTACTCCCTGGGGGGGGGGGGGGGAAGAGGTTATATCAAATCAGGTTTACATAGCAAATCTATGAGGCACAAAGATATCATCAGTATAATCATTTCCAAAAACATGCTTCTTTCAAAGGAACCTTTGCTAAAGGATGGTGATGTCAGAACCGCTCTGTGGTACTTTATCTAATCATCCATCCTTTGCTTGTTCTATAACGCTCCATCCACTATATGGAAGTTGTCACCTATATAATACTCCAATTACTTATCTGAAGCCATTAGTGATTTATGTCTACTTCAGCCTACTTCCCACTTGACGACCACGACTATCACCTGGCATACCTGGCCACATATAATCTTCTTACATGGCCTTACCACCACAAAGTAATTGTTTCTACCTTTTAAGCCACTCACAATTCAATTCCCAATAATAGTGATTCCATTCCAAATTACCATAGGAGATATTTCCCTCACCTGATGGCCCATGTCTTCCATGAGAAAGTGTTAGGCACAACAGACTACTTCTTAGTAACTTGTTCATTTCCTAGCTGACCATTTCACCCTATCTAAATCAATGAAAACTCTCGGAAGGTGCCGGTTATTAGTTTTAGTATTAGGAGTCCTTAAATAAAAATTAATTAATATTTATGGGAATATTTTCTTGAGACCCACTGAAGGACGATATCCCAGCCCTCAGTGTTACCATCTAATGTATTGTTGTCAGCAATCCCCAAAGGTCCCAGAAAACTTATGGAGTTGATTGTGTTTGACATTTTCGAGCAGTTTATATTTAGTTTGCCCCCTAGACTCTATAAAACACAGCCCTCCGTCAAGTTCTTACGTTTGCTTCTTTTATTCCGATGGAAAATTGTCCGAGCCAAAGCCCGGTTTCTCTTAAATTGCAGACTATCACTCACCCAAAAATAATTCGACACTTGAATGGGTGGAAACATATTCGCCAAGCTAATGGGGCGAAGCGTCTTAAAATCACAAAACCAAGGAGGCAGAACAGGAGGAATTATATAAAACTACCCTCGGATTACATAGGATTAAGGGGAGATCTCCACTTGAGGGATTTTATTTCTTGACCCCTTTCTCCCTCATATTTAACCCCATTGCTTTTGATATTATAAAACGTTTGCCCCATTAGTTTAGCAATTTTAAGAACTTTCACCCCATATTAAGACCTTTCATGCCATTCAGGTGTCGATTTTATCCTGGCGAGCGATAGCGAGCCTGTAATTTAAGAGGAACCGGCCTTCGGCCGGGACATTTTTCTACCGAAAAATGTACAAATTTATCTTGAAAGGGACTCAAGGGGGTGTAATTTTAAGCTTGATGGAGGTCTAGGGAAAAAACTAAATACCTCAATAACTAAACCAGATTAGATCCTTCATTCTCCCTTTTATGCTGGCTACAGGTCAACGATTTTATATATCTAAGCAGGGCGTATTGAAACCAACGGCGTACACACGATCGACATATACGCCTTTTGATTATTTTTTCAATTTAATGATATTCTATCTAGCATTAGACGGTTTTACGCAGCTTAGGAATACTCTCTAGGCATTGAAGGGGTAATGTATAGCGCAATTAACACTCTGGACTCCAATGTGTTCTTTCTAAACTTAATACAATCGTCTAATAATTGCCAGAGTAAAGTTTAAAAGGCGTCGTGGTGCTCAAAGGGTTAAGGGAGCCCACCTCGCTTTTGTTTTCTCTTTCTCTCCCTCTGTCTTTGGCTTGTATCCATTCGGCCCCATTCAGCCTACTGTTTTAAGACTTTACCCCCATCCAGGTGTCAATATTTTCCTGGCGAGCGGTAGCGAGCCAGCATATATATATTTTTGTTTTGACAGCAAGCTAAAGTTGTAAATTTTTCGATAGAAAAAAATTATCCGGCGAAGCCGGATTTCTCCATACAATGCTGGCTCGCTATCGCTCGCCAGGAAGAAATCAACACCTAATGGGGATAAACGTCTTAAAACAGTTGGCTGTATGGGCCCGAATGGATACAAGCCAGGGAAAGAGAGAAAAGGAGAGAAAGAAAAACAAACAAAAGCCGGTGACCCCCCTCGACAAACAACACAAAAACGTCTAATGACAGCCAGCATACATTGAAAAAGCCACCCGTACAGAAAGGGTTAAGATCCTATGACAAACTAAGATCGAGGTTAAGTGAGGTACAGAAGGACAGTGAGGTTTAAAAGGTCACGCTAGGTTTAAAGTTAGGTTGATAGGTCAGGTTAGGTTGATAGGTTAGGTTAGGTTGATAGGTCAGGTTAGGTTGATAGGTCAGGTTAGGTTGATGGGTCAGGTTAGGTTAAAGGTTAGGTTGATAGGTCAGATTAGGTTGATAGGTCAGGTTAGGTTGATAGGTCAGGATAGGTTGATAGGTCAGGTTAGGTTGATAGGTCAGGTTAGGTTGATGGGTCAGGTTAGGTTGATAGGTTAGGTTAGGTTGATAGGTTAGGTTAGGTTGATGGGTCAGGTTAGGTTGATAGGTCAGGTTAGGTTGATGGGTCAGGTTAGGTTGATAGGTCAGGTTAGGTTGATGGGTCAGGTTAGGTTGATAGGTCAGGTTAGGTTGATGGGTTAGGTTAGGTTGATAGGTCAGGTTAGGTTGATAGGTCAGGTTAGGTTGATAGGTCAGGTTAGGTTGATAAGTCAGGTTAGGTTGATGGGTCAGGTTAGGTTGATATGTCAGGTTAGGTTGATAGGTCAGGTTAGGTTGATAGGCCAGGTTAGGTTGATGGGTCAGGTTAGGTTGATAGGTCAGGTTAGGTTGATGGGTCAGGTTAGGTTGATGGGTCAGGTTAGGTTGATGGGTCAGGTTAGGTTGATAGGTCAGGTTAGGTTGATGGGTCAGGTTAGGTTGATGGGTCAGGTTAGGTTGATGGGTCAGGTTAGGTTGATAGGTCAGGTTAGGTTGATACGTTAGGTTAGGTTGATAGGTCAGGTTAGGTTGATAGGTCAGGTTAGGTTGATAGGTTAGGTTAGGTTGGTGGGTCAGGTTAGGTTGATAGGTCAGGTTAGGTTGAGAGGTCAAATTAGGTTGAAGTGTTAGGTTAGGTTGAGAGGTAAGGTTATGTTGATGGGTCAGGTTAGGTTGATAGGTCAAGTTAGGTTGAGAGGACAGGTTATGTTGATAGGTTAGGTCAGGTTAGGTTGATAGGTCAAGTTATGTTGATAGGTCAGGTTAGGTTGATAGGTCAGGTTAGGTTGATGGGTCAGGTTAGGTTGAAGGGTTAGGTTAGGTTGATGGGTTAGGTTAGGTTAGGTTCATAGGTCAGGTTAGGTTGATGGGTCAGGTTAGGTTGATGGGTCAGGTTAGGTTGAAGGGCTAGGTTAGGTTGATGGGTTAGGTTAGGTTGATAGGTCAAGTTATGTTTATAGGTCAGGTTAGGTTGATAGGTCAGGTTAGGTTGATGGGTCAGGTTAGGTTGAAGGGTTAGGTTAGGTTGGGAGGTTAGGTTAGGTTAGGTTGATAGGTCAGGTTAGGTTGAGGGGTTAGGTCTTGGAGAAAAATCAGAGTAGGCTAGGTTGAACAGTCTGGTTCAGTTGAAAGGTCAAGTTCGGTTAAAAGGTCATGTCAAATAAACAAGAGAGGTGAAGTAATCTATTAGATCATTAATGGGGACAGTGGCTGTTTGTTTGGTCTATTAATTCATTTATTCATATGTTTTATTTAGTTTCCTCCCTAGACCTCCATCAAGCTTAGAAAAACACCCCCTAGAAACCCCCCCCCCCCCCCTCAAGATAGATTTGTACATTTTTCGGTAGAAAAATGTCCCAGCCAAAGGCCGATTCCTCCTAAAATTACAGGCTCGCTTTCGCTCGCCAGGAAAAAATCGACACCTAAATGGAACGAAGGGTCCTAATATTGACAAAGAAATGGGGTGAAAGGTCATAAAATCCCCAAACTAATGGAACCAACGTCTTAAAATCTCAAAACTAGTGGGGCTAAACATTAGTGAGAAGGGGGTCCAGAAAAAACGGTCTGTCTCCCCTTAATGTGGTGAAGCATAGAACTAATTGATATCAAATAAACTCGATGTGTTACTCCTGGTGGAAACTTTGGTCCTTTACCAGCTGATTCGTCTGTTATGGACCCCTTCTGTACCGGAAACGTAATTTTAATTTTATTCTAGCTATATTTGGAGGATTGTGTGCAGTTTAAGAAGGATATGTGGTGGTATGAAAGGGTTAAGTGGGATAGTTTGAAGCCTGTTAATTGCTGGAGGCCCTTTTGAAACTGAATAAAATCGTCTAATAGTAGCCAGAATAAAGTTAAAAGGACGGCACCGGTACTGAGAGGGTTAATGGAAACAAAACATAACTGCTGTCTCCGCATCATATTAATACCAAGTGTTCATAGTTAACAAGATATTTCCCTATAAGTGATTCATCAATATGGGGACATGGTCATATATTGTCAGCTGTAAAAAGATAGACTACTGTATAGGGTGTTTACTAGAGAGGTCACATGGGTTTTGCAAGTCAGGTCACATGTCAGATCGCGTGGCTGAAGGTCAAGTGAATGTCAAAGGTTAGGCCTGGACAGAGAGGTTAGATAAATAGATTTTTAGACTGAGCTGCACTGGCAAATATAGATATCAATGGACCAAAATGACATATCCAGTGGGTTTTTCCATTGACTCTCATTCTTTATTTACATTTTCAACTCACTCTCTCTCTCTCTTTCTCACTCACACACACACTCTCTCTCTCTCACTCTCACACACACACACACACACACTCTCTCTCTCTCACTAGCACTATAACTAAAATTGATGTCCATGAATCATATACCTTTTAGAGCTATATCGAGACGTAATATAATAGAGATGGAATAATGTATGTATGATATCGAGTGACCCACCCACCCTCTCTCTCTCTCTCTCTCTTTCCTCGTAAATACATGTATATTAGGATAGTAAATGTGAAACTATTCCAAATCAACATTATTATTAAATAAACAACATTAGAGTTAAACTTGTTAATGCTAACATTGCCAACACAAAACAAATGTATACAGATTTTCCCGTATTTCTGCTCGTATCAATCCCAGTCTTAAAATCAATTTGTCCTGATGCGAAACACTGATTTATATATTCAAATTGTGCCATAAAGAACACGTAGTTTGCCGCACATATTCCATTTCTCAACCATCCCAGCAAATCGTAACTTGGCAGAGCCGCACCCACTTCCCCAACCCCCCTCCCTTACTCCACCCCCTACCAATAGTGGAAGTTAGGAGGTGGAGCGAGGGAGGGGGGTTAGGGAAGTGGGTATAGCTCTGCCAAATCACGACCCCACTGGAATAGAATATGTGCGGCAAACTGTACCGTCTTCAGTCTGTAAGGTTGCAGTATTTCCACTCTTTTAAGGGGGTAGTACTCGCTTTTTCTGGACCCCCTTCTCCCTCATGTTTAGCATATTAGTTTTGAGGTTTAAAGGTTAACGGCCAGCTCGGCCCATCGCCAGCTCGGCCCACGTGATTGTCAACTCGGCCCACGTGATTGTCAACTCGGCCCACCAAATAGAACCTTTTATCTATCAATCTATCAAAAGTGTTTGAGATCTTGTTTTTGCTGATGTCTAAGGGCGAAGGTAAGGTATTGAGCTTAGGAAGGATGTATGGTAGCTAAAAGGATTAATAGCCTTTTAATGAGTAGACGTCCTTCCTAAGATGAAAGAAATCGTCAAATAGTTCCAGAATATAATGAAAAGTACATCACCGGTAAAGAAGGGGTTAATTCATTATAGAAAGACCATTACTGAACTGACGGGATTTTTTTTTTCTCGTCTCGTAAGTTCAAGCATCTGAGACTGAATCGAGAAAAAAAATTGACCGAACAGTGGTTCGGTTAATTTTTTTGTTTTGATGCTGTATATTTTCTGGCTCGCATTAGACGTTATAAACAACTTAAAGATATTAGGGAATTAAAAGGGTAAAAACTATAAGTTCACACATCTCGATTCTCAAGGGGTTACCCTTGAGAATCGAGATGTATTTGTGATAATTTGCGAGATAATTGATAGTTTTTACCCTTTTAATTCCCTAATATCTTTAAGTTGTTTATAACGTCTAATGCGAGCCAGAAAATATACAGCTTCAAATGGTTAGTGGTTCGATCAATCTTTTTTTCGATTCAGTCTCAGTGCTCTATTGTTGCAGGAATGATATTTCTGGACACTGCCGATCTGTGTTTAAATAATTAGGCTAGTTCAATAATTAACGTTCACGATCTTGTGTTTCACATTGTTAAATGAAAATGTCATTCAGTTCCCAACTTCCCCCCTGCTTGTATGGCTGTATCAAGCTATTATAACCTACGACACGTGGTGGAGGTGGATGGCAACATAAAATGCGAGAACACAGGTAAGGTCTACGTGTATGTCACTGAAGGGAAGTGTATCTCTAAATATATTTTATATATTTTATGTTTAGCCTATATTTTTATATTTTATTCAGTAATTAGTATTAAGCTTTATGAACAGCTTAACAACATTATGTGGGAATTAAGTGAGTAAATACTATCACAAATATCTCGCAAATTATCAAAAATACATCTTGATTATCAAGGGGTTAAATTTACGAGACGAGAGAAAAAAATATAATAAATGTATGTCCCCGCCAATCCATGCATGATGAAATAATGGTACCGATGAAAAGGTGATGCTTCCGAAACTGTCAATATCATTGTATTATATGATACGTCAGTGGTCTATACATTATAACCTCATTTTAGTGGGTAGATATTCTGATAATTATCGCGAATAAACTCGCAGCGTTATTATACATAATTTATTAGGGAAAGTGAAGCTCTATGGAATCCTTATAATATACTCACATAGATTCCGTTGTGGTAGAATAGTTTTGATAAGTTTTGTAACTCGATATTGTCGATATAAATAGTCCCGCGCGTAAACAAACTCAGTCCCGCAATCTTGAGAGCTCTGCTACGGACGTGTTCATGTTTACAAAAAGTGTTCGAAATGGAGTACACTCGCTACGGTAAAGTGTTATGTTCTCCAAAGATGTTATTGTATGTCTAATATATGAACCCACAGTAGCTGGCATGCAACTTGCAAGGGCTAGAGTGTTGTATCCCACGTACATACATAACATATACATACATATATGAGCATAAATCCAAAGAAGTTATCCTAACCCTTTACAATTCCTTAGTCCGCCCTCTTCTGGAATACTGCGTTCAATCCTGGTGCCCTTATTACCAAAAAGATATAAACAAGCTAGAACGAGTTCAACGTAGAGTTACCAAAATGATACCTAGCCTAAAGAACAAACCATACGAAGAGCGTCTTAGAGAATTAAATCTATTTCCTTTAACCCAGCGCAGATTAAGAGGTGACTTAATTCAAGTGTTCAAAATCATCAAAGGCATCGACAATATGACTGTAGTAAGTACTTCACTATCGACCAATCTAATTACACGCGGGAAACGGTTGCAAAATTATTGGTAAATCTTTTAACTCACACGAATCTAAGAATTTCTTCTTCAATCGAGTTGTCAACTTGTGGAATGGGCTTCCCCGAAACGTTATAGACTGCATCACCGTTGATTCATTTAAACTCCGCCTAGACAAATATCTCGCTTCAAACCCGCGACTGACTGCGTTTGTAAATGAATAACTTTATTTTATCCTCCCCTCAGTTACTAACCCATCTGTCCCCTACTAACTTCCTAATCCTGCCACGGACATTAGTTCCAGGGCAGTAATTCCCTTTCCAATGTTCCCTTACCCACTCTAAACCACTGTTTGGACACTTGATCCTCAGTGTTTTGGAGGACAAGCAACCTAGAAGGGTCACTAGATCTGTTGTTGCTTGATTTCCTTTGTACTCCTTTGTACTCCTTTGTACTCCTTTGTACTGGGTCTAGGGCACTCTAGGGTTAGGTTAGGTTAGGTTGTTTGGTTAGGTTAATATACTAGGTCTCGGAAACAAGATTCGTAGTTGCGGTAGTATTTACATCAAAACTATAGTTAACTATCAAAACTATTCTTCCACAGTGGAATCTATGTGAGTATATTATAAGGATTTCATAGAGCTTCACTTTCCCTAATAAATTATGTATAATAACGCTGGGAGCCTCTAATTTTAGAAGGAACTGGCATTCGGCCAGTACATTTTTTCTACCGAAAAATGTACAAATTTATCTTGCAAGGGGAACTAGGGGGTATTTTTCTAAGCTCAAGTGATGGAGGTCTAGCGAGGAAACTCAAAAATATATTAATAAATAAATATATAGACCAAAAACCAAGCAATACCCCCTTAACCTTTAAAGCCAAGTTCTGAAGCATCTGGGCTATAAAAGCCTAGATTAAAGTATTATATGTTCTCGTTTGCCGTAGATATTGATTCAGATGGGTGCTTCATTTATGCTCTTAACTGTACAAACTAAACACTTATAAAAACAAGGTTGGATTAAAGCATTGAATCTTCTTATTTGCCTTCGATATTGACTCAGATGGGTTCTTCATTTATGCTCTTAACTGTACAAACTAAACACTTAAAACACTAAACACAAAACACAAACTAAACACTAAACACAAGGCTTGAGTACGCCAGAAGTGTGAAATAATGGAAAGGAAAATGTAGTGGCTAGCATATAACACACTTGCCCACGGCTGGAAAACTCACTAACATAATGACGACACTGGCGAAACACACACACACACACACACACATACACATACACATACATACATACATACACACACACACGCACCCACACACCCACATACACACGCACCCATACATTCACACATACACACATCCATACACACACACACATACATTCACACACACACACACACACACACACACATTTCAATGGTTAGTGGTATTAGAAAAAGAGCGAAAATGGCATAGGTTTACTTAGAAATATACTGTAGACCAACAGACCTTACGATCCAGGAAGAGAGGTGGTCAGGGCATAAATCTAGTAGAGAGAATAGAACCTCAAATAGAGCTAACTGGAAGAAAGGGATCGCATAACAATAACATAACAGGAGAGAGAGAGAGAGAGAGAGAGAGAGAGAGAAAGAGAAAGAGAAAGAGAAAGAGAAAGAGAAAGAGAGAGAGAGAGAGAGAGAGAGAGAGAGAGAGAGAGAGCAAAGCCTGGACATGGAGGCAAACCACTGACTTGAATTTCTTGTTAGGGGGTAAGAGAGAGGGAGGAGGAGGAGGAGGAGGAGGAGGTAATTCAGTAGAAATGCATACAAGGTTAGTAGTAGTAGTAGTAGTAGTAGTAGTAGTAATAGTATAAAAAATATGCACAGCAGTATGAATTATACAGGCAATATTAGGGTCAAACTTTATTCCCAAAAGATATAGGCGACCCAGAAATCCCACAAAGGGAATTAATTTCGAAGAAATTATGCATAGTAAGTTTCCCAAGCCCAACCACGGAGAACATAAAAGAGGATATTTAGTAAGTGATGTAAAGATATTAAAGAATGGGAGCTAGGGAACACTAAACTCCATTCCTGATAGGACCAGCCCACCACAAATCAAGCAAATCCAAAATATATTTATAACAAATAACTAATAACAAATATCGATACGTAGAGAAGTACTACCATTCCCGAAAAAATAACGAAAAAGAGTTGTGATACAATGGAGAATAAATGTAAAAATATCTGTTACAAAAACAAAAATCTGTTTGTGTTCGAACGCTGACATTGACCCCGGCCTCGGCTTTAAGCACCCACCTGAACTCGTCCGATTCCTTTAGTCCTTTGTAGTCCACCATTCCTTTCTCAGTCAGGAACTTGCCGGTCATCCTATAATAATAATTATTATAATTATAATATTACTAATAAAAATTAAATAATAATAATAATAATAATAATAATAATAATAATATTAATAATAATAATGGGTATTATTAGCATTAAATATAATAAAAATACTTATGTATAATAATAATTCTTAAAATAACAATAATAAAACAAATAATGAAGCAGAAAATTAAAATAATCCACTTCATCACAATAATGGTAAAACGGGGCTGTTTTGTCACAGGTAAAAGCAAACTTCCCCTGTAAAAATTTTTTTTTTTTTTTAAAGACCTCCGTCTACGTATTGTGAAAAACCTGTTATCCTCCGGCAAATTGTGGGGTTGAGTGAGTGAAGGGGGGGACAGTGAATGAAGGAGGATGTAAATCTTGTATGTCATAAAAGTGAGCAACACGAGGCGGTTCAACTTGACCCATTAACCAGGCCAGGCAACTCTTCTAAAGCACCACACAGTAAAGGCTCATTTACATGATCAGCTTCCAAGCATAGTGTTGGAGCATGATACAGATCAGTTGTTGTTGTTGTTGTTGTTGTTATAGTTCCCCAGACTGTCTGGCCGAACAGTCCCGAGTCAGGTTGACCGAAGCCGCCCCAGATGTTCGGGTCCAGGGCCAGGGTGAGATGATATCTGTCTATGAGAGGGCAGCGGGGCAGGGGATCAACAGCCCACGGGCTTGCACCCTGAAAGGGTTGAATGGCGTGCTAACGTGAGTTTGCTGCAGTCATCTACAGGTGTCCATGCTAAATATTTAGCACTCTGATTATCATGCTCTCTCTCTCTCTCTCTCTCTCTCTCTCTCTCTCTCTCTCTCTCTCTCTCTCTCTCTCTCTCTCTCTCTCTCTCTCTCTCTCTCTCTCTCTCTCTCAAACTAACATATATCTGAACTTAATGTTTATGAATCGTATACCTTCTAGCGCAATAACAAGACATACTGTATATAGGCCTAATTATGACAGTGATGAAATAATACAATATTGAGTGACCCCCCCCCCCCTGAATGACATTAGTTAATTGGCTATCTATAAAAACACTTGCTGATTTTTTCCTATATCACAGAAGCAATTTCCTCTGTGTGTGTGTGTGTAAGAGAATGTGAGTGTGTCTGTATATATTATGTGTTATATATATTGCGTATGCGTGTATATGAACAGTTTGTATTAGAGTATGTGTGTAAGACTAATTGTGTGTGTATGTAAGATTGTGTATATGAGTATGTATGAAACACAACTATTTGTATGGGTGTGCGAGAGATGGATAGAATAATTGGTTTGCGCATGCGACAGTAGTGATAATAATACCGTATGCAATTGTAATAGACATAGATTACTCCCTATACATCACCATATCTAATCCTACATATGAAGACAAACAAATTACTCGTTAGATAGGTAAGTAATATTAGTTAGATAGATAGATAGATAGATAGGTAAACAGGTACAAAGGTAAATAGATAATACAGTTTACAGCAAAACCACATTGCAACACAATAAGAAATACAAATAATCATTGACCGTTTTTTTTCTCAGTTGTCTTCATCCCATCTTAATATCTTCAACAATTACAAAATGTTTAAGATTAAATATGTTATAGATCGTGAAAATCTGGCATTATGATACAGAGCAGTTTCTTCTATTTTCATTAACTATCAAAAAATATTCCTATTTATTATTTCTTGATAGTTTATGGAAATAGAAGAAACTGCTCTGTATCATATTAATGCCAGGTGTTCACAATCAATAACATATTTAACCATAACAAATTTGTAATTGTTAAAAATATTAAGATGAATGGAGAATACTAGTGAATAGACGAGTGAAAACGCAGTGTTTGGGAGAGGGGGTACGGTGCCAGTTGGACTAGATAATAGTCGGTCAGGCGCCTGGCCCGGTCAGCCGGTATATATGAAGGGTACGCCTGAATGTGTGGTGGGCGGGCACTGTGGTGTGCTCCGCTGCATGTCTGCCTGCTGAGGCCGGAACTTCTCCGGGAGGTCAGGGGCCGGGGGAGTGCTGGAGTGCCCTTAGTGATCCCTGGTCTCCTCCTGGGCGACCTAGATGTGTGTGAATTTGTATTTTATTTTTTTGAGGTGTGTTGTGTTGTCTCTGTTCGGGCTCTGTCTCGAGTCGGCCACCCCCAGCTATGGGGTATGTGCCTGAGTATATACATACATACATACATCAAGAAATAAGCTGCTAAGGGTATAACATTCTCACCAAGTAAAAACGAGAAGCAGAGTAATAATTTAAGATATACATATTACAAGCTACCCAAACTCTTACCTTAACATGGCTTTTTGTAGACGCTGGGATATCTGTATAGGTGAGGCAGCCACCCCCATGTTGCCAGTACTCCCTTCTCCTTCCCCTCCTTTGTTCAGTATTGTCACTCCACTCATGATTCTACTTCTCTCTCTCTCTCTCTCTCTCTCTCTGCTTCTCTGTTTTTTCTCTGCCGTTTCTCAGTTTTGTTTTCCTACTTCCCCCGTCCGCTGCTTCTGCTTGGTTTTCTACACTGCAAAAATTAAAAAAAATATATAAAACAAACTAAAAATAATGGGTTTAATTCATTCAGTTCGGGTGACGTTATATTTATGACAATTTTGGCTATCAATAAACAATTTTACTCTGTTTAGGAAGGATATGTGTTAGTGACTTTCGCCGTTTTGCTCGCTCTTCTACATCGTAAAAAACGGCTTAAAGAAGGTAAGAAAAAACAAACATTTCTAACAGTCTGGTGAACTTGAGGCACGATCTGCCAAACACTGTCTTAGACTGCCGTGAAGTCCAAGCTTTCAAAGGTCACTAGACAAATATATCGACTCATAACTGCGACTGACTGCGTTTGTTCTCAGATAATAAGCGTTTTATTTATTTTTCTCATAAGTAGCCATTTTATATTATTTACCAAGGAGCCTAGTGAAGATCAATAGATCCGTTACTGCTTGTGTTCCTTGGTAATCCTTTGAAGAAAAAAAAGTGGGGTGGTATTATTGAGTGATTATGAGTAGTCCTGGAGGGTTGTGGGTGATCCTGGCGGGTATGGGTTGAAATAGTGGGTGATATTGCACCTGAACTTGCTGGTGAGATTAGGTTAGGTTAGGTCAAGACTAAGGTTAAGTTAGTTAAGTTAGCCCAAAGTGTGAGACACCGCAGCAAGGACACAGATTTCGCAAGATTCACTGATGTGGGTTGTCAAGTTGGGTGGTGGTTGGTCCTGGTGGTTTGTGTTTCATACTTCTTGTTAACCCCTTGTGGATCATGACACATTTTGACAGTTAATTCAGGCTATCGTCAGACGATTAAATAAAGCTTAGAAATGAACTATGGGAATTAAAATGGTAAAGACTATCTCAATTGACCTGCGGACTTCCATATACCCTTGCAAATCTGAATAAAATCTTCAAATAATGTCCAGAAAAAGGTGAGAAAACGTGTCACAATCCTCAAGGGGTTCAAATGAATCCGAAAAGTTGACAGAATGAAGAACAATAAAGTGTTCCTTCTCAAAGTGTGTTTTTCATAATTCCTTGGTCACACGGATTGGTTGCTGATCCTGTTGTTTGTAGAGTGTCTGTTGATCCTGTTGTTTGTAGTGTCTGTTGTTCCTGTTGTTTGTAGTGTCTGTTGTTCCTGTTGTTTGTAGAGTGTCTGTTGTTCCTGTTGTTTGTAGTGTCTGTTGTTTCTGTTGTTTGTAGTGTCTGCTGTTCCTGTTGTTTGTAGTGTCTGTTATTCCTGTTGTTTGTAGTGTCTGTTGTTCCTGTTGTTTGTAGTGTCCGTTGTTCATGTTGTGTGTAGTGTCTGTTCTTCATGTTGTTTGTAGTGTCTGTTGATCCTGTTATTTGTAGTGTCTGTTGATCCCGGTGTTTGTGGTGTATGTTGATCCTGTTGTTGTTGTTGTTGTTGTTCCCCAAGCTGCCTGGCCGAACAGCCCCAAGGCCCCGAGCAAGGCCAAGGCCATAACCGAGCGCCCCCACAGAACCCTCCCCACCGACCACAATAAAGCCTGGGTGACCGAAGCCACTCCATGGCGGGGAGCTGAGGAGGGTGCGGAAATGCCCGGGAAACCAAAGCCCCACCCAGGGCCCTGTGTCCCTCAGCAATTATGAAGAGAAAGTTGAGGGGCAAGGGAAAAATTTGACGCTTTGGCTTCCAATCTTGGTAGATTGGGAGGTCAATCCACGTTAGAGACGCCGTCACTTGAGATCTAGAAAATATATAAGTAAAAGTTGATCCTGTTGTTTGTAGTGTCTGTTGATGCTGTTTTTGTTGTTGTTTCCCAAGCTGTCTGACTGAACAGCCCCAAGGTCCCGAGCAAGGCCAAGGCCATAACCAAGCGCTCTCACAGAACATTCCCAGCTTTACCACTAAGAAAGCCTAGGTGACCAAAGCCGCTCCCAGGCAAGGGGCTGAGGAGGGTGCGGAAACACCTGAGACACCAAAGCCCCACCCATGGCCCTGTGCCCATTAAAAATTATGATGGGAAAGTTGAGGGGCAAATGGAAAAATGTGACGCTTTGGCTCCCAGTTTGTCAACCTATAGGTTGGCAGTAGAGGTCAATCCACAGAAAAGGTTAAGTTTCATTTATCATGCCGTGGTGCAGTGGCTTACAGCTTGGACATTCGTCCTGACTGTCGGAGGTTCGAGTCCGGTTGGGAGTATATAAACATTTCGTAGCTCACGTGTATTTGTGAGATATCTTGATAATAATGACTCGTGTTTGGCTGGGCGAGAATTGAATAAAATCTATAACCTGAGTTGCGTGGGGAAACTTGTAAAAATCCCTGTATGGTATCCTGGAATATGAATTGTAGACTTGTATATGAATTGAAATATATTCTCCAAGTAGAATTTCCCTTCTCCTTAACCTTTAAATGGCGAACCTATGGATGAGAATGGTGAGATGGTTGTGTGGGGCCAGGCTACAGGATAGAATAACAAATGTTGAGCTGAGGAGACGTTTAGGCATAAAGAGTATTAGCGAGGTGATGCGTACAAGTAGACTGGGATGGTATGGACATGTGGAGAGAATGGATGAACAAAATTGGGTGAAAAAATGCAGGTCTGTGATTGTGGAGGGAGCTGCACCAAGGGGTGGACCGAGGAAGACCTGGGATCGGACTATACGTGCCGATATCAAATCCAAGAACTTGACAAGTGAAGCAGCCCTTAACAGGGTTGCCTGGAATGCCGCCATTAGGACAAGAGACTGAAACTGCACGTATGTGTGGAACACTCAGTCTTAAAATTTTAAGTATGTATGTATGTATTTGAAAGTGCCCGCCAGGCGAGGATATATTCATCTATCTATCTATTGCCTGACGCCGTGATCCCCGAAGGGGTGGCCACGAACGAACCGCCCCCATGCACCTCTGTCCCCAGTCAGTCGACGCCCCTCCCCCCAACCAGCACCGCCTTCGTTCATGTAGTTCCTCACTCCATCCTTCCACCTCATATTCGGTCTACCTCTCCCCCTCTGTCCCTCCACCTCGCTCTCGTACACCCTCTTAGTCATTCTCTCGCTTTCCATACGTTCCATATGGCCGAACCATCTCAAGTTGTTCCTTTTCACACTTTCCAGCACATCTACCTCCACACCACGCCTCCTTCTTACTTCCTCATTAGTCTGTCTATCCCTCCATGTAACTCCGCACGCACTCCTTAAGTAATTCATTTCCACTGCTCTCACTCTTGGTCTGAGTCTCTCAACCAACGTCCATGCTTCGCTTCCGTAAGTCCGTATATATATTCATACATTCCCAATTAAAATCGTCGTTATCCGATAAATATCGTTATTACTTATTCACATACGCCTATTTTACGTTTAATATGAAGATGTTAACATACAATAAAAACAAGTGGGAATAGTATTTGGGGGGTGAAAAAGACGAAATATTGCCGACCGGTTCATTCATGGGAGTAGAGCCGGCGCAGCACACATCCTCCCTCTCTCACTTATCGATCGACACTGGAGCTTTGTAAGTGAAGTCTCTCTCTTGCCACGATCTCCATATGCATCCCACACGACCTTGAAACCGGGTGGGGGATATTGGCGCGGAAAATAAACCGATAAACAAAGGAAAAAGAGGAAAAATAGGTGATAATTGAAGGGGGGGGGGGGGTTTGACACATGTGGAGGAGGGAAAGGAGGTATGGAGGGGAATGATCTCACTTAACCCGTACAATCCCAGCGACGGCTATAGCCGTCAGTAGATAATGAACTCCCCAGTCCCAGCGACGGTTTATAGCCGTCAGTAATGTATTTGTCTTGTAACTACCTGTACATTTTTTTTTTTTTTTTTTTTTTTTTTAGATTCACTCTTGAGGTGAAAAGGTGGTCTCTCCTGTCATTTTGGCCACATTGTTTGGGACTGCTGGGGACTTTTATTACTGTATCCTACGGTACAAGGAACATCCATATTTTCAAGAAAAAATTGGATAAAAAGTAGACTGAGAGACGGGACAACACGAGCTTAGCTAAACTCCTGTAAACTACAATTAGGTAAATACAGTACGGGTTAATCACATATTCCTTTGTTTTGAGTGCCACTGGGGTCTTTTAAACGTTTTTTTTTAGGCCTTGAATCTTAACCCGGCAGCTGCGGGAAGACTCATAAGATGTTCTACTGGACGGCTGCGGGAAGACTCATAAGATCATAGGCCTAAAAAAAAGAACATTTAAAACACCCCAGTGGCACTAAAAAAAAGCAATTTGTGTTTAGGTGAGATAATCTCTCTCCATTACTAGCTACCATTCCTAAACATGTGTCCCCCCCCCCCCCCCCCTCCTCGATTATCAGGTATTTTCTCTATTATTCCCGTTATTTATCGATTATTTTCGTGGGAGTACGAGTGGGAGAGAGAGAGGAGGGTGGAGGGTGGAGGGTGGAGGAGTGTAAATCCGACCCTCCAACCCTCCCCTGGCCTCTCAGTGCTATGCGAGAGACGAGAGAAAGAGGGTGTCTCTCTCTCGCCAGTCTGGGCCAGATTACGACCGCGGGGCTAAAATATACAATTTTCACCAGCCCATTGCTATTACCACTTGTTTTAATGCTTTCCCATGTTCATATTAAAAGTAAAATAGGTGCATATGGATAAGTATTAATTATATAGGCCTATATGGTAAATTGACGATTTTAATGATGAATGAATCGGAATACCTTCGCACCGTGGGTACTTTCAAATACCATACCTGCGCAGCTTAGAGGTTAAGCGTCCCGTCGCCTTCGCCCAGTAAAACCTCTTTAGAGTCTCGGCGCCGTTCCCGGATTAATGTAGGCCGAAATGTATATCGATAACTTTCGATGTGTACGGTAATATCTCCGTAATTATAAATATTCACCCCGAACTTCATAGAATAAAATAGTCTTATTATTGCCTGACAAATATGTCTTGTAATTTATGAAAACGTCAACTGAAACACCCTGTATATACAGGGTGTTTCAGTTGACGTTTTCATAAATTACAAGACGTATTTTCAGGCAATAATAAGATTATTTTATTCTATGACGTTCGGGGTGAGTATTTATAATTACGGAGATATTACCGTACACATCGAAAGTT
Source organism: Paralithodes platypus (assembly GCA_032716605.1). Lineage (NCBI taxonomy): Eukaryota > Metazoa > Arthropoda > Malacostraca > Decapoda > Lithodidae > Paralithodes > Paralithodes platypus. Next base: position 58,444,262 of record CM064572.1, read on the forward strand.
ATCGATAGATACAAAAAAACATGCAGTCAAAGGGGTAAAAACTATTATTTCAAAGCTAGCGCAGGGCAGAAAGGTTTTGCTTACACATGGATAACAGGGTTAAAGTGTTTCGTAATCACTCTAGGGATGATAAATGTAATGCCCTGCACCCGCAAAAATCTCGGAACCACAATATATACTACCCGAGTTGACATCTGGGATAGTGTAAAATAGTCGTTGATGGCGAAGTCTAATAAACCCATCACGTGAATCACCACGAAACTATCACCTGGTTCTTTCAAGTAGAACTAAGGTTACTATCCTATTGTACGTCCGTGGTAGTAGTCGGTTAGCGCGCGGGTCTCGTAAAAACATACATGTACCTAACCAGGGTTCGAACCCGCACCAGGCATCTCAAAGCCTGGAGAGTTTTTGGGAGGGTTAAATTTACTTCGCACCCAGCATTTCATTGGTGGCAGTCACGGAACGTGATCTGGTATCTAGATAGAGCACCCATCATGCAGACCTTAACAATATTGAGATTGCTGAGGTGATGTGGCTACGATACCTTACGACCTTAACCCATTGGCTGCGGGAGACGTTCCCAAACGCCATGGCAATTTACAGCAATTTGCAGGCATTTAAAGCCTCTAAAAGTCTGTAAAATCGAGTGCAAAGGAATCAAGACCGCGACAGGCCACACGTCCTTCTCTCAGCCAGGCAGCTGAGGCACTGAGGGCTTCTCTGAGTCAGAGTCTCGCGAGATATACAGTGCTGCCAAAGGCAAATGTAGCGAGACATTAGCGAGAATTGCTCATTTTAGCAAATGTCTATAGTAGCGCTGCGAATGATACTCGCGAGCTACGAAACTCGTTTTGGTGTAATTTTGAAGCTATTTTCTTCTAGTTTTCGGCTGAATACATTCAATTTCATTCAGATACTTGCCTAATCAATCAGGAGTGCCTGAATGAGTCCTAATATGGCTGAAATATGCCTGCACCGTAAGTGTTAAATAGGCTAGGGACTAGCCTTGTTAAAGAAGGATGTAGTGTAATGCCCTGTACCTGCAAAAATCCTGCAACCACAATACTACCCGAGTTGATGTCCGGGATTGTGTAAAATAGTAGTTGATGGCGAAGTCTAATAAACCCATCACGTGAATCCCCACGAGACTATCACCTGGTTCTTTCAAGGAGAACTAAGGTTATTATCCTATTGTACGTCTGTGGTATTACAGTCGGTTAGCGCGCGGGTCTGGTAAAAACATACATGTCCCTAACCAGGGTTCGAACCCGCACCAGGCATCTCAAAGCCTGGAGAGTTTTCAGGAGAGTTAAATTCCCTTCGCAGCCAGCATTTCAACAAAAATAATATAATATTCTATTCAAGGGTCGAGGACTCGAATCCCTATATAGCCATTCCGAAAAACTTAATTTTCTAACCTTGTTATCCACGTGTAAACAAAGCCTTTCTGCACTGCGCTAGCTTTGAAACATTAGTTTTTACCCCTTACACTGTATTTAGTTTGTATCTATCGATAACTTTCGATGTGTAATATCTCCGTAATTATAAATACTCACCCCGAACGTCATAGAATACAATAGTCTTATTATTGCCTGACGATTACGTCGTCATTTATGAAAACATCAACTGAAACACCCTGCGTGTGTACGGTGTGTATATACAGTATAGGCCTATATATATATATATTATATATATATATATATATAGGTAGATTCCATGACTCATATTAAAAATAAATATTCAGATATTCAAATATTCATAAAGCAAAGTACATAGGTCTATGAATCTGCGCCGAGCACTCTCAAATCCTACAATGGGGTCGATAAACTTATGTTATCCTAATCAATACATGACAAGGCATCCACTGTTGTCCACCACCCTGTAGACTGTCTGTAGGCTACACACCGCAAGGTATATACAGTTCACCTTCCTTGACACACTGTACCATAGGCACTGTACTTACCCACTGACAATTAGGCCTACACTCAACACCAGCCTGAACAATGACGAAGCCACAGCTGCTACACCTGCGTTATTTGTGATCCTACCACACACTAACATAATAAACCCGGTGGAACAATATTGTGATCGAGGTACCTTGGTTTACATTTTACAAGGTCACGAAAACTCTCCCCGACCTCGATATAATGATAGATTGGTCTCTTCATAATATAGCCTACAGACCCTTAGTCGTGCTCCCGCAAGTTTAACTATTATATAGGACATGCGATTTTTTTTTCCTGGGTTTAGTTACAAATGCATATGCGATTAGAATGTTGGAAATTCGAATACCAATGTCAAAACTATGGTGCTGTCCAGCTGCCTCCCACAGTCACCTCCAAAAGATAACAGAAAACGAATGTTTCTAGTTATAGAAAACGACGTATTAATGATAAACTATATTTATTTATTCAATATAGACATAATGATAATATACAAACATCCCCTTCTTCTTCTTCTTCTTTCGAGCTCGCCCGCAGACCGTGTAGATCCACAGGGCTGACCTTTGTATCGGTACTGGCTCAGAAACGTTAGTAAGAGGGAAAGTTTAGAGTGGAAGCTAGGATAGTACTCAGTAGGGACAGTTTTTATTTAGACTTCAGATCAGATGTAATTCGGGAAGTTTAGCCTTAACAACGGCACTTCCCTAAGAGGTTCTTGTAATTATTCTTTGTGACGTGCTGTTATAGCCTATATACTGTATTTGTATATGTTGCATTACGGTCTATTTCTTTCTACTCCAGCTCCTTCATTTTCTTGGCTCTTGCTCTCCAAATCCCATATAGCATCTTCTTCACTCGTTCCTGGTTTTCTTCTTTGAATAGTAGATTTCCAATCACTTTATTTTCCTCCTCGATGTATGGTTGTTGTAGCACAGGCTCCTTGGCTCTCTCCTCCATATAGGCCTATACAGGGCACCATAAAATAAAGTGGTTTATGTTCTCTACCTCAGCATTACATAGTAAGCATCTTATAATATCTCCTCCTATATGCCTGTTCCTATCTCTTAAATTTAAATTGTTCGTTCTACACATATATAATATAACTGAAGCTTTTGTATTAGCATAAAGTTCTTCTCCCTTTATTTCTGATTTACCTACCTACCACGTCCAATATCTCGCAGAAGAGTTTCTCTATTGTATTTGTTACAGTCACTGGCCTGTAGCTTTTCATTTCATTTTTTACTCTTGTACCCTCCTTTGTGCAATAGCGTTACTCTTGCTTCATTACATCTTTCTGGGATTCTCTCATTTCTCAATACCTCGTTAAAAAATTTCCTCAGCCTTCTTTCCATTTCTTCCCTCCCCCCCCCCCCTCCCCCCCTTTCCATGTACATTTCATTTGGAATCCCATCCGGGCCGGTCGCCTTTCCTCTTTTTAGAGCTTTAATCCCTCTCCTTACTTCTTCGATTGTGAGTTCTGTGTCTTCTGGGTGATGGTGGGCGAGATGACATGGATGTTGTTGATGGTAGCCTCGGTGTTAGCAGCACTGGTGTTCTCAATTTTCATTGTTATGGGGTCGTTGTTTTTCTTTCTTTATTGTATCCCGAATCGTAGAACGGTAGAAGGCAGCCCGCATAGTCGATCTGGGCCTCTAGTTTCTGTAGCAAATGTAGGAATAGGTTTTTACACCATACCCGAAAGAGGATTTACGGAGCTCCGATCTTACTCTCAACCATCTTAACAATTTTACCAACACACTTAAACTTCGTAAGATGCTGAAATAGCCTCCCGTAAATATACTCCCTGGCCGGGAATTGAACTCGGGACCCTTGGGTTATGAGGCAGGCACTTTACCAGTTTGACCAATAGAGATATCTCACTTGACCTGGTCGGCTCAAGTTATTTCCGCATCTTGTTCAGTTTAGGCTAACCTATTTTGGGTAGGATGTAGTTCCCGGGTGCATCACCAGCCTTGTTTACACTACGCGGAGTGGCGTCGGACGCTTGCCATCTTGTTCCTGTCTATTTTGACTGCCTTTGGATACAATAATATGTTGAGGGGGGTTTGCCCCCCCTCACCCCCCCCCCATGACATATTGTTATCATCATATACATTGCCAGCAGGGGGGCAAATAACCGAAAAAAATCGCCGTCAAAATAGACGCGAACTTAACCACGGAGGCGTCGGAGCTTGCAGTCAAGTTCCCATCTATTTTGAATACCATTGGATACAATAATATGTGCCCCCCTCACCCCCCCATGATATATTGTCCTCATCATATATATTGCCAGCAGGGGGCAAATAACAGAAAAAAATAGCCGTCAAAATAGACGCGAAGTTAACCGCGGCGATCGCCCTATGTAAACATGACGACCATACGCCCGGGAACTACATCCAGCCCCCTATTTTTACCGACTTTACACTACTTCACCGTCCGGGAAGCTAAGGCTCCGAACGAACAGAGAGGAACAAGCCTGAGCCGAAACGACAGTGAGTCCGTCAGAGAGATGATCGGGAGTGGTGAGTCAGCCAACTGCGCAGTGCTACACACACGCACAACTAACGGCCCAGTTGGCAACTCAAGGAAGCGCTGGCAACTCCCCAACCAAAGCTTTTTGTGTAAGTGTCTCACTACACTCCCTGTTCTCTCCTATCCCCTTCCTTGTCCTGTAGGAATAGGTTTTTACACCATACCCGAAAGAGGATTTATGGAGCTCCGATCTTCCTATCAACCATCTTAACAATTTTACCAACACACCTAAACTTCGATAGATGCTGAAATAGCCTCTCAAAAATATACTCCCTAGCCGGGAATTGAACTCTGGACCCTTGGGTTATGAGGCAGGCACTTTACCAGTTAGACCAATAGAGATATCTCACTTGGACTGGTCGGCTCAAGTTATTTCCGCATCTTGTTCAGCTTAGACTAACCTATTTTTACTGTCTTTACATATATAACCGTCATAATTCTGGCAGCGGGAATAAAAAATTATGAAAGGGCGGTTGGTTTTAGCTGAAAGTTCTGGTGTTGTCACATCTACAAGGCGAGTTTCTCCATTCAGTATGGGGGGGGGGTTGTACATAGGATTAACGAAATGCTTTGGTGGAAGAATTCCTGATTGCGAAGCGGCGGAGTTGTTTTCCTTAGTCCCGCATGTCAAGGACTGCACAGTTGAAGTTGCATGTGGGCCAGTCCCACGGATTTAAGGTGACAGCGTGGGGGCGTTGTTGTTGTCTGCGTCTTGGATAAATCCAGGGACTGAGGTCGTCTTCTGGTTTCCTCCACTTGTGCTGGGTGGCATTCCTCGGTGTCTCTGGCTGGGGCCGGGTAACGATCCACCTGATCGCATTGATGGCTTGTGTTTTCGCTTAATCGTGGCCAGGAGTCGCCATATCTTCCTTAGGTCCCTATTGATTCCCACTGAGTCGTGCAGTGTTCTCTGACAGTGGTAGGGAGAATGCAGATCTCGTCGAACAAATGGCAGTTCTTCTCCTGTGATGCCTGAGGGAAGGTTGCCCCAATGTACTCTCGCAACTGGGCTAACATCGTCAAGGTCGCCTTCATACTTAATTTATTGCATTTGGGTCATTGGTACTACAATACCAAGCAGGGGTTGGATAGCATCTATTACCATCTGCTTGAATTGGTCCCAAGTCTGGCATCTTTGTACAAGTCTGGATACTAAGGAAACTGCTTTGCCTAACTTTGTTAGAACTATAGCTATTTTCTGCATAGGCTATCGTTGTCATATACTAGATCTAGGACGGGTACCTTTTCCATGTACTGTAGTTCAGCATCATATTTGGGAATCGGAATACGGGAATGTGTCATTTTGACTGTTTATGTTCAACTGTTCTATCCATACAGTTTTCTTATCAGTGCGGTTTTAGGAGGGGAAGAGGGTGTGTGGATCAGATTTTTGCAGTAATACAGCTATGCGAGAAGTATTTAGAGAAGCATAAGGAGATATTTTGGGCTTTTATGGATTTGGAAAAAGTGTAGGCTATGATCGTATGGATCGAAAAGCAATGTGGAAGGTGTTAAGGATTATGAAATTGGAGGAAATTACGTATGAGCAGTCAAGAGTTTTTATGAAGGGAGTAGAGTGTGTGTTAGAGTAGGAAATAATGAGTTGAGTGAATGGTTTGAGGTAAATGTTGGTTTGCAACAGGGTTGTGTAATGTCACCGTATCTGTTTAATATATTTATGGATGGTGTGGTGAGGGAGGTGAAAATGAGAACTGGGTAGAGAATTGGGTTTAGTAGGACAGAATGGTAGAAATTGGGAGTTGAATCAGTTGCTGTTTGCTGATGACAGCGTTGGTGGCGGATTCTGAGGAGAAACTGCAGCGAGTAATCAAAGACTTTGGTGGGATTTGTGGGAGGAGAAAGCTGAAGGTGAACGACAATAAAAGTAAAGTAATGGTGTGTAATAGGGGTGATCGTAAGGTGAATCTAGATGTGAGGCTGGATGAGGAAATTTTGTAACAAGTAGTGTTTTAAATATCTAGGAGGAACAATAAGCAGGAGTGGAGGTATGGAAATGGAGGTAAAACAGTGTGTGTGTGTGTGTGTGTGTGTGTGTGTGTGTGTGTGTGTGTGTGTGTGTGTGTGTGTGTGTGTGTGTGTGTGTGTGTGTGTGTGTGTGTGTGTGTGTGTGTGTGTGTGTGTGTGTGTGTGTGTGTGTGTGTGTGTGTGTGTGTGTGTGTGTGTGTGTGTGTGTGTGTGTGAAGGAAGGAAGGAAGGAAGGAAGGTTTTTGGAGCAATGGGAAGTACAGTATGTGGAAGACGAGAAATTTTGGAATGAAAGTAAAAAGTGCAATGTATCAAGGAATTGTTGTGACAACAGTGATGTATGGGGCTGAGACATAGGCTCTGAAGGAAATGGAGAAGAAAGCTGGATGTGATGGAGACGAGCTGCTTGAGAAGTATGTGTGGAGTTACTCGTAGAGACAGATTGAGGAATGAAGAGATACGTAGGAGAGTGGGACAGCAGGAACATTTGTCGGCCAGAGTGGACAGAAGGGTGCTGAGCTGGTATGGTCATGTTGAACGAATTGAAGATAAAAGGCTTACAAAGAGAATATGTGAGTCAGATACAAGGGAAGGAAGACCACCATTGAGATGGAGAGGCTGTGTAAGACAAGCTTTGGATGATAGAGGAATAGATAGATCAGGCAAGGGAAGTGGTAATAAACAGGAATGAATGGAGAATGCTTGTGAATAGATGAGTGAACACGTGGTCATTTGGGGGAAGGGGTCGGGTGCAAGTTGGACTAGATAATAGTCCATCAGGCGCCTGGCCCGGGGACATGGTTTATACACCTTCCAGGTGTGGTTGGTGGGCTTGTGGTGGTAGTGTTTCGCTGCATGTCTGCCTGCTGAGATCGGAACCTCTCCGGGTGGTCGGGGGCCGGGGGAGTGTCGGAAGGCCCTTTGTGACCCTGGTTTCTGGGTCTTCTCTAGATTACCTAGATGTGTGCAAATTTGTGTATGTTCATTGTTTTCCGTTGTGTTGTCCCTATTCTGGCTCCGGCTCTGTGAACATACAAAAACAAAACACAAATTTACACACATCTAGGTAATCTAGAAGACCCAGAGACCAGTCACAAAGGGCTTTCCGGCACTCCCCCGGCCCCCGACCACCCAGAGAGGTTCCGATCTCAGCAGGCAGACATGCAGCGAAGCCCTACCACCACAAGTCCGCCCACCACACTTTCAGGCGCACCCTTCATATTAATCGTCTCCCCGGGCCAGGCGCCTGATGGGACTATTATCTAGTTAAACTTGCGCCCGACCCCTTCCCCCAAATGACCATGTGTTCATTCATCTATTCACAAGCATTCTCCATTCATTCCTGTGTATTAAGCAATTTAAAATATATATATTTTATTGTTATGTTCTGAGGTTAATAGCTATGATTTTGAGATATATGCACAGCTCATTGCATGAGAATGAAAAGAAAATGCAATAACAAAAAAAGTTCCTAGGCTTAATAATTTTTTGTCTACAAATAGATGGAAATAATCCTTGTTCACATACCACACAATGAACCCACCAATGGATTCTATTGACAAAACATTTTTCATAATACAGTAGCTCCTATTAATTTTCACAATAAATACATACGAAAAAGAATCACTTGTATCACAAAGAACACTCAAAATTCCATCGACCAAACACGTACCGCGGGTGGGCCTGGGGACAACTTACAAGACTTGGTGAAACAGTATGTATAATAAAGACTTTTATTATGTTGTATTGGTATACATATACTGTAGGTTTAAGGGGAGATTTCCACTTGAGGGATTTTTTTCTTGATTCCTCTCTCCCTCATGTTTAGCCCCATTGCTTTTCTAATGTTAAGATGTTCGCCACATTATTTTGACTATTTTAAGAACCTTCGACCCATTTCTGTCAATTTTAAGACCGTTCGTGGCATTTAGGTGTCGATTTTATCCTGGCGAGCGATAGCGAGACTGTAATTTAAGAGGAACCGGCTTTCAGCCGGGACATTTTTCTACCGAAAAATGTACAAATATATCTTGAAAGGGGGTCAAGGGGGTGTAATCTTAAGCTTGAAGGATATCAAGGGACCAAACTAAAAACCTCCCCTTAAATTGTCATATCAACACATGAGGAAATATATTTGGCAATATTTATAAATGGCAAGGGGTCTGATATTTATAAATGGCAAGGGGTCTGATATTTTATTGCACATACTTTATCAGCAGAGCCTAACTTTCAAGCATTTTGAAAATTCTAAAATTAGCTGTCCAAAACAATCACCAAGCTATGTTATGCATGCCAGCAAAGACCAGCGATCCAGGTCTAAAGAGAGAAAAGACATTCACATCTGTATTATATAATTATACAGTATTGTATATAAACAGTATATGCTTTTCAACCAGTTGCAATGATTTTTCACTTCCCAATTGCAAGATCATTGTTGGAAAATCTGTCATATACTACATATAAATCATCCAGCCAAATATTATACTGTACTTCAGGCACGATACAGACTTAAACATGTATAGGCAATGTCTCTATTAACTACACTACCGAGCCAGTGTATATATTAATAATGTAATAGCTATTGTTCAAACTGTGTACAATTATATAACAATTACGTGTACAGGTAATAATTCACTAATACCAAATACCCTGATGCATCCCGCGGCTCCCTAACATGTGTTACTACAGTTCATTAGAAGTATTCATATGCTCTTAACACTGCAACATTTCTGAGTTGTAGTACTGTATTCCTCTTGTTTTACAAGAAAACAAGATAATATTTCAAAAGTGTGAAAAGTGCTACCAGTTTCAATATCACAAAACTAATAGCAGTTTTATCATGAGACAAGGGAGACAAAAATATTGGTCACTATAATCTATTTCCAACTGACGGTAATTTGATATGCACTCGACTATTGCGGATAGACATATTGTGTAGTGAAAGATGTTATTAATTATGAAATGGTGAAATGGCGAGAAATGTCTGCGTGTCTTCACCTTCCTCGATTTGTTCCCCCTACTGCCCTTCCCAATCTATCTTGACTCGTTTAGTTATATATCTTGATCGAATCCTTCGGGCCAGCCCTATGAGAGTTCTTTTGTAGAGCTCACTGCTCAGTGGTCTGGTTAAACTAATATTAAAAAAAAAAATAAAAAAAAAAAAAAAATTGCATAAATATAATACAATACAGAGATATGGTAGTTTCCCATTTTCTGTCAAGTATCAAGAAATTCGTTGGCAAGGGATTCAATTTACCGTCAGTAGAAATATAACCAACTATAATTACTCTTACCACCTAGAGACCTAGTTAATAGGTCTTGAGTTGGATCATCATGCCCCAATCACTAAAATATATACTGAAGACAGCCAAAAACAAGGAAACTCAGAAACCAGTGCATTGTAAATTTGTAATATATATCTTCTATAACTTCCAGTGAGAACATAAGAACAAAATGAGTCATCTCACCTTCAAGTTGATGGGTAAAGTTGACAGTGAGATTGATTGGAACTTCTTATATCTTCTCGTTGTACAGTTTATTACAAGAAACTATAAGAAGTATCAATCAATCTCATTAAGGCAGCCCACCTCACTTTTCTTCTCTTTCTCTCCCTCTCTCTTTGGCTTGTATCCATTCGGCCCCATTCAGCCTACTGTTTTAAGACGTTTACCCCCATCCAGGTGTCAATATTTTCCAGGCGAGCGGTAGCGAGCCAGCATATACAGTACAGTATATATTTTTGTTTTGACAGCAAGCTAAATTTGTACATTTTTCGATAGAAAATTTTCTCCGGCGAAGCTGGATTTCTCCATACAATGCTGGCTCGCTATCGCTCGCCAGGAAAAAGTTGACACCTGGATGGGGATAAACGTCTTAAAATAGTTGGCTGAATGGGGCCGAATGGATACAAGCCAGGGAAAGATAGAAAAAAGGAAGATAAAAAAAAAAAAAGCAGGTGACCCCCCTTAGCTGTCGAATCTGCCTATCAATTTTGAAGTGGGATAGCCTACATGATAATTACTATCTTACTTTAGCCTGAGTTTCACACAAGCTAATATTATAAAACAACATTGAGCAAACAATTAACACTTTTGTTGCGGAATTTGTCTTGACAATTTCTTGGTCTGCACTGTACCATACGGGGGCTTTGGACTAAAAGTAACCTTCATTCCCTTCACATTTTCATGCATAAACAAAAGCTAGAACGTATTTCAATTATATATTCTTGAAAGCAGAGGAATAAACCTTTCCAATGACACCTGAATCATGTCTGTACGACGACTGGTTGCCGTGCAACGATATTGCACACGTGACGCTAAATCGGTAAAAAATAGCGAGTTTGAGCGGTTTCCGCTATTCCTAAGTCTGGAAGGGAGTTGGAGATGTCTCCCACTGCCACTAGTGATGGCTTAGACACGGGGGGGACGGTGGATGGGACGGTCCCGCGCTGCTTAGACTCGCTTGCCTGCCTCCCAGCCCTTGTTCAAGGCAGAAATTTGGCAATTGTCATATGACAAGTGCCGCAGTGATGACCGTATTTTTTTATATAACAGCCCGCTCTGAAGGAGTTAAAGACAGCAGGTAGCCTGTTTAAAAAAAATATCTATTATACCTTCTTAAAGAAATGTAACAGTTATGGCCCGTCAGAAAAACAAATATCCACTGCAGGATGATAACTGATTCTTTACAATTGGTCAAGATTAATAAAATAAAAACTCAATATCCTATGATATAAGTGTCAATTAAGATTAATCCAATAAACTTTCTCATAAATTATTTGGCAAAAATTTCTCTGAAAAACATATACTACTACGGTACTATAATTACCTTGGCTAATTGTATTATACATAATAAAGCTTAGCACCAAGTGAAGTTTCAACTACTGTGAGTTTCACATATGTGTTTGTCTTAAATTTACAGTGATGCAGTTTTTACCACCATGCACTCCCTGCTCAAGAGCTGGGCTAGGGTGGGTGCCCTTGATGATCAGGGACTTCAGTTAATAGTTGTCTTAAAATTTACAATCTTCATCAGTTAATTTTCTCCTGGAATAAGGACTCTCCTGTAAGCTTTCTGACACAAAGATCAAGTACCTGTACAAGTATTTGACAAAATATTATGAATCACCAGATTGGTTTGAAACATCTAATATCATCAAGAAATGAAGACAACTCTCTCTCAGCCATGGGGGTCAAATATATCAACTGACCAAGAACCTTCAATACCAGGATCTTTATATAGGTTCACTTACATTCTACTCCAGTGTCAATCAAGAAAGGCTAAGAAACAAAAACAGACATAAAGGAAAATAATAAGTGATGACAGAGAAAGGAACATTGGCAAATCATTGAAAAAAGCAATACTATGAACCGGTAACAAAAAATTAAGACGAAAAATTCAAGACAAAGGGAGAAATATATTAATGAAGGAAACAGTAGAGTCCTGCCACAGAACAAAACCAGTAAAGTTGAAACCAGGTGTTTGTGGTGCATTTAATTTGTAAAAGTTCAGACAAGGAGATGTAATGTTTTGAAATGTGTACTTCATTAGTCAACATTAACAGGCTCCTGTGTAAAACTATGTACAGTGGGCGGGTGCCCAACCCCGAAAGGGGTTGAAATAGGGGAGCTATCCCCCCGCCAAAGGCGGCTTTCTAGGGCCTTTCCTAGCTGATGCTGAGAGGATTGGGTTCTAGTCATGTGGTGATGGGCTGGTCTATCAGAGTGAGAGCTGAGCAATCTCTGCCATACCCATAGCTTACTCTGACTTTTCCTTTAACTTATATATTTTCTAGATCTCAAGTGACGGCGTCTCTTCCGTGGATTGACCTCCCATTCTACCAAGATTGGAAGCCAAAGCGTCACATTTTTCCCTTGCCCCTCAACTTTCTCTTCATAATTGCTGAGGGGCACAGGGCCCTGGGTGGGGCTTTGGTTTCCCGGGCGTTTCCGCACCCTCCTCAGCCCCCCGCCATGGAGTGGCTTCGGTCACCCAGGCTTTATTGTGGTCGGCGGGGAGGGTTCTGTGGGGGCACTCGGTTATAGCCTTGGAATTGCTCGGGGCCTTGGGGCTGTTCGGCCAGGCAGCTTGGGGAACAACAACAACAACAACAACAACAACAACAACAACAACAACAACAACAACAACAACAACTATGTACAGTACTGTAGTGTAATGTACCACAAAAATCTGTCCATAATTGTACCGTTAAAAAAAGCAACAGAAAACACAAGCTCCATCATAAGATATTCTTGAGTAAAAATTAATGCTAATAAATACATATAGTCTAAGTTGACCATACAATAACAAGCCATAAGTTTATTTACTATAATTTTCTTAGGTTATCAGCATCCCAGCTAAGCAAGGTGCCCCATAGAAAAAAAAAAAAAAAAAAATAAGTAATAAATATACAGTATAGGGGTGAAGGAACTGAAGGAAGTATTGCATGAAGATTTAGGCATAATATGTTCTGTCATGTCTACTAATTTACGACTGTAGTGAGGGTGGGCAAGAAAATCTGACACGGTAAATAAGTTGCATTGTTGGTATTATATTACAAAATCAGTACAGTCAAGGGGTCATATTCATCAAAGCATTTACCACCAAGACCTGAAACTGAAATTTGTAAGCACTAAAACTTGTCCACAATTAATTATGCACTTACCAGGGCAGCACCCATTTTCTTTACCATTTTGTTGACTAATATCAAATTTATGAAGACAGTAGTGCAGTGGTATATGGGAATGGGAAGTATGATTTAAGTGGTGTAATGTTGATGAATCCAGGACAAGATCTATAATTTGTTTACACAAGATACCGGTAAAAGAAAAGTGGAACACTGAAAACTGGCTCTAAATTATTGGGGAAAAAACCTGCACATGGCAGGATCAAATACTGTAATGGGGGGGGGGTGGGGGGTGATGTTCTATTTGTTATGCAGAATTTAAATACAAATTATAATGTAAAACTTAAAAAATAAACAAACCAAAATGAGGACGATACAAGATAGAGGTAAAAGTATTGCCGCATGTTTGTTATGAGTATGGACATTTTTGAGTTTAAGAAGAGGCTGATGCCATTAATGACACCAATATGGCGGAGGTTGGCCAATCTCAGTTACTAAAGTGTCTCGACTATTAACCAGATATTTCTTCAATCATGGCTGCAACTTCCCATCAACCATGGGATACACACAAACTATGGATCAATACTGTACAATTTCTATGCCATGAGAAGTTGACCATTACTTATTTTAAATAACTAAATCAAGTTGCCCAAAATTATTGCTTACTATCCTCGATTTAAATTGTGAAAATTAAATTAATCAAAGTGAATTTGAGTGTAGTTACTTTATACACATTTATATGATCAATTAGCTACTCCACAACAAATTATAACTTAACACTGATAGATGTATTACTGCTTATCTTGATGGAAACGTGCTTGGGCAACTGCAACTCAGCCTGGGATCGAACTTGGGCTATCCAAGAGGGTTAATAATAATATTTATACCCAACAAGATATCATTATGGTAATAACTTTTACCAACGAGTATGGTTATCACTTAGCAGCCATTTATATTTGAGATTATGCTGAACACTCGTTGCTTGCTTCCAAATATGAACCTGGACCGAGATACATAAGGACATACAGTAATATTAAATATAAGAAAGGGATTTATGGCTGTATTCTCAGTCGACACACAACCCAACCAAACGGTAATACGGTCATATGAGCTTCACGACAGACCAATCTCCTTTATATTACCATGATCTCATAGACATCGCCAAAATTATAGTTCTAAATCACTATCAGGAAGTGTGTAATGTGGTAACTGAGAATACAGCCCTTGAGCTGGTATCACACATGCATCTTTTCCCTCAATGTTTTTCTGCATATCTTATTTAGCAGCGTCCAAAACACGCTTTTATATGATTTCTGTAACCTGTAATAATCTATCTCCAGTCTAATTGCCAATACTGGAAATCTCAAAATAATGCCAGAATGAAGTTACAGAATGATAAAAAACAGACTCTAAAATCTGTAATGTAATACCAGCTTTTTTTTTTTTTTTTTTTTTTAAGAGACAATGAACGGAGGAAGGAAAAACACAGATAAAACAAAAAGGTCCATGTGCCTAAAGGCATCCTCCATTCATAAAATGTTTGTAACAACTGGATTTAAACATTTGTTGATTGTAAGTTTGTGGAAAGCAATTCGAGGGAAGTGAATTCCAAAGAGTAGTAGCTCTGGGGATAAATGAATTCTGATAAGCAGAAGTTCTGCATTGTGGAGGAGAAAGTGTAAATTCATGGGCGCTTGAATCTTCCCTTCCTGTGTTATTGTCAATGGAGGAAGGAGTGTGAGCCTCTTCTCAATTATTAACCCTTTCAATCATATGACCATAATTTTGTTTCATCCCATCTATCCCCAATAGATTTTGTATTATGGGGGGCTGTATATGTCAGTTAGTAGGTTAATCAAGATATTTTACCCCTTTGATTCCTATAGATCGATCTTAACCTGAATAAAATCGTCTATTAGTAGCCAAAATAAAGCATAAAAAAGTAGTCCTCTGATTGAAATGGTTAAAGATATAGCCCACAGGACTATCTTTTAATTTTATTTGTTTTTTAACATATATCGTATTCAATAAGAATAAACAGTTATGCCAATTAAGGGGAGGTGTGGCGGAGTGGTCTTGCCACTGGACTGGTAATCCAATGGACCTGGGTTCGAATCCCAATATGTCAATGGGGAGATATTATTGGGATGGAATTTGTGCTGTACCTAGTATCAGTGCATTAACACAGCACACCAAAATGCCAAAAAAATACCCTCATTGTTCCCTGATTAAAATAGCACTGTATGAATATTCCCATATTCAAAAATATGCTACGGGGGGGGGCAATGCCTAGTGAGTTAATTGCTCAATAGGTGGCGTTCTGAGAGTGAGGGTCCGAGTGTGGGGGACGAGACTGTGAAGCGCAGAGGCGAGGCGGCTTCAGAGATGGGATTGCTTCGAGCCGGGGTGCTTCGCATGTCTCACTCCCTAGACTGGAACAAGACCTCACGGAACGTTCAGCGGTAGAGTGTAAAGGCTATCAGCCTATGCCCGAGAGGGAGTAGTTGGGGAAAAAACAAAAAAAACAAAAAAAAAAAAAAAATAGAAAGAACCTGTGGGAGCTTAAGAGCTAATTGAGATGGTCAATTTTTTACTTCCTCAGTTTTCAAAGACTCATCCGTAACATACTAAATAACAATGATTGAGCCTGAATTGAGTGATAAGAATGTCATGGAATGGAGTGTTAACATACAATCATAGTCTTGACAGTGTAATGCATAAATGCACGGAATTTTGGTGTGAGTATCCTAGATTCGAGTCCTTGGAGTGCCACATGTATTTGTTGATTTCATTAATTGAGTTTAGAAGTAAATTTGGTTGGTGAAAAAATATGAATACTTGAACATCTAACGATAAAAAGATGGTAAATATTAATTATGCCTACCTCAGTAATCTTATCTTTGTGGCTCAAGCAGTTTATTAAAATTGTTCGCTTGTGTATCATAATTGCACCTCCAAAACCTGTCCAAGACATTAGTCCAGGACTGTATCAACTTCTATATCCTAACTGTATAACTTCAGTGTACAACCATATAAAAATGTATCCTGCTAACTGGATGGCACACAAAATACTGGACTGTATTCCTTGCATATAATACTTGAACAACAATAGTGCAATTTGCAAGTCTTGACAACAATTTCATTTAGGTGGTGAACTGCATAGGCCCCTGGTGCACCCCCCCTCCCCCCACACACACACACACAGCATAACAACAATTTATTTTTCTGAAGCCTTGGGATGTCCCCAATACCAAATGGATTATAACAGAAAAAATCTTGTATGCAATGGCAGTTAAGACCATGTTTTTTAGGGTACCGTCAAATCGCGACATCAGCGGCTAGCGCGTACCGGAAAAACTGATTTTATTGTTTGACAACACAGCCTTCGCAGCCACAACCCATGCCCTCGCCCAGTACCTCGATTCCTGGTAAGCCCTCTTTACCCCATTCGGACAACCTGAGCACTAGTGGCATAGGGAGAGCCCTATTATTTTATGAAGAATATGGAACCGATTACAAATCTGGGCCTGATAGCTCATGAGAGTGAATTCAGTAGCGTTGGTGGTGATGATGGTGATAATGGTAGTGTTTATGATGAAAATAAAGGTATCGCCAAAATTATAGTTCTGAATTACCATCAGGAAGAGTGAAGAGTGTGGCCACCCCTTCGGGGATCACGGCGTCAGGCAATAGATAGATAGATAGATAGAAGAGTGTAATGTGGTAACTGAGAATACGGCCCTTGAGCCGGTATCACACATGCACTTTTTCCCTCGATGTGTTTCTGCATATTTTTTTTAGCAGCGTCCAAATAACGCTTTTATATGATTTCTGTAACCTGTAATAATCTATCTCCAGTCTAATTGCCAATACTGGTAATTTCAAAATAATGTCAGAATGAAGTGAAGGTCATAATGACAAGAATGTTGGTGTGGGAGATGATGCTACCACACGTGGACGACCGATGGACTGAGCCCACCACAGCGACGGCAGAGGCGCGACATTATGTCGCCCAGCAGCCCCGATATTCCCCCATTCATCCCACCTCCTCTGTACAGTTCTGACGATGCCGCCACGCCTGCCCCTGCCCGTGCGCGTCCTCGTGGAGGAGAACCTGCTACTGCACCACCTGCCGGCAGGGAGATGTCGACACATTTGTGTGGACTGAGGAGGAAAATTTTGTGCCGGATGTCCCTGAATTCGACAGAGCGAATGCGTGGATTCAAGATTGTTTTCCATGTGATGAACACCCAGAGCCCATGGATTATTTCAGGGCATTCGTGGACAACAAGGTGGTCTAGTACGTGATAGACCAAGAAACATTGCCAGTTGTTGGTAAATTTTTCTGACGCGTCCCTGGTGTCGCCGGGCAACATAAGAAACTGGGTTAACATGACCGTATAAATTTTACATCTTCCTGGCCCTTTTGATACTGATGGCAAACATCGCCAAGTACTGTATGTGCTTGTAGTATACTGGTTAGTGAATGACCTCCTTTCCACACCCAGAACTGGTTCATAGCGATTTTGTCGCACTTGCAGTTTGTCTTAAACAAGGGGCCTCGTCTACCTGATCGTCTCTTGAAGAAACGTGTCATCTTCAACATGTTCAATAACCGCTTCAAGAAGTTCTTTTGGCCATTTCAGAAAGCAGTGGTCGATGAGACACTTATGCTGTTTCGAGGAAATGTGTCCTTCAGACAGTATATTCCCTCGAAACAGCATCGCTTTGGCATTAAATCATCTGCGATTGTGAGACTGGGTATGTGCTTGATTTATCCGTATACACAAGTACTGCCATCCACATTCCTGTCAATGACGAACATGGCTTTACTAGCTCCATGTTAAAGGTTCTGGTGGATCGCTACTTCGGTCAGAAACATGTCCTGTACACGGATAAAATCTACACATCCCCAGCTCTCTCTAAGTTTCTCCTGGACCACCAAACTGGCTCCTGTGGCACCGTCAGGCTAAACAGGAGGCATTGGCCAAAGTTCCCACAGACAAAGAAGGGGACTTATCTCTGCAAACAGTCTGGGAAAATGTTGGCAATGCAGTCACTAGCATAACAAGCGGCCTGTGAACATGTTGAGCACCGTGCATGAAGGCTAATGGACAAGTCTGATATACAAATTGGTGCAATCGAGTGCGTTCGCAAAAGCACCAGGTAGTGATGATGATGCAGTTTTTACCACCATACACTCCCTGCTGAATAGCAAGGCTAGGGTGGGTGCCCTGATGAATCAGGGACTTAGTGAATAGTTGCATTCTTGCATCCTGTGGATTCTACATTATGCGGTTTTTACCACCATGCACTCCCTGCTCAAGAGCTGGGCTAGAATGGGTGCCCTGATGATCAGGGACAACAGTGAATAGTTGCCACAGATTGCTAGACCGCGCCATCCACCAACAGCACTAATGTCTGCCAATAACACACACTGGCTGGCCCGAGACTCGAACCGTCGACCTCACGGTTTGCAGGAGAGTGCTCATCCAACTGCGCTACAGCCTGTGGCCTGCATGCTTGAATGTATACAATTGGTTCATGACAAAGATCGGAGAGAAACCTGGCTTCTGAGTATTTTACAAGTGGATTATCTCCATTTCTTGCAAACGTACAGTGGTGAGACACCTATTGCTCCACGACGTCATGGTATGGCTCCCTTGTCTGACAGATTGCAAGCAAGGGACTGGATGACTCACCACGCACTGCTACCTCTCCTACCAACTGCTGGTTGAAGTATTTAAAGGCACCATAGTTATGTTTGATCGTCCACACAACGCTGCCCCCAAATCAGAAAAGATGTGTCGGCATATTGCAAAGAGTGCAACCTGGCATTATGTATGCTATGCTTACAGCAATATCACTTCTTGCAAAGGTACTGAGGGTGTTGTGCAGTCAATAAGTGAAATAAAGGAGTGCGACATTGTTCTGCCACTTTTCATTGTGTAAATAAGTGTAGAAATAATAGAATTGCTTGCAATTTTTCCACTGTAATCCTTGTGTTTATAAAGTAAGTGTTTGTAAATACGTTTTCAACAATTTTCATACACGTTACACGCAAGCACACCTGGCCTATATCATACGTTTGGCAAGCAAGCATACGCAAAAATAGATAATAAATGGTTTTGCCTTTTTCATTGTGTAAATAAGTGGAAAATAATCAAACATAGAAAATAAATGCTTTTCCATTGTGTAAATAAGTGTAGAAAATATCCTAACATACAATTACGTCTTCAAAACATTACAAGTAATGTAATAAATAATAAAAATATATAAATTTATCACTTACTGATCGATAAATGAAAATAATTTGTATGTACATACTCAGGCACATACCCCGTAGCTGGGGGTGGCCGACCCGAGACAGAGCCCAAACAGAAACAACATTTAAACTTCAAATTCTTAGGGTCCGGGATCACTTTCGCCCCTTTCTCTGTCTCGTCTAGTAGGTGAATTATACAATTATACAATTACTTGTACTTTCCTCAACCTGTGGTCATTGTGCTTGTAATAATAAGTGTTCGTAAATATTTGTTCAACAATTATCGTACATGTGGCATGCAAGCAAAAGCATAGAAAATCAATAATTGTGCGTCATTATGGTCATGGGATTGCGTCCTAAATCACTGTCATATAGATATTACAACACCATCATTGAAATGTGCCATACCATCAAAACACCAGCAAATGGAATATATATATATATATATATATATATATATATATATATATATATATATATATACAGTAGGGTCCCGCATAAAACGTGTTCGCATAAAACGAGTCTCTATTAAAACGACCGACCTAAAATTCGCTTTGTACGAAATATCGTCGCTTTGTATGAAATGTCGTTCGCTTTGTACGAAATATCGTCGCTTTGTATGAAATGTCGTTCGCTTTGTACGAAATATAGTTCGCTTTGTACGAAATATCGTTCGCTTTGTACGAAAATTTTCGCTTACAGTGAACATTGACGATATTGCGCCACCAAAATGCTGTGTTCACATAAAACTAAATCGCATAAAACGCCCTCGTTTATCGACCATAAACTCGTTTTATGTGAGACCCTACTGTATATATATATATATATATATATATATATATATATACAGTATATACATATATCTATCTATCTATCTATCTATTGCCTGACGCCGTGATCCCCGAAGGGGTGGCCACGAACGAACCGCCCCCATGCACCTCTGTCCCCAGTCAGTCGACGCCCCTCCCCCCAACCAGCACCGCCTTCGTTCATATACTCTCTCTCTATATATATATATATATATATATATATATATATATATATATATATATATATATATATATATATATATATATATATATATATATAGTACCACTACCATCAATATCATAATAACTGCTCAGTGTGGGTAGTGGCGGGTGAGGGGGGGGGGGGGGGGAGTTGCACAGGGAGACATGCACGACCAGGCTGGATGCTCCTACGCTCGCAACATCAAATCCGTCATTGTGCGCGAGGCCGTAAACTGGCTTCTTCACACGCCCACCATATGGCAACCACACTAGCTAGGCAGCTGTTTTCACCATTCTCGAGTTGGTGGAAGGTACGTCATTACAATTTTTCCTTTTTTACTATACTGTACGTTCAAAATTGAGGTAATTACGCTTTGATGAGTTAAGCATGTTTTTGCCAATATCCCTGGCTAGCCCAATAGGCGGGAATATTTGAACGCCCGAGGTCTACGAGGTAAATTATATTTAACTTTGGAAGGACATGCTCGAGGAGGAGGATTGACTGAGACAGTCATTACCCCTTTGATTACTAGAGGTCCTATCTAAGCTGAGTAAAATCATCGGGCAGAAATCATCTCCTGACTGAAGGGTATACTGTAATTGTAAGCTTAAAAGTTTTGTAGTCTTGCTCCGAACAGATGTACTACATACAGTATACAGTTAAGAGATCCTGTAATAAAAGAGAGTGGTCATCTTTTTCCTTGGACGCCATTTTGGTTCCTTGATTATCAAAGTACAGTACAAGGTTATATTATATATTTTATAATTTAGAATGTGTAACCAAAGCCCAAACTAAATATCCTGTACCACAGGCCGTGGCATGATTAGTAACGCGTCTAACTGCTGATTGAAGGGTCTGTAGTTCGATCCCACGCCATGCTATTGGTAGATGGCAAGAGTTTGGGCAGCTCAGTTTCGCAATTTGTGACAAATGTCCAGATAAGTCCCTGCAACAAGGGCATGCCCTAGCCCTGTCAATCAAGGGAGTGCACAGCGTTAAAAACTATATCAGTATTCACAAATGTTTCTTATGGGTATAGAGATATTTGAGTGTAAAGAGAGGAAAATAATCCTATGGCAGTAGAGTTACCTACACCTATGATAAGAGTTCGCCACGCTTCTAGTTAAACTGAAGAGCGCGCCGCACCTCGTGGCACCAAGATGGCAGAGGTTGGCCAATCTCTATTACCATAGGATCTCTAGTACAGACAGATTCAATAAATCAAAGATAACTTGGATAATAAACTAGGAACTTTACGTTGAAGCACTACGTTTTGACAGTCCTTAGCACCCTTTAACACTTTCCGCTGTGATGTCTTGGGCCTTGGGGAGTATTAGGATACTTTGTTTAATTATTATTGAGGCCTTTTATTGTTCCTGGCATTTTCAAGCAATGTATTTTTAGTTTGCCGGCTAGACTAAACAAAATGCCTCCACAGACCCCTTTCAAACTGAAAAACGCTACCCAGACCTCTAAGCTAAATACCTGTATGTAAATTATTCACTAGAGAAATTTCCTAACATTGCAAGCCGAGGTCTCCCAGAATAAATCAACACCTCAAAGGGATGAAGTGTCTAGTAATCGCCAAAATATTCAGGTGACATCTCAAAATCTCCAAAATAATGGAGTGAAACAGGGAGAGTCCAAAAAGACCCACCTCGCACCAGCTAGGGTTAACTGTTCTTATTTTTGTTCTCTCATAAGATTATCAGATTTATATGCTTTTCTATGGAATATACCATAATTTCTCATATTACACAGGACAAATTATAATATTTCCTAAACACACGAGCGCTTTTTACGGCAATTTTCGATGAGTAAGTTTTTTCTTGTGATATTTTGAGGCTTTTTCACACTGGGATTGGAAACTAAACTGAAGGTAGATTATGTTAGGTGGCAAATTTCTCATATAACTGAAATGTTAAGACTGCCAGATTACAATTACTCGTAAAAATTGACGGAAAAATCGCTTGTGTGACACCGCCTTAACCCTTCCCGCCCGGTTGTCATTTTAAAAGGACACCGCGGCAGATGAGCAGGAACCCTGGTGTCCTTATATAGTCCGTAAGCTTGAAAGCCTATTCAGCTTGTTTTGAAAGCCGCGTGTCCGACGTATGTAAACAAAGCCTGTCGGAGGCGACGCACGCACCTCTGGCAGCAAGCAGACATCGGAGCTTTGTTGTCGTGTGGTCTGCAAAGACAGATTCAGTCTTGAAAAGTGTCACATTGCTAAAATCGCGGAAAAATGCGCTCCACGGAAATCGTCTTCACAACTGAACCAGTTGATTTTAGAGAACTCTACTCAACGCCAGTCTACAGATTGGAAACCACAGTACGTTTAGACATGCGTGGGAATTTTCTAGCAGTTAAAATAACAAAGATACGGTAGCCTAGGCGTAGACGTATTTCGGCCAGATCGCCCGGGTTTCAACAACGTCCTTAGGATAGCGCCCCCGGGCCAGAAGGGTTAATGGAAGAGCAGAGCATTGACAGCAATTGTATATGCACATTGACACAAGAGCAGATATAATGAAAAAATATAACTAGATACAAAATTACTTTTTGCCTTGCCAATCCTAAATCAATTCGATACAAATTACTTTCTAAGATTTAAGTATCATGTTCCAGTCAAACTGCACAGTAGTTACAGTGCCACATACCGGTATATATGAAAGATTAAATATATAATATACAAATAAAATTTTAAACCATAATTATCATAATTCTTTAGCATGCCTTCCCTCCTTAATCAGTACAGTATTGCCACAAACATGTCTTTTAACTCATTCAGCACGATGACATAATTTTTGTCTTAATTTCTGGTTACCATTATACCATTAGACAATTCTTTTAACTTATAATCTATCACTTGGACTCAAAGGGGTATACAGTATACTATCTCAATAAACCATTTGAATCATATAAAACCTGTCACACACTTCATAAATTATCTAATGTTAGCCAGAATATATGATCAAGATAGGTCTTATCGTACTGAAGGGGTTAAACTAAAGCTAGATTTTTTTTACTTTGAATATTGTCCAACAAAAAATAATGATAACATTTTTGGAGAATCTTGATAATCACCAGTGGCGTATTTTTATGTTCTCCATAATTATACAGTAATGTCATATAATGCTTAGTTTCAGCCTTATTAGAATCTGAGCAATTGTAAATATGATCGTAATGAAACTTCTACATTTTCCAGTTTCCACCAGGACTGTAAGGAAAACGGAAAACTATTATTACTTTCATTGATTTCATTAGTAGGTTTATTTGTAAATTAATTGGCGAGTTGGTGAAAACAAATATGAATTTGCAGGGTCCGATGTAATTAAAGAACAAGAAAGATTAGATTCCTTGTCTCAGTAAGAAAAACAATCACTTTCAGAATTCCTCCTACAGCTGAATATTTTATTTGACATTAAAACTTCTTTAACATCGGACAGCTAAGAGTGCTAGAAAACACCACAAATCAAATACAAACTAGATATTTGAAAAATAAAGTTAACAAAAATATATACATCAACCTGTAATAGTAATCTTTGTACTCAGGCTAATAGAATGTATCTATTAATAATAAAACTATTGGATGGGGAAGATCTTCTGGTACGCAAACATTCTTACAGATTATTTAGCTAATATGAACAGAAGTAGCTGCAAGATGCATTTAACAGTTGCTCCTTTTATGTTCTGTCTTTCTTTTCCGAACTATAAAAACATATTTTCAATCTCTCTGCACCATTCTCATAATCAATATTAGGAGGGAACTTAGTTTTTAGTCAAGCTCAAGGTTTACCTCTCAAACTTGACTTGCATGTGGCTTAATGGGCTATATCTACAGTAAGCATAATTGCCTCAGCCTGTGTGTACCCTATGAGAGTTCTTTCGAAAGCAGTGTCAGTGCACTGCTAGCCTGTAGACAGGTGACTGTGCCATTAGGCAGGAGTAAAAGGAGCCAGTACATTAGCTGGTTGTCTAAATACTACGATGGAAACTGCTTACAAGACAAAAGCAGCAAGTGAGTGACAGCGCGGCCCTCGACACCGCTGTAAATTTTTCAACAAATTTCTGATTTTTTTGTGGACATTGGTGCTTAGAGCCCCCACAGTATTGTTGAGCTGCCAGGGATCAGAACCCAAATCATATGCCTCTTCAAAACTTTCGTCATCATCCCACTGGCAGTATAGACGATTCTCCCGCTGGTCAAGCTGTCTGAGGCAGGCATATGTGTTGTTGCGGGAGTCCTCGCATTTACAGGCAAAGTCAGGGTTGCAGCCAGAGGTACCAGGGGGAGCATTGGGACAACCGGGATGAGTGTCCCATCCCTCACCAGAGTGTTCCACCAGTACCGTCCGGCGTAATTGTTGGTATTGCCTATTGCCTGATATTTGGTTACTGCTCCTGTCATCCATGCTCATAATGTCATTAAGGGACGTGCCATCCATATACTTGGGGATAGAGAGGCCAGCTATTTTCAGGAAAGTAGGGGCCAAGTCAATATTGGTGGTTGGGTAGGCCAGGGTTTTGGCCACAGGTATGCCAGGGCCGCGTATAATAAAAGGCACCCGTATATCAGTCTCATAGGGTTCTCTTTTGTCAAGGGGCTGAGAAAACTGACCAAGGTGATAGCCATTGTCCGAGGTGAACACAATATATGTGCTGTTCAGTAAACTGCGAGCCTCTAGATCAGCTACCAACTCCTGAACCATCTGATCCACTGACAGCAAGGTGCGAAGACGGTTCCGGTACACATCATCCACCCGCTTAATTACCTCTGGAGGCAGCGGCTGCACACCTTGCCGCAATAGCCAATGTTTCCCTGGGCCCGCTACTACGTTGAAATTCTCTGTCCTGGGGGCAAAGTCTGAGGTGAAATTGTGAGCATACCAAGGCGTGGGTGTAAAGGGGGCATGGGCAGCAGGGGTGGACAGCATCATGAAGAATGGCTTGTCTCTGGGTCGCTCATCCAGGAAATTCAGAGCCCTCCTTCGTATGACATCAGTGAGATAGTCTCGCTCTGGGTCATCAGCATGGTCCTCCCGACTGCCATTGATTGACAGGGTGTAATTATAGTAGCGGGAATTGCCTACCAGACCGAGCCACCAGTCCCAACCTGGCGGTACATGACTCAAGCCGCCGACTCGACTATGGCCATACTGGTTGAGGTATTTGCCAGCGAAGAAAGTGACGTAGCCAGCGCCATGGAGATGGGTGGCAAAGGTTTTCTTCTCTGGACCATCCTGCGTCACCAGACATCAGTGCAAACAGGTGAAGACCCAAAAATAAAAGATAAATGGAGTTAGTAGGCTGTTTCAATAGAAGATTATAAAAAATGTATAGATCATATATATCCTCTATAATTCACAGTACAGTAACCTCTTGGGGCAAAGACTCCCGAAAAATTTACTAATCTGCAAATATTATACTATGACTGCCTCCTGCCCCGATAATTCATATCATCACCAACCCACCAATAAACTTACAAATAAACCTAATAAAGAAAGTTGATTGTGGTGCTTGACAAGGTCGGCTAGGGCACTTTCACCAGTCACATGGACATTAGTCAAGGCAAATCTTTTTCTTTAAATTCTTAATCCAGCCCTTGCGCTTTTTTTGGGCACTAGCACCACTGGTACTACCACCATCACTATCATTATTGTCTTCTTCACCAACACTGCTTGCACAGAGATTCTCTACGATTTGCTACCGATACATTTCCCCTGATCACCTGCAAAGCGGTCGTTTCTCCATGTGCTCTCTCATAACTATCACAGCTTGAACTATTTTTATTCAGTAAAACATTCATGGCATGAACTTCTTGTTTATTTGTTCACAAACAAATATGAAAATGCCCACAAAATTGTAGGCTAGGCCTAGCCGAGTCGATAATTTTAATTTTGTTTGTGAACAAACACAAGCAGTAGCCTATTTTAGGCTTGTGCCATAAAGGTTTTTATCAGCTGCTTGTAAAAAAAATCAAGGGAAAGAGGCTCGTCAAACTTGCATTTGTTGGCCATGATGAGAAATAAAATAGAAAATAGAGCACAAAATCTAAGCACTGAGATAAACAAAAGGAAACAATATGGTGAGATTGACTACCATTTTTATTAAATTTTCTTTCATTTCTAACCATTTTTATCAGGCTGAAAATCCCCTAAATTATCAAATAAGTGAATGCCAAGTGCGCGAATCTCAAGGGTCCACTGTAATATATTCCTATAATGTATTAACCTATCTGGCCCGGCCCATTTGAACCCTCCCGCAACTGCAATACCGGGGATTTCGCGACAAATTTCAGTGACATTTCAAAACACATACTGTATATTGAAGTTATTAGAGCATGGAGAATCATCAATAACAAAATATATATTATTAGGCTTACCGTTGTCTGTAGAATGACATTGAGTAGACGTCTCTAGACCCAGTGGTTGCAGAATGACGAGTGTGCAAAAGATGAGTGTTTTGCCACGTTATTCTGGCCGTGTTCTGATGCCCCGCAGCGACCCCGGCTTGCACACACCAAGTCACTTGTCACGCCAGTGCCAGTATGTCCGGGAGGCGGTTTTATTTTTTTATGATGATAATGGCTTAAAATTTAGCCGGGGAAGGGCTTGGCATCGCTTCTCTGAGCACAAATTTCAAGGCTGACATTGAGCTCTCCAACTCACTCACTTTCGCCAAATCACTCTCGCCACCATCATCATCATCCTCACCTCTTTTATACCCTTCAGGTTCATCGTCACTGGGAAAACCCACAAACTCAGCCGCTTCGTCACCTTCATTGTCTAGACATTCACTGGAAGCGTAACGTGAGCTATGGACACTACTGTGTTCACTTGCATCACTTTCACTGTCACTACCAGCGATTTCTAGTTCTCCAAGTGTTTTTTCAACACCTCCCGGACTAAGAATGTCTTTCGTGGTGCACCATTGTTTACGGCTAGCTGAGGCAGAAACCTTATCTTTCTGTGTTTCCATGATGGCGGACAAACAGAGACTGATGCTGCGTCGTAGTTTAGCGTGGTGGCGCTGTGTATGCCTATGTAAACAAACAAATCGTTGTGCACACTTCAAAAACAAAAATTCATGCAATGGAGCTATCGAGTCCTGCCATGCGACGTGGGGCAAGCTCGATATGGACTCCATGGAGTCCAGCCGGGCGGGGAGGGTTAACAGGGAGCCTTGATGAGCCACTGAGCCTCGTTTCTAACAGTCAATAACATGATTTGGGCTAAATGTCTGCAAGAGTTACAAACAAAATGGGAGTGAAGGAGACTGACCTGCCATCGCTGACCACTACACTGGCCACTGATAGAGTTGTTGATGGCCCCGTGGTTGTGGACATACTGACCCGTCAGGATACTCGACCTGCAAAATAACAGTCCTTTGTTATTTTTATTATTAGAGGTGCAAATTGTCACCGTGCAATGTAAGACATAAACAACAATCATATATCTTCTTGATTACTAGAAGTGCAAAAATGTCATATATGATACCCTCTTCATTTTTAGAGGACCTACTTAACCCCGGGGGGGACATATCATACTCAAGATAATTACAAGTTTTACAGGGCCGGATTTAGGTGGGGGGCGTACGCCCCTCCCCTATTTTTCAGTTGGGTATTAGGCCTATTTATATGTGTTAGGGGTGATGTCTTGGCTCCATTTACAGTACATACATAAAAAACAAATATTTAGTAGGGTATTAGGGTATTTAGTATTTCATGAACAACTTTTGAATAGATCATTGATATAACCTAGTGTTTCTGAAGTAGTGCTGCTACAAACTTTATTATATTTTGTATTGGCATATCGACGAAAAGTTACAAGGCCTAACTAGAAAAATAACATGAATATCTGATGTTTGAGGCACGTCTATGGTGTTTCGTCGACGGCCGGGGGGCGACACCCCTCATAGTCCCTTCTCAACACCTCGCCCCCCCTTTTCAAAAGTCCTGGATCTGGCCCTGTTTTAGAATGTAGGCCTAGGCTAACTGTGCTTCGAAATTTCTAAATGTAAGCATCTCATACCAGGGTAAGAATGACGAAGTGTCTAGCCTAGGCTATGTAAGCATCTCATACCAAGGTAAGAATGATCGAAGTGTGTAGCCCTAGTCTAGACTTTATCATCAAGGTAAACCTTGCCTGATTTAATCAACCAAACCCTTTTATACAGAGCGTCAACCACATCCCTATCAGAGAAAATCCAACCAAGAACCGCACGGCTAATTCTCAACTCCCAAAGTATTTTTAATTATAGCCTATTGATGGACGTAGAAATTTTGTATGGTCTTCTGTGGAATCTATTTTCGTCAGCCAAGAATGCCCTAGACTAGTAAACACAGACTCATAAGGGGATTAATACAATATACTGTGTGAATGATACATCAGGAGCCAGCACTTCATAATCATAATTTGTTCCCATTTTGCTCATCATCGTGAATAGCGGGACTAGGGATAGGGAGAATCTGTGAGACCTCTACCTCGTGTCATGTTTGTTGTGGTTACAGGTGACGCCAGCAGACGATGGGCCTATCATTGTGGCGGAAAATAGTTGCCTATTTGCTTTAGAGTATTGTTATTACCTGTATTATAAATTTTTTCATATGAATTATGTCTAACTATCAGTGTCTGGTATATTTGTGGATAACTATATTCATATATAGTTTGGTTTATGTGAGTAACTCATCTTTTTTATTCTGCCTCCGTAATTCACCTTTAAACCCTTGCTCGCCATGCCCTCTCTCCATTCTCTGAATTTGGCCTCAGCATCTTGCATACTGTCAGCTATTAGGACTAAATCGTCTGCATAAACCAGTTCCAACGGGAGTCCGCCTCTAAAAGCTCTAGACAGTGCCTCCAAGACCATAATAAAGAGGAGGGGGCTTAACACTGAACCCTGATGGACTCCAACACGAACTGCCAACTCATCACTCAGTACACCTTTCAGAATGCTAGACTACTCTGCCCACGGGACAGCTCGGCCAGGACAGCTCGGCCCACGGCGAGACAGCTCGGCCCAGTAAAAACGAGACATACAGTACTACCGCCATGGCATCAAGCCACTAGACCCCACTATGATTGCCAGTTTCTTTCATTCCAATGTAGTAGTCAAACACTTGATGCAGTTACAGTAGATAGATAGACAGTGATAGAGAAAGGTATTAATATAATTATATTAGTACTGTAATATAAGCTTAATCTTGGTTCTTAGCAGGGCACCTCTGGCAACAACGCTGCCTGCTCTAGGCCTACCATGCTGCCACAGGCCGTATAACGTGAAATAAAGGGCAGGTAAGCGCCCAACCGAGAAAACTAAAAGGTAAATGCCCAGTCTAGGCCACGCACTAGTGCAAACACCTATCACCAAAACACAAATATACTAAAACACTAGGCCATAGGCAAAGCAGTAGGTCCTCAGGCCACAAACCAAAGTCCCAGGAGCCGAGGAACAAAGGCCAGAGCGATGTTATGGAGCGAGGTGCCCTTATCAAGCCAGTTGAGAGCATCCAGTAGAAGACGTCGGAAGGAGTCACCAGAGGAAGTAGAGAACGGAGCGGCAGCAGGGCAAGGGTGGGTGGGTATAACATTTTCGGGTGAAAGTGGCCGCGGGCCGTGGCATAGTCAGTAGCGCGTCTGCTGATCAAAGACTTGGCAGTTCGGTTCCACCCTGTGCTATTGGTAGACGTCAAGAGTTTGGACACTCCGAGGTCTAGCCATTCGTGGTAAATGTCCAGTAAAGTCCCTGTAACAAGGACATGCTCTAGCCCTGTCAATCAAGGGAGTGTACAGTGTTAAAATCTGCATCAATCAATCAAAAATATGTAGAATTATAGCTCATATAGCAGTGGATTCAAACAGGCCTGTGTGTAGCATTAGTTAATCTATTGAAACCCATCTGTATTTACCCGTATTTGGCCTTTGAACTGGCCTTAGTGTCGCATGGTTTTCTATTGATGTCATTATCCCCCTTATAATAGAAATATCTTATATGGATTTGTTTGCTATTTTAGAATAAAAATTATAACAAAACATGAGCATTAATACATATTAACATACTCTGAAGTGTGACAAAAACAGGAAGTGATTTTGGGTAAGGTATGCTCTTTAGCCCTCATGAAACGGGTTGTTTATAATAGACGTGTTACCGCCAGCAGGCTGTTTTCCTCTATTTGCGGTGGCTGTTAATCAGTAAATATAGCAATTAGCAACAAATAGAGATCAATCCCTCCTTCTAAAGTCCTCTGTACACTCCACACTCGTGGCGCGAAAATCTGTGTTTCACGTAGGAATAATCCCCTAGCCGCGCTCAGCCAGTATCACAAAGTTTCTTGTGTTTTCACTCGCTCTAAATCGCTTCAAGCAATGGGTTACGGAAAAAAATATGATGTAAAGTCTGTGTTCTGGACTTCACGTATACAATACAGTCTGGATCCCAATTGTTCTGAATAGTTTACAATCAAGCGAGGAAGTAGGAGTGTTTACATTCCCATCTGGAAGGCGATTATATACTGGAGTCCTGCGTTGCACTCAACATGGTTGTGTGTAACACGAAGTTCAAGAAAAGACAGAGCCATCTGATTACATATAACTCTAGGGAAACTGGTTCGAGATGTTAAGGTCATCAAGAGCGAAGAATGTATCCCCCAGCATAAGCTACTTGTGTGCGACATGAGCTTATACAGAGATCCTTAGTGCAAGAAGGTATACATACCCAAAAGGAAAGTGTGGCTGCTGAAGAACAAGGAAGTTAGGGATAGGTTTCATAGTGAACTGGAGGAAATGAATAGAAATAAGGAAGCTAGGCCTAACGATGTAAATAGTCAATGAAACTTTTTTTAAGCATAGCCTTATCGCTGCCACTGACAAAGTCTGTGGGAAAACAAAGGGTCATCCCAGGAATAAGACCTCCTGGTGGTGGAACGATGAGGTAGAACATGCTGTGAAAGAGAAAAGGAGATGCTTCAAAGCATGGAAGAAGGGAAGTAGCAAGGAGGAATACCAGGCAGCTAAAGAAACTGCCAAAAGAGTTATTTACAATGCTAAAAAAGGCATTAAGGACCTGGTCCTCAAACAAGTGTGTAACACTGACAATCCCAATGGGATCTTCAACCTAGCTAGGCGAGTTAAAAATGACAGTAGGGATATTATTCTTACAGTTTCTTACAGTTTCTTACAGTAGATCCTCTGGAAAAAGGCAAACTATGCCTGTGTATCCAGCTCAGTACCAGTACTTGCACTGCTGCGGTCGTTCACGGTGTTGGCGCCGGCGGTAGCAGACGCAAAATTTTTACTATTCTGTATTTTTGCTTTATAATCAAACTTCAAATCTTGTCTTCCCCATGCTTTATCAAGATTACTTTCAAACTCCCTTCTTGATTCGGAATCGACTACATACTGGGGCAGTGCGTTACACTCATTTACCACTCTATCACAAAATGAGTTCTTTGCCTTCTCAAACCTATTTCTTTCTTTGTAAATTTTCTTTGAGTGTCCTCTCGTTCTTGTTCCCTCCCGCATCATGAAGATACCTTCACACACATCCTCATCATACTTTCCTGACACTATCTTAAAAGTCTCTATCATATCCCCTCTCTTTCTCCTATATGCCAGTGTCGGAAGCCCCAGTGTCCTCAAACTCTGCTCATAGCCCGCGTTCTTCAACGTTGGTACTAGCTTGCTAGCTCTCCTCTGCACTTTCTCCACTGCTTCTATATCCTTTACCATATATGGAGCCCACACCTGGTTTGCATATTCCAGGTGCGGCCTAACCAGCGCTGTATAGAGATTCCTGAAGATTTCTTCGTCAAGTGACACAAATGTCCTCCTTATCAGCCCTACAATTCTATTGGCTTTGTTTATCTTTTCCGCTAAATGTTCTGAGAAATTTAACTTATTGTCTATCACTACTCCTATATCCTTTTCTGCATTCACTTCCTCCATCGCTTCA
Organism: Paralithodes platypus; assembly: GCA_032716605.1. NCBI lineage: Eukaryota > Metazoa > Arthropoda > Malacostraca > Decapoda > Lithodidae > Paralithodes > Paralithodes platypus. Next base: position 58,476,579 of record CM064572.1, read on the forward strand.
TACATACTGTATCCTACCTTGTCTATCTTGCTTGTCCCAATCCGCATGTACAGTACTTGCATTTTTTTGGATGAAAGGCATTAACCAATGCTCAGACCATCCCTTCATGTCATCCACATCTCCTTGAAGCAAACCCACATCTTCCTTACTCCTCACTCTTCTATACAGCTTAGTGTCATCCGCATACAGGTACATACTGTACATACATCTCTAGGGAGAAGGGTATGAGATGCCTTTATGTCCACCCATTGTTTGTGGTCAGTGACTGGACAACTCAACTACAGTACTAGACAATTTTAACCAGTGTCAATTCACTAATAATTTTAGGTTAGGACAGGTTTGGTCTATCTATCTATCTATTGCCTGACGCCGTGATCCCCGAAGGGGTGGCCACGAACGAACCGCCCCCATGCACCTCTGTCCCCAGTCAGTCGACGCCCTTCCACCCAACCAGCACCGCCTTCATCCATATACTTCCTCACTCCATCCTTCCACCTCTTTTGGTAAAGTAGGTTAATCTTTGGGTTGGAGCAGATTTAGTTGGCCTTGGTTGATTTGTCATTAATTGAGATTTACTGGTTGAAATGGTCAACTGGTTAAGTTGTCTTGGAACCGCTGTGACCAACTTCTTGAAATCTGCAGGGTTACCTCAGAGGTTTTCTTAGGGCTACAAAGTACTGTACAAGTAAATAACAAACCTGCTGGGGCAACACAATGGACTGGCTACAAAGGCATTGGAGAGTGTGAGGCCATGTTCTCCCAGCAGGCGTTGTGTCTGTGGCAGCCCTTGCATCCCACCCAACACCACATCCTGGTCGTCTGTCAAGATGAACACAATGTTGGGCCGCTGATCCTGAAGGTGAAAGTAATACAGGTATTAGGAAAAGCTAATAATCGATGACTTTAACAAGTTATAGAGGCTTTTTTTGTAGGCCTACTGTATCTAGTCCCATGTATCTTACTAATACAGTAGTTATCAATGCACATAATATACCGGTAATAAGAAATCCAAGTAACCTGCTTGAAGTGAATTAAATTAATCATCATCAAATCTGATGCCCCACTTCCAGAGGAAGCACCCCAAAAGGGATGGCCATGGCAGAAACTGACTCCAGGCTCCCAGACATGCCCCGACTGACCCACTCCACAGTGCCATTTCCACTAAGTGGATTAGGACCATGAACACTGTAGGAGCAGACCCAGAGCAATCCTTCACCCGGATGGCAGTTCCACCACCGTTTTGCTATTTTATTTACCCCAGTGGGGCCCTGGCTGGAAGCATACCAAGCACAGGAATTTTCTGAAGATAGGAACCAGTGGTCCACTGCTCCAGAAGCTGATTGCACCACCAAAGTGGCGGGCGGTGGGGTCGCTGCATCCCTACGCCAGAAATTAAATTTAATTAAGCGGCTCGCTTGGTGTAGTGACTAGCGTCTCGGACTTCCACCCAGAAGGCCCGGGTTCGCGCCCACGCTCGGCGCATTAAAGATTTTTCACAAGCACTGAGTCGTTACCATCCCTCATGAGCAAAGGGATGGGTTAGTAGTACAGGACCCCAATGGAAATACGCCTAATCGGCCTTATTGAGCTATCCTTAGCTAGCTTAGCATGCGCTAGCTTTAAGAACTATTATTATTATTATTATTATTATTATTATTATGTAATAGTACGGTAGCCATATTTCAATTTACTGCTCCATCCTCTTTATTCCTTTCTCCTAGGAGTTTCCATTTCTAAATTATTCTTTTAACCCAGTGAGACCCAGCGTCGCACGTGATGCGTCGGCAGTGTTTGATCACCAACTCCCAGAGACGCATCACGTGCGTCCGACATATTAAATTCAGTTACGTGGCTCGTAAGGTAGAAAATGGCGGGAGAATAGGAGGGGGAGGTACCGTAGTGTGTGTGGGAGCCGGGCCGGTAGGTGTGAGCGGGCCAAGACAGCCGCGCGGCTGGTGGTGGGCTTAGTGGGGATACTTTACACCCTTAGTTCACCGCCACTTTGAACCTTCATTACTCCGGTCGTATGGGAGCTAGAGGCTTGAGATGTATGTGAGATACTCCTTAGGATGTATGCCGTACAATGCCATACTCAGTTTTCACCCTAGTGCTCCCGGGCGGGTGGTCATGCGGGGAAGACGAACTTTCGACCCCCCCCCCCCCCCCCCAATGACCGAGGTGATTTTTTTTTCATTTCTCACCATTCTCTTCCATTTTGGCTCAACAATTTTTTTTGAGGCTCCCCCCCCCCCCCCCAAAAAAAAATATCCTAGGTGATTTTTTTTTTTTTTTTTTTTTTTTCATTTCTCATCCTTGTCTTCCATTTTAGCAAACAAAAAAAAGAAGTGAAAATGGTTTGGGACTGGGGTGAACAAAATATTATAACTAGCCGGGGCTCAATGGGTTAAATAAGAATTAGGGTTAATATTTACAGATCTAACTACAGTACGGTATATATATTTTGTATTTATAAAAAAATATATACCGGTAAATATATTGTATTTTTGGGGGAGGGAGAGATATGGATGGTTACATGAATATAGATGGGTCGATACATCAATAGATTGATCAAGAGATAGCTAACTAAGAAAAAAAGACTAAGTACAGTATTCAGATAAAAAAGAAGCACTATACCTGTACAAGAGAGTGGTCCGGGGGCAGGTCCAAGTGGGCATGGTACGGCCCAGACCAGTAGATGACGGACAGGAAAAGAACAAACCCCAGGACCAGGTAAACTAGCTGCTGGTGCTGCATTATCCACGTCATCCTACATGGCTTCTGAAAACTCTCATTCCTTCACCTCCTGTAAAATATAGATGATTGTTATCTTCTATCTTTTGTCAGTCTCTCTTTATCTCTCTTTCATCAAAAACATAAGGGCAGTACAAATAACTATAGTACAGTACCCGGTAGCCTATATACTGTATATCTAACTAACCCTCATTCATAATTCACTCTCTTCTTATCTCCTCCCTTGAAGGGTATAGCTAGGAAGTAAAGGGTAGGCCTAACTATAAAATACAGTAGTGTTATTCCTTCACCTGGTAGTATTTACAAAAAAATATATATATATATCTTTCTTTCTCTCTCTCTCTCTCGAGCGATACAATTGTGCAGAAATGTCAAATATCAGTAACTTTCAACAATAAACTTGCAGCATAAATACTGATTATTTATTGCCCAAACTTACACTAACCATATACTAAATAAAAATGCTTTGGGAGAACATTTTCAAAATATATTGTTTAATAACTAGCTTCAGAAGAACTTGAAAACCTAACCTAACTTTCCTACATAGGGTATAGTGGGAAATTAGAGTAAGCCTAATCTATAGGAATGTTAAGTAAAATCTTAGGTCATTCTAAATTAAAAAATTCTATCTAGCCTACATGTATCTATAGCCTACTGTATATTGTCAGATACCCTATTTCCTGATGGGGTGGCCACGAATGAATCTCCTCCATGCACCTGTCAGGAAATGGATGTAGTGTCCGGGCATACGGTCGCCATGTTCTGTAGGTTGATCGCCGCGGTTAAGTTCGCGTCTACTTTTGTCGGTTATTTGCCCCCGGTTATTTGGCCTGTGGCCACAGGCCGTAGCTCGATTGGTAGAGCGTTCGCCTGGTAACCGTGAGGTTGATGGTTCGAGGCTCGGGCCAGCCAGTGAGTTATTGGCAGATGTCAGTGCTGTTGGTGAACGGTGCGGTCTCGCAATCTGTGGCAACTATTCACTAAGTCCCTGATTCATCAGGGCACCCACCCTAGCCTTGCTATTCAGCAGGGAGTGTATGGTGGTAAAAACTGCATCATCATCATCATCAATGGTAGTCAAAATGGACGTGAACATGATCGCAAGCGTCCGACGCCGATGCCGTCATGTTTAAATGGTCGATCGCCGCAGTTAAGTTCGCGTCTAGGCCTATTTTGACGGCGATTTTTTTCGGTTATTTGCCCCCTGCTGGCAATATATATGATACATACATACATACATAAAATTTTAAGACTGAGTGCTCCACACATACTGTACGTGCAGTTTCAGTCTCTTGTCCTAATGGCGGCGTTCCAGGCAACCCTGTTAAGGGCTGCTTCACTTGTCAAGTTCTTGGATTCGAGATCGGCACGTATAGTCCGATCCCAGGTCTTCCTCGGTCCACCCCTTGGTACAGCTCCCTCCAAAATCACAGACCTGCATTTTTTCACCCAATTTTGTTCATCCATTCTCTCCACATGTCCATACCATCCCAGTCTACTTGTACGCATCACCTCGCTAATACTGTTCTCTTTATACCTAAACGTCTCCTCAGCTCAACATTTGTTATGCCACATGTATTTGTTGATTTCATTAATTGAGTTTAGGAGTAAAGTCGGTTGGTGGAGGGAACATAATAATTCATTCAGGTTCAGGGGTAGTTTATAGAGACGCCTTCCTTAGGGTTAAGGCCCCATTCATTACTCCTTCCATTCATCTATCCATAGCCTATGATAGCGCAGTTGGAATGTGTGTACGTGCTTAGATTGATATGAAGGATTCGAAACTGCATAATAAATCGTAGGCTTGTCCACCATTCTTTAACTGTCTTCGTAGCGCAATGGATAAATGCACTGAATTTCAGTGAGAGCATCCTAGGTTCGAATCCCTGGACTGCCACATGTATTTGTTGATTTCATTAATTGAGCTTAGGAGTAAAGTCGGTTGGAGGAGGGAACATAATAATTCTATCCTGTAGCCTGGCCCCACACCTCCATCTCACCATTCTCATCTCATTACGTTCCATTCTGTTGACATCCTCTACTTTAACGGCCCATGTTTCTGAGGCATACGTCATTGCACTTCTAACACATGAGGCATACACCTTTCCCTTCTGGGGGAGAGGTATTCTTTTAATGGTCAGGATTGGCAGCAGTTCTCTGAACTTACCCCAGCTACATCTAATTCTAGCAACAGTGGCAGCCTCGGCCCCACCACCGGCAGAGATGGTATCTCTTAGGTAATAAAGCTTGTTCACCAGCTCCAATGACTTCCAAAATTCACAGCCACAGGATCAGCACTTAACACAAGCTCCCCTTTGCACACTACGCACTCAAATTTCTCTATTTCTGACTTATCCTTCAGCAGGGGTCCATTTATTCTACTACAGCGCTTACTCCCATGGTGCACCCAGCGTCGACAGATGCTACATTGAATCGCGTTAACGCCCACACCCTTTCCACACACTGCACATGGGTATGCACCGCTCATTTCCACATTGCCTCTCAATCTACAATGCATAACCTAGGTTTTGTTAATATTGACTCTTAACCCTCCAGACCCGGTTGGGCTCTGAGGCCTCCATAAAAAATACACCCCGCGCTACCCGGTAGGGCTCTGAGGCTCCGGCAGCTTGAAAGCCTGTAAGCTTGGTGTGCGAGGCGTCCGTCCGACGCATGTAAACAAAAACCGGCTGGACCGACGCCGCGCATCTCCGACCACAAGAAGGAGAGCGTCGCTTGTTCGTGTGTGCCTGTATGTTTTTGTTAAGTAGCTAAAAGTAGTGTAAAGTGGCTGTTTTTGCCACAAAGTTATCTCCAATGAAATCGTCATCACAACTGAACCAGTTGACTTAGAGAGCTCTACTTAACGCCATTCTACAGGTACGAAACACATCTACGCTTCGGGATGTGCGGGAATGTGGAAGCAGTCAAAATAACAAAGATACGGTAGCCTAGGCGTAGACATTTTTCGGCCAAAACCCACGGGTTTTTGGAATATATATGGAATAAATAGCCGGGGCTGGAGGGTTAAACCCTTGCTCACCATGCCCTCTCTCCATTCTTTGAATTTGGCCTCAGGATCTTGCATACTGTCAGCTATTAGGACTAAATCGTCTGCATAAAACAGTTCCAACTGGAGTCTGCCTTTAAAAACTCTAGACAGTGCCTCCAGGACCATAATAAAGAGGAGGGGGCTTAACACTAAACCTTGATGGACTCCAACACGGACTGCGAACTTATCACTCACTACACCCTTCACCCTCACCGCACTTTGCGAATCCTCATACATCTTCATTATCACACGCACCAGCCACTCTTCCACACCAAGTTTCCTCATAGCCCACTGCAAAACATCTCTAGGCACCCTGTCAAAGGCCTTCTCCAGGTCTACAAACACAAAGTAAAGATCCCTGCCTTTTAGTAAGTATCTTTCCTGTATCTGCCTGACTATGAAGATAGCATCGGTTGTACCACATCCTGGCATAAAACCAAACTGCAGTGCATATCATCAATGGAGATGCATTGCCTGATCAAACCCTCAAAGACTCTATCACAGACCTTCATGATTTGGTCAAGCATTTTCAGGCCCCTATAATTTCCTCTATCTAGCGTATCCACTTTTCCTTTGTATATATTTACTACTACACTTTTGAGCCAATCCTCTGGGATTTTCTCATCTTTAATAACGGTGTTTATCAACTCAGTGACTATATGGGTGGCACTGGCACCACTTGACGTATACGAATATCGCTCCGCATATCTCTTCAATTTATCGGTTCACACAGTGCAATTAGTGTATAATAATCACGGATAAACATTTATCGAAGTTTACCGAGTGTATTGTACCCAAAATCTAAGGTCCAGGACAAAGGATTGACGAGATAATAAGGGATAAAAAGTGAACCACCAATCGGACGATCACAATGGCCACGACCCCAAACGTAAACAAACCTGACGTCGACGAGTGCCACGCGTGTAAAACCATCTTTGCTGAGGAAGAAGAATTTTCAATTCGATGTGATGACTGTAAGAATTGGCTGCACTACTACTGCACTGGCTTCCCAACTTTTCAAATCCTGTGTTTTGCGAAAACTTACAGGAAATTCACATGTAAGGACTGCTGCCTAACAAAATTCAGGAAAGAAGGTGAGTGGGTAACCAAAGCTGAAGCAGCCATAAAAGGCCACAGGGAGAAACTGTCCAAATCTGGGGCAGTTTCAAAGGTACAACAAAACCACGGAGGGGTAGCCAACTATATCCGGGATGACTTAGCAACGAGCTCAGAAATCCTAGAAACGTTCTCCAACGGAACAACAGAGCTCCTGACTGTGTACATAAAGAAACTTGATTTGCTAGTCACCACAGTGTAGACCCCCAAACACCAAACTGGAACAGTTCAACGAGGTCCTCACAAGAATAAAAGCAGTGATAAACAATCCTCCCACACCAAGAACTGAAATAATCATACTAGGGGACTTCAATTTCCCTCACCTCAGCTGACCAGACATGAAGATAAACGGAGGTACTCATGAAGAGAAACAACAAGCTGCGGGACTAATAAGCCTAATAGAAGGCCATTTTCTCACCCAAGTCATCAAGGAGCCCACAAGAGGAAAAATCATTCTAGACCCATTGCTCACAAATAGTCCCGGCTTAATTCACTCACATGAGCCAAATGAAACCATTATGTCTGATCACAACCAAATCCAAGTAAAAGCATACACCAACCAGCTAGCAGAGCAAAGGAGTCAAAAAAAAAAAAAAAAAAAAATGAGTAGAACCACAACAGAAAACACATTAAGAAACCTGAATTTCTACAGCCCTGACATAAACTGGGAGCAAGTCAAATCAGAATTCCAAAATACGAACTGGGAAGCCCAACTTCAGGGAAGAAGTGTCGATGATACCCTAGGAACTATCGTCACAAAATGCCAGGAAATATGTGCCAAATATATCCCCCATAAGGTAAGAAAAAATACTAGAAGTCAAATACCCCGAGACTGAAGATTAATGAGAAAGAGAAAAACAATGCAAACCAAACTAAGAAAGACCATATTCCTACCTGCAAAAGACCAAATTAAAACTCAAATTGAAGAAACAGAAAGGAAAATTAAGCTGTCACATGAGGATGGAGTTATGAAAGAAATACTATCAAGAGCAGTGGATGTTGGTGTATCGCTGAAAAGGGAGGGAATTGAGTGGAAGCTACCTATACTGCTGTTTGCGGATGATACAGTTCTGATGAGTGATAATGAATGGGAGTTGCAGGGTCTGGTAAATGAGTTTGGAACAGTGTGCGAAAAACGGAATTTGAAGGTAAATACGGGGAAGAGCAAGGTTATGGTCTTCGAAAGGGGTGAAGTCACAGAGTGTGAGGTGAAGCTGAACGGTCAGGCTATGGAGATCGTCAACTCTTTTAAGTATCTGGGCAGTGTGTTGAGTAAAGATGGGACTATGGATGAAGAGGTGCGGGAGAGGGTACAACAGGGGAAGAGGGTTGTAGGAATGCTAAAAGCAGTAACAAGAAATAGGGTGGTCAGTATGGAAGTGAAGAAGTCCTTGCATGACAGTGTGGTAATCCCGACACTGACTTACGGAAGCGAAGCATGGACGTTGGTTGAGAGACTCAGACCAAGAGTGAGAGCAGTGGAAATGAATTACTTAAGGAGTGCGTGCGGAGTTACATGGAGGGATAGACAGACTAATGAGGAAGTAAGAAGGAGGTGTGGTGTGGAGGTAGATGTGCTGGAAAGTGTGAAAAGGAACAACTTGAGATGGTTCGGCCATATGGAACGTATGGAAAGCGAGAGAATGACTAAGAGGGTGTACGAGAGCGAGGTGGAGGGACAGAGGGGGAGAGGTAGACCGAATATGAGGTGGAAGGATGGAGTGAGGAACTACATGAACGAAGGCGGTGCTGGTTGGGGGGAGGGGCGTCGACTGACTGGGGACAGAGGTGCATGGGGGCGGTTCGTTCGTGGCCACCCCTTCGGGGATCACGGCGTCAGGCAATAGATAGATAGATAGATGAGGAGCAACACCAGAGAGAAGAGAGAGACGCAGTAGCCCACATAAAGGACAATTCCAAATTTTTCTTCTCGTACGCACGGAAAAACCAGAAGAACAGATCTGCAGTTGGACCTCTCATAAAGGAAAACGGGGACCTCACTGGAGAACCCCGAGAAATGGCGGATAGGCTAAAACAACAATACGAAAGTGTATTCAGCAACCCAGACGAAGGCAAAACAGTCACCAATCCACAGTCCTTCTTCACATACTCGCCAGAGGCATATCAACAACTATCTAAAATCAACATAAGTGAAGACTAAATAATAAAAGCCATTAATTCAATCTCTCCTGACGCAGCAGCCGGTCCTGACGGCTTCCATGCACAGCTGTTGAAAAACTGCAAAAGAGAACTAGCCAAACCACTCCAAATACTCTGGTCACTCTCATTAGAATCTGGTACTGTACCGGTATCTCTCAAGACAGCCATCATAACCCCTATTCACAAGGGAGGAAGCAAAGGTCTAGCCAACAAGTACAGACCGGTAGCACTTACATCCCACCTTGTCAAGATTTGTGAGCGAGTCATTCGAACGAAGATGGTAGAGTTTCTGGAAAAAAAGGGAGCCTTCAACAATGGACAGCATGGCTTTAGGCAGGGACGTTCGTGTCTGTCCCAGCTCCTACTTCACCATGAGAGAGTCCTCGAAAATATCCAAGATGGCCATAACACGGATGTCATCTACCTAGACTTCGCTAAGGCCTTTGATAAAGTGGACCATGGGATTCTCCTAAACAAACTCCGAAACCATGGCATCAAGGGCCCACTTGGAAGATGGCTTCACAGTTTCTTGACGGGGAGAACTCAGCAAGTGTCAGTCCAAGGAGAGTTCTCCGACCCTAGCCAGGTTTTGAGTGGAGTTCCGCAGGGTTCCGTACTTGGCCCACTTCTCTTCATAATACACATAAACGACATAGACACGAACCTGGAGCACTCCGAAGCAACCTCATTTGCAGATGACACCAGGATAAAGAAGCAAATTATACAAATTGAAGACTCAAACAAAATCCAAGAGGACCTAAATAAAGTACTAAACTGGGCAACAACAAATAATATGGTTCTTAACGGGGACAAATTTGAACTAATACAGTACGGAACAAATGAAGCCCTAAAACAACAAAGCACCTACTTCTACAACGACCAGCCAATTATAGCCGAAGACCACGTTAAAGATCTGGGAGTCCAAATGAGTAGCGACACAACCTTCACACACCATATCACCAAAACAGTTGAAGCAGCCAGAAACATGAGTGGGTGGATACTAAGAACCTTCACCACACGGGAAGAGCTTTGTATGAAGACCCTGTGGAAGTCCCTTGTGCTCCCAAGACTGGAGTACTGCTGCCAGCTATGGTCTCCACACAAAATACAGGAAATGGCTACCCTAGAAGCCCCTCAAAGATCATTCACCAACAAAATCCAGGGAGTACAGCACCTCAACTATTGGGAAAGACTAACCCAGCTAAAACTGTACTCTCTGCAGAGGAGGAGGGAGTGCTATATAGTCATATATGTGTGGAAGATCCTAGAGGGCAGAGTACCAAATGCAGGGATCACAGTTAACCACCATCCAAGAAGAGGGAGGCTCTGTTACATCAGAGGGTCCCAAGGCAACATACAGCGTGTGAAGACTCAAATCCACAACTCCTTCACTCGTAATGGACCTCGATTGTTCACCTGCCTCCCCAGTGAACTTCGGGACCTCTTTGGAACCAACCCTGAGAATTTCAAAACAAGATTGGACAGGTGGCTGGGTGGATTACCTGACCACCCACCAATACCAGGTTGCCCCAGCCGTCATCACAACACCCTGCCTGAAGTCATCCAGGATAGGGAGTCGGATAAAGGACAACCTGGCACGAGCGGAAGTCGACTTCAGCTTCGCCGGTAACAGGCAGAATCATAAAAAAGAACACGAAAGTAAGTAAGTTGACACCAGTCTCCCCTGAGGCTTTTATCATCTCAGCGACAATGTCAGAGCACCCTGGAGCTTTACCGTCCTCCAGTGTATTGCTTGTGTCGCTCACTACAGCTGGTGCTATCAAAGGAGGGGGTCCAGATGTTGGTGAATGGTGATGATCAGATGATGTGTCATATCATCAATATGTCATGGGGGGGTGAAGGTAATAATAATAATAATAATAGTTCTTAAAGCCAGCGCATGCTAAGCCAGCTAAGGATAGCCCAATAAGGCAGATTAGGCGTATTTCCATTGGGGTCCTGTACTACTACCCCATCCCCTTGCTCATGAGGGATGGTAACGACTCAGTGCTTGTGAAAAATCTTTAATGCGCCGAGCGTGGGCGCGATCCCGGGCCTTCTGGGTGGAAGTCCGAGACGCTAGTCACTACACCAGCGCGGTCGCTTTAAGGGTGCTGGGCAAATCCCCCCCCCCCCCCCCTCAACATAGCATATTATTGTATCCAACGGCAGTCAAAATAGACGGGAACATGAACAAGGAGATGTGGAGGGCATGAAGGGATGGTCTGAGCATTGGTTAATGCCTTTTCATCCCAAAAAATGCAAGTACTGTACATGCGGATTGGGACAAGCAAGACAGACAAGGTAGGATACAGTATGTATGAAGCGATGGAGGAAGTGAATGCAGAAAAGGATATAGGAGTAGTGATAGACAATAAGTTAAATTTCTCAGAACATTTAGCGGAAAAGATAAACAAAGCCAATAGAATTGTAGGGATGATAAGGAGGACATTTGTGTCACTTAACAAAGAAATCTTCAGGAATCTCTATACAGCGGTGGTTAGGCCGCACCTGGAATAGGTGTGGGCTCCATATATGGTAAAGGATATAGAAGCAGTGGAGAAAGTGCAGAGGAGAGCTAGCAAGCTAGTACCAACATTGAAGAACGCGGGCTATGAGCAGAGGTTGAGGACACAGGGGCTTCCAACACTGGCATATAGGAGAAAGGGAGGGGATATGATAGAGACTTTTTAAGATAGTGTCAGGAAAGTATGATGAGGATGTGTGTGAAGGTATCTTCTTGATGCGGGAGGGAACAAGAAACGAGAGGACACTCTAAGAAAATTTACAAAGAAAGAAATAGGTTTGAGAAGGCAAAGAACTCATTTTGTGATAGTGGTAAATGAGTGGAACGCACTGCCCCAGTATGTAGTCGATTCCGAATCAATAAGGGAGTTTGAAAGTAATCTTGATAAAGCATGGGGAAGACAAGATTTGAAGTTTGATTTTAAAGCAAAAATACAGAATATTAAAAATTTGCGTCTGCTACCGCCGCCGCCAACACCGCTGGCGGTATGCCTACATTCTACATTCGTCAGTCAGCGACGATTACTTGACTACAAAAAACGGTAATTGTTTACAAGAACGGCTTCTCCTCCGACGTGCGTGACCACCGCCTAGCGGTGGGTCACCGACTCACCGTGGGTGGACGTAAACAAACACTCACGTGACTCACCCACCGTTTCAATTACTAGGCCTAGTATCAGACCAGGGTAACATTCAAGACAGCTAGAGCGGCCTTATTTACCAAGTTTTCTTAATATTTTTTCAAGGAATATAGTGTTTCATTGTTGTTTTTCATGGTTTGAGTGGAGGATTTGCATTAACTTACCCATTATTCATTAATCTGAAGATACGGCATCAAATAGCGCCATTTATTGGGTGAATCGCGCTTTTACAGTAGGTAAGGGAAATTGTGGGGTACATTGGATACACGATGGGTTGAGGGGGGGCGTTGCCCCCCTGTACGGTCGTCATGCTGTGGGCTCGCAGTTACGTTCCCGTCTATTTCGACGCTATATTTTCTGCTATTTGCCCCCTGTCATTACTACATGAATACTAGGTTAGGTTAGGTTAGGTTAGGTTGTTTGGTTAGGCTAATGTATTTTTATATCCAAAGGCAGTCAAAATAGATGGGAACATGATGGGAAAGGTCCGACGCCACTACGCGTAGTGTAAACAAGGCTGGCGGTACGCCCCGCAGTTAACATTCTTGCCTAAATTGTTTCTAATAAGGCGGATGTAGTGTCCTTGAAGATTATCAAAAATACATTAGCCTAACCAAACAACCTAACCTAACCTAGCATTCATGCAGTAGGCTAATGACAGGGGGCAAATAGCAGAAAATATAGCGTCGAAATAGACGGGAACGTAAGTGCGAGCGCACATGACAACCGTACATCCGGTAAAGATTGAAGAGCCTTTTTACTAGTTAATTCTAGTTTTTTGTTTATTTTTCTTTGATAGGCCTATAGGCCTACTGTACAGTGTTGTTTAATACCGAGGACCGTCGCATTTTAGTATTTTCAACATTAGCCTTACCTAACCTAACTTAACCGAAAACTAACCGACGGTCTAAACCCAGCTCACGTTCCCTGTTTATGGGTGCACGACGGTCTAAACCCAGCTCATGTTCCCTGTTTAGTTTTCGGTTAGTTAGGTTAACCCTTGTCTAGTGGGGTGTTTTGGGCTCATTTGGGCATATTCAGGCCCTCCTGCATGATAAATCAAGCATCTGCATGACATTTTTTTTTATTTAGCAAAAAACTAGGCACTAAAAGCTTCAAAATGAGACCAGAACGAGCTACGTAGCACTCGTGGTTCTCTTGCAGTGATGCCACGAACATGGGAGTTTAGCATATATCAGTATATTTTTCCCAGCTATGCTCACTACTGGCTACACTGCCGGCCTCTCGAGAATACAGGGAACATGAGTTAATGGGCGGCGGTAAGCCCTGGGAGTCGGCTGTCTGGCCCGCTGCGCTCCCGGCCATTTGCACTCTATTTTAACCCTTTAAAAGCCTTAATAATGCTCCTAACTTGCTGCAAATTGGTGCACGACTTAAGTCGAGCGCCGCCAATAAGGAAAGTTAGGTTTGGTTAGGCTAATGTTGAAAATACTAAAATGCGACGGTCCTTGGTATTAAACAACACGGTTATACTGAGGATTTGGACCGACAGTTAGCCCATCGATCTTTTTAGGCTTAATAGGTCCGGTAGAGCATATACATCATTGCTATATAGGCTATGTCATTATGAGCTGAAATGTATTATATGGGAGAAAAAAAAATATAACGCTAAAATACACACCACAGCTAGCCTAGCAGTGGCACACTTACACTTTGTTACACTTTGTTGTATTCCGTCCGTTAGTGATACAGTTGAGCTGGGGCTCCACTGCGACCAGGCAGCTCCCTTTCTTCCACTCTCCATTCCAGGAGTCGGTTGGAGTTGGGGTATCCTGGTGTTGGTGGCCGGTCCAGTATTTTGTCCAGCCACATGTCCAAGTGTTTCTTGAAGGTGTCTGGAGACACCCCGGTCATGTTCCTGAGAGGGGCTGGTATACAGTTGAACAGTCTGGTTCCATTGTATGTAAAGCTGTGATGGATCAGGGATTTGATTTTTTGTGTTGATCCCGGCGTAGTCCTCACATAGCACAGCCTCCCTCGCCTTTGGTGTTGTGTCTCTTGGATGTTTGGATTTGGTACCTTTTTTTCCAAAATCTTCCAGACATAGATGATGATGTATCTCTCCCTACGTCTTTGAAGTGAGTACAGCTGCAGCTCCTTGAGTCTCTCCCAGTAGTTAAAGTGTTGAAACCCATGGATTTTACTGGTGAATGTCCTCTGGGTGGCTTCGATTTCTGTTATTTCTCCTACTTTTTGGGGAGACCAGAGCTGAGAGCAGTACTCCAGTCGTGGTAGGACCAGTGACTTCCACAGTGTTAACATACACCTCTCATTTCTTGTGTGGAAGGTTCTCAGGATCCAGCCTGCTATTTGTTTTGCTGTTGTTGTGGCTTTGGTAATGTGCTGGGAAAAAGTGGCGTCACTGCTCATATTTACTCCCAAGTCCTTCACTGTGTCCTTGGTGGTAATTTCTTGCTGTCCACTTTTGTAGTTGGTGTCGTTTTGTAGTGCTCTCTTGTTCCCGTACCTTAGAAGCTCGAACTTGTCTCCGTTTAGGGCCATGTTGTTTTCTTCTGCCCACTTCAGGATTTTGTCCAAGTCTTGTTGTAGTAGCTGTGCATCATGTTGTGAGGTGATTTTCTTCATGAGTCTGGTGTCGTCTGCAAACGATGAGGCTGTTGAGTGTTCCAGGTCCCTGTCGATGTCTCCTATCATGATGAGGAATAGGAGAGGTCCCAGTACTGATCCTTGTGGTACTCCGCTGATGACCCCACCTGCTTCTGATAGGCTTCCTTGAACCGTGACTCTTTGTTTTCTGTTGGTGATGAAGCTGTGGAGCCATCTTCCAAGGTCTCCCCCTATTCCCAGTGATTTGAGTTTATGTAGAAGGATCCCATGGTCCACCTTGTCAAAAGCTTTGGCGAAATCTATATATATGACGTCTACATTTTCTCCGTCTTGAATATCCTGTAGGATTTTGTCGTAGTGTGATAGTAGTTGTGAAAGGCAGGAGCGTCCTTGTCTAAAGCCATGTTGCCCCTCGTTGAATGCCTCGTTATCTTCCAGGTAGCTGACCATCTTAGCTCGTATTGTTCTTTCTATGATTTTAATAAGATGTGACGTCAGCACCACTGGTCTGTAATTTTTGGCTATGCCTTTACTACCCCCTTTGTGTATTGGTGTGACAGTACCTTCTTTTAGGGATTGTGGTACATATCCAGTTTGGAGGGACTTGCTCCACAGCAGTTTTAGAGGCAAGGCTAGCTGATGATTGCAGTTTTTAAGCAGTTGGGCATGAAAGCTGTCTGGTCCTGCCGCAGAGTTTGGTCCAATCTTGTCGATGGCTGCTATTATGTCCTCTGTTGATACTGTTACCGAGGAGAGTTGATGTGGTGTCCCTGGAGCGTTGTCAAAGAAGGTCGTTGCATTATCGATTTTCTTGTCTTCATTTGGCGGGCTGAAGACACTTTCGTACTGCTGTTTGAGTATCTTGGCCATTTCGGTTGGGTCACTCTCAAGTTCGCCCGTAGGTTTTGCAAGTGGTCCTATTGTTGAGGTGTTCCTGAGTCTCCTTTTTGCGTATGCATAGAAGAATTTGCTATTTACTCGTATGTTTGCATAGTAACATAAAGATAAATATTTTTTCACATAGGCTACTGTAGGTTTAAACTTCCGGAAATTGATGGGTAATAAAAACAATAATTTAATATTTTAACTGATGTCCGCCGCTGCACTCATGTTATTGTGAACCTCTCGGCCCTCTCAGGCTCTCACTGCCACTCGTTGCCAGAGTAAGGTATGTCCCATAATACTGCATTTTTTGCACTGTTACCCAACCAGCGGGGGTGTGGGGGCGGCAGCCCCCACTCATAATACTAGGATAGGTTAGGTAAGGTTGTTAGGTTAGGCTAATGTCTTTTTTTATGCTTTTAACCCCTCATTTTCCCTGAACTTCATTGCCCTCCCCACTAGTGGGGGGCGTGTTTTTAGATTGTTGGATAATGGGTAAATACTAATTTCAGCTCCTCTTCAGTATAAAAGAACAGGTAAATATTTACGAGTTGCACTACAGCTGGGATCTCATTTCTAATGGTAGTTTTAGGTTCCTATCATTCTATGCTTCATTTCTATATAGGCCTAGGCCTACTTTTTATCCATGGATTTTTTTTTTTTTCTTGGCTTAGTTTTTGGTAATTGTTTAGTGTATGGCCTCCTCCTAAAGAAAATTGATTTTTGAGCACAGACTAAACCAAATGTTCACTACTGTATTTACATAGCTGGTCATTAACTTAACCTAACCTAACCTAACCTAACCTAACCTAACCTAACCTAACCTAACCTAACCTAACCTGGGCATCCTGGGGGCTGCTGCCCCCATACCCCCGCTGGTCTTGGGTTGAAAAGTGATAAAAAACACATACCGGTATCTCTTACCTCATTATTCAAAGTTTTGTATTTGGTTTAATATACACTTCCCAGGTCATTTGAACAGTTCTATTGCTTCTATATATCATATAATACACCATAGAATACGTTTTGAATAACTAGAAAAAGAGGACTTCGATTAAACAATTACGAAGCATGGAATGATAGGAACCGAAAACTACCATTAGAAATGAGATCCCAGCTGTGGTGCGACTCGTAAATATTGACCAAAGAACATTATATCTGAAGGAAAATTTCAAAAAAACAAATAAAACTTATACTGAAATCGCTGTCGGTCCAAAAAGTCAGGTTTACCAACAACACTGTACATCAAAGAAAAATAAACAAAAAACTAAAATTAACTAGCCTAGGCCTAGGCCTAGTGAAAAGGCTGTCCGGGGTCTCTTCAATTTTTATCCTACATCCTTCCTAAATCGAGGAGTCTCGCGGCTGTCACACCTTAACATCTTACCAATCACTTCTCAAAATGGCTAAAGTAGGCCTAGGCCCTAGGCTATTCCTTACTTTTACCCAACTATCATAGGCTACTTGCACACTGTTGCCATGCAACTCTCTAAGGCTGATCTCTTTAACTTCACATCACACAATAACCACAACAACAACAATGGTCAAATACCGTTTAGCCATTATAATGACGTATACTATGGTCTGCCTTTCTTGTAGTTGTGGCAGTTTCGTGTTAGGTCTTATTAGCCTCGCAGCTGTGTTAATAGAAGCTCCCTCCCAGAGTGCCAGACTCCGTCCCGGGATCTGGACGGCTCCGCATGTATGCTCAGTCAGTAAGTACCACTCCGCACCCCAGTCTTGCAGATTGGACCGCTCCGCAACAGTATGGAAGGGTAATAAATACAGCATTCCTTTATTATACGCTATCTGCCTTGCAGATTGGAGCCTGGATCAAGTCTTACGTAAATGCACAATAAATATATGGTTATAGCCTTGTGATTTATGATTGTATAATACTTTGTGTGTATGTATGACGATTAAATTAAGATATGTCATTTAATTAACAAAATAACTAACAAATACTATAGGCTATATTTAGCCAATTCATTAAATAATCTATACAGTAAACATTTCATATCCAGCTTATATTAATATGGCAAACTCAAGTTTAATTAAGGCTATTCCACATCATATCCTCATTTACAAACTACCTTTATTCAGTTGATAAGGATAAAATACTCAATTAATTTACCGGATATATATATATATATATATATATATATATTTTTTTTTTTTTTTTTTTTAATGCCCTCGAAATGGCCCACGCCAGGCATCTCAAAACCTGGCCCTAATACTGAACTACCTGAGTTGACGTCTAGAATAGCATAAAATAGTCGTTGGTGGCGAAGTCTAAGAAACCCACCACGTGTATCATCACGAGACTATCACCTGGTTCTTTCAAGAACTAAGGTTGCTATTCTATTGTAGCCTACGTCCGTGGTAGTACAGTGGGTTAGCGCGCGGACCTGGGGGACCTACTGAGGTCACTAACCAGGGTTCGAATCCTGCGACAGGCATCTCAAAACCTGGCGAGTTTTCAGGAGGGTAAAATTCCCTTCGCACCCAGTATTTCATTGGTGGCAGTCACGGAACATGATCTGGTAGCTACATAAAGCACCCATCACACGGACCCTAACAATATTGAGATTATTGAGGTGATATGGCTACGATACCTTACGACATTAAAGAGGCTAGGGACTAGCCTTGTTAAAGAAGGATGTAATTATGTAATACCCTCGAAAATATCCCGCGCCAGGCATTTCAAAACCTGGCCCCAATACTGAATTACCCGAGTTGACGTCTAGAATAGCATAACCCACTGTACTACCACGGACGTACCAGGTATATATATATATATATATATATATATATATATATATATATATATATATATATATATATATATATATATGAAGTTGAGTTGGGTCAATTATGTTAATTAACTTAACTTTTACAAACACTCTCAAGCACTTAAATACCTTATTTAATAGTGGCCCCTCCATCATTGACGATGTTGCCTATTAATATAATAGTCTCCATTCAACACCCACGTCAGTCGTTTGAATCTGTATTACTGTATGCAGCCGACAGCGTGCTCCTGGTTTCAGGAAAAGACCCAATAAGTATTGCCGCTTCACTTTCCAAAGAACTAGAATCATGTAGTGAATTGCTGCTTCACTTTCCAAAGAACTAGAATCATGTAGTGAATGGCTAGTGGACAATAGACTATCTCTTCACCTGGGCAAGACGGAAGCCATCTTATGTGGAACAAAACGCAAACTGAAAGACATTGTGGGCTTCTCGGTCAACTGTAATGATATTCCTATAACAACAGTGTCACAAGTTAAATATCTCGGACTAAAACTGGACGCGAGTTTGTCAGGTGAAACAATTTTGGAATCTATCCTGAGTAAGTGTAGAGCACGTATAAAATACCTGTATAGACAGGTGGGATGCTTGCCCGCGGCGACCAAAAAGACCCTCTGCCAAGCGCTTGTTCAATGTCATTTTGACTATTCTGTGTCATCCTGGTACTCTGCATCATCTAAATCAGCACAGCACAAACTTCAGGTCACTCAAAATAAAATGGTTAGGTTCATGCTGAACCTAGGACCCAGATCACATGTTGGCCAGGAACAACTTCAGTCACTAGGTATGCTCAATGTCGCTGACAGGGCCAAACAAATCAGGCTCACTAATGCCTTCAACATTTTCTATGACAGAGCTCCAGAGTACCTAAAGAATTATTTTGTTAAAGCAAATGAGAGGAGTGGACATAATACAAGAAACAGGATGTTTAATTTTAAGGTCCCGAGAATCCAAGGACAGGGTAAGCAAACATTCTTCACCGCCATCAAAGACTGGAATGACCTACCCCAGTCAGTCCGTGAAAAGAGAACACTGTATTCCTTCAGACGTAGCCTGAAGGAACACCTGAACCGGACAGCTGCGAGAAGGGAGCACCAAGCTTGTCTACTACTAAATGCGACATAAGAGATAGACAAACCAAACTGAAATGATTACTGATTACGGATTACTGATATTTACTATAGGATGTAAGGTATCTTAAAATAACCCCCTAGAAATACTTTCTCTAAAGTATCTATTTCTTTATCCTCCCCATTTTCCCCAGCTAACCTAATCCCACAAGGACCCCAATGGAAATACGCCTAACGGCCTTATTGGGCTATCCTTAGTTGGAATTATGCAAGGCTGGTACATGTCATATTTGTAACAAACTATGTGGTACCAATCTCTGTAAATTGCTAACTGAATAAATATTATTATTATTATTATTATTATTATTATTATTAATCAACCGCCCACGAGTAAGAAAGAGATTAATCTTCATAAGTGCAACGCTACTTCTCTTATGGAATCGTCATGTTGATCGGGTACCCACTACAAAAAAACTTCGTAAAAAAATAAGAGAACAAGAAAGGAAAAAGAATTTCCACTTTAACACAGTTATTCACAAGCTTCCCACATTCGGTGGATTTTCTTGCTTTGTGGCTTCTTACCGCCTCTCGCCAAGCGCAACGATTCGTCCTTCTTTTCCTCGCGGGCCAACCGCCAACACTAGTGCCCCCGAGCTCCGGCTTCATTCGACGTTCGCTCTCCTCTCGTGAGTCCTTACTCATTTGTATATATCTGGGGGATAGTGAGCAAGGTTTTAGATTAGCTAGCACGGGTTGTGTATTGTTGGCCCGCAGGTAGTGTTAAAATTAGGGTACTTTCAGGCGCTTACTTGTTGTGTTCATTCTTGTTACCACGCGCGTGGTTTTCATTGTTGCTATGCGCCTTAGTTTTTGCTTTTCCTTTAGTTAGGAGGCTCTTTTATTCTTCGATAGCTGTTCCTTTGTCCAGCTGTGGGTCTTGGGACCCTGTCTTTGTCTTTTTAGCAGACTCGCTGAGATAAGGTTGTCACACGTGGTTGTGGAACCTTCTGGCGTTCCGTGTCTGCCGGGAAGCCCCGTTTGGGGGCTTTCCCTGAGCCTTTGTTAGTTCTTTTGCTTTCCCTTTAGTTAGGAGGCTTTTATTCTTCGCTAGCTGTACCTTATTTCAGCTTTGGGTCTTGGGACCCTGTCTTTGTCTTTTAGCAGACGCGCCAGGTTTCGGTTGTCACACGTGGTTGTGGGACCTTCCGGCGTCCGTGTTTGCTGAGAAGTCCCATTTGGGGGCTTTCTCTGAGCCTTTTGCTCTGCTTTCGCTGCTCTTTCGTGTTTTCTCATTCTGAAAGTTATTTTCTCATGATTAAGCCTTTAGGTTCGCTGTTGGGGGGGATCTATTTAATTTTTCTCTATGTGTGAATTAATTTATGTCCCTTTTTCTTGCGCTCCCTGTGGGTTAGTGTTGCACACTTCCCGGGAGTCCAAGGAGACTTCCTTACGTCAGGGTTGTTTTGAGGGTAAGGGTGGTTTTCTCTCGTTGTTGTGCTTTTCACCGAGTGAACTCCTCTCTGACCCCGCCGGCCTCTGTTCTGCGTCCGTTCAGTACCGGCGCGTGGTTGTGTTCCTCTTTCCCCCCTGTCTTGGGATCTCTGTGGTTTCCCTTCTTCCGGCGACCTGGGAGGGCCGGCGGAGGGAGGGATGTCCGGCAAGGATAAAGTTTTCGGCGTGCCGCCCGGCCCATTGTTGTGTTTACCCCGTCTTTCATGGCGGCTAGGGTAAACGTACCGGCGCCTGCTAGAATTTTTTCATAAAAAACGCGCAGATACCCGCCGCCAACTGGCCTTAACAATGACTAGTCATAGGATGGCACTCTGTCTTCTGTGTGAACGGCCCTTTGTTGTGTTTACCCCGTCTTTTCCGGCGGCTAGGTGTGTACACGTACCGGCGCCTGCTAGCACTTTTTTCTAAATTGCACGCAGATATCCGCCGCCAACTGGCCTAAACAACGATGACTTAGGTCATAGATTGGCATCTGTGTGAAGTCGATGCCTCTGGACAATTTTGGATGGTTTTTTCCGGCGGTTTTGTTTACTTAGCAGAGCCGCCGGTTTCTATTTACAAATAGTTAAACCCTCCGAATATCCCGGCGCGTGGGCTTTCCTACATGCCTCCCTACGGGAAGTGGTACTTATTAAAAGGCTCCTGTACTCGGCCCACCACGGGAATTTGCCCTGATTTATAATAATCATAATAATAGTTCTTAAAGCTAGCGCATGCTAAGCTAGCTAAGGATAGCTCAATAAGGCCGATTAGGCGTATTTCCATTGGGGTCCTGTACTACTACCCCATCCCTTTACTCATGAGGGATGGTAACGACTCAGTGCTTGTGAAAAATCTTTAATGCGCCGAGCGTGGGCGCGAACCCGGGCCTTCTGGGTGGAAGTCCGAGACGCTAGTCACTACACCAAGCGAGCCGCTTGGTAGCCGAGCAATAAGACTTACCCTCTCTGACATACGACACGAGCCCGTTCACGGGTAACTTCGGGTCATATAAAACGGCTAATCGCTCAGCGAGTCCGTCAGGGTGAGGGAGTCTATATACCCAGGACCTCTGGCTATATCGCCCTGCCGGGATCCAGTTACGAAGGTCAGATTATATGCTATAATCTATACGGTTTTTGGACCAGTGACGCTAGTCACAGGTAGGCATTTTCTACACCAAATAATTCCAATATTGGATAGACTCAGGTCCGGTCGAAGGTTAGACTAATAGTGACTTTTTTCTAGCTTTCCGGCGGACGACTTGTACTAGCATGTTATTAACTCCTCTCAGATTATCCTTATGAGCATTGATTCCTGGAAATTCTTTCCAGATCAGCACGGCAGGGAGAAAACGAGGGGGGGGGGGATCAGTGGGTAGTCAAAATTTTTACTTTTGCCCCCACACGGAACCCCCAGATCTTTTGCGTCTTGACATTTTAATTACTTGCACTCTAATATTACGACAGGCTGCATCTAAGTTTGCCTCTGGAATTCCCAGCAATGCCCGGGGGGCATAGATCCTGGTGAGGATTGGATGAGTTTTTTGTATAGATCAATTGGGCCCAGCGGCCATGATCGAGAGATACCTAAATGCCCACAGTATGGGAATTGTTTACAGTTGCTAACTTTCAAAACACAAAATTCCCCAGAATCAGGGATAACGTTGCATATAGGCAATCAGTACTCATCACTTAGCTGAGCAATTAGCCATTGGTTATGACTCAGCCCCCATGCGCACCCCCCCCCCCCCCCTCCCCCCGATACAAGACCCTCCACGCTCGCCGGACAACGTTCTCGATGGACACTTACGAGTAATGGAACCTAGGTCTCCGGCTCGGGTAAGTAAAAATTTCTTTCCTTCAACAAATCTAAGTTAAGAAAAGTCGATCAGTATCTCGGGTAATGGTTCCTCCGATTACTTAAGCTAATTATACGGCTTATAAATTTTCTTTCCTTAAACAAATCTAAGTTAAGAATAGTCGATCAGTATCTCGGTGAATGGTTTCTGCGATTACGTAAGCCAGTCATACGGCTCATAAGTATCAAGCACTTAGGCCGGCGGGACAGCTCGTTTGTTTACGCTCAACCTCAGCCGGCGAGGCGACTCTCATCCCCCCCCCAAACAAAAATGAGGAAAACAAATGCAAACAATGTTTACCTTCTTTTGTTCACGAATCTATAATAGAATACGAGTTCTTACGGATAAAGAGTGGGATGCGTTCAGCGGTAATTTAACGACATAACTCTTACAAGTACGATGTGTTAATTTATACTGCCGGTGTATGGACCGTTTTACAAGCCTGTCTGTAGACATCAGCTTGCTGGGTATCTAGAAGTTTTTTTTTCCTATTATAGGTACTAGACGTTACACGGCCACAGGCCTCATGAGAACGGTTCAGGTTCACCCCAAAAACACTATGTATAAGTGACTGATCCCTACGGGTTGGCGATCTAGGATTAGTCTAACCTTTCTGATTTGAGTTGGCAATGGTCTACACGGTATACCTTGTAGATTTTTTTCTCACGGATTCCATGGATTAAAAGTCTTGTTTTGTTTAATCATCACAGCCCTCCCGGCGCTTCGCCCCGTGTTAGGCATACTTACGAATAAATCATTACGGACTCAGTAAGGCCAAAAGTGGATGTTAAGTCAGAGGCCTAAGTTCATTACTCAACGACCTCTAGCTTTCAATCCCACTTGAATGATTGAAATCGAGGGAGTCATCTAATTCAATAAAGTAGGACCGGTGCAGTGAGAGGCAGTATGGCTCTCACTATTAAACTCTAGGGACTTAACACGCCGGAGTTCACTATCTCCCGGTCTACATACCACTAACGGATGGGCGATCTTGGTAGCATCAGTCCCAGGGGTTTGTTTATCAGATCGACTCGATAGTAGTACAATCGGTCATCTCAATTTTTATCCAATGTTGTTTCCTAAGCCTTAAAATATCTCCCCATGTCCCTATGCCGGGAAATCGAAAAACATTTTCACTGGAACGCTAGTTGTCAGGGTCAGGAAACGGTATTATGGCGGGACAACACATACCAGGAACACTCGCCGGATAACCGGTCAAGTACTTGCCTCCGGTCGTTTTCCCACCTCACCCAATTCTGGGTGGGATGGGCGATGGACCATGGGTAACGTGGGATCAGGAACTCCCACAATTTGCGATAGTTTTTTCCATCTAACCCTCTGTCCCCAGTTTCACCTCCATTACCGAGTTTGACTGGCTAACACAACAACCGGGAGGGGTCCCCCTCCCTATTTTTGGATTTTTTCATCGCCCCTTAATTAACTGCAGAGGTTTTTCCTTTGCCCCTCTTTGCTCCTCGGCCTCTTGAACTCCAAAGGTAATTTGCTCGTCAGAGATAATGCCCACAGGAAGTTTGTTAGCTTCCTGTTTACTAGGGCTACGCCCTCAAGGCGGAAGGAGGAATTAGCTAAAAGCTTCTCATTAATATCTCCTCCCTTCCCCGGCGAGAACTTTCACGAATCCAGACAGCCTTATTTGAGGCAGTCAGGTCACGGCAGCTCCTCAGACTCGGAATGGCTCAGGGGACCTATGAATGCTTATTATAGGATTTGGTTCTCTCTGGTCTCCACCGCGAAGCTCATGATTAGCTAGACAGGGAGATGTGGAGGTTAGGAGGATATTGAATGTAGGGAACCCGGTCAGGTTTCCCCGAAGGCTACAAGCGGCCAACGGACAGTTTCCCCTCCCACTCTCTAGTACATTTAACATAAAATGCTTTAAGGAATGGGTCGTGTGTCCTCCCTCCGTCTCCCTCTCTCCCTCGACAGTGCTAGTGCAATGGGGTTCCGAGGTTCGGCGAGGTGTTACTTCCTAAAGGTGGCTGTGCCGCCTTATCTCTTCTGTGCGAACCGGCCTACGCCGGTCGCCTCAATGTGCTCGCCAGAAAATCACGCGACTTGGCCTCACCCGGCGTGGCATAACAGCATGATACAACCCTCTGCGTAAGGGATGTGATACCTAGTAATACACAGGACACACACGATCCCCGGCCCAGGTCTGGTGGACGTATGCCGTTAACCCTGCGACAGACACACACCAGGAAGGGCCGCCTCTCTCTCACTTACTTGGGTTATAAGCCAGACAACTGTCCGCCGGCAAGCGGCTACCGGGAGGTCTTTAGGGTGATGTCCTACTAGTTAGTACATCTAAATAGGTTGGAGGACGGTATCCTCAGTGGTTTTTCTACAGTTACACTTGTCAATTCCCCTGGATGTCCCCCTCTTTACGTTACGTACGGTACAATGCGAATCAGTATTCACTCTCGCTAAGCTCACTTCATGATTACGCAATGTTTCAGCCCTCAGCAGGCCTTGTTGGGGGGGTCCCTTTTTGGGAAGCGTCCCGCCGCGGGGGGCTAGCAGTTCGTCCCGGCAGGATCTTATTCCCATCTCTAATATTAGAGAGGACTGTGTGCACGTACCGAGACGTTTTACTGGGGTCAGGGACAGCTTAGCGGCAGGTCCCCACTTTTACAATAACCTCTTAAGGCCAGCTCAGTTATTTACTTTCCCCCCACTTTTCTTCTTAAGTGAGATAAGATGAAAACCGCTTGGGCTCTCTCGCCCTTATTCTGTTCCATAAGAAATTACAGCCGCGTTCTCCTTACACACGGCCAGTAGAGCGGCTTTTAGTGATCTGGCAAAAGCGTGCGTTGTTTCGATTACTTAGGCTTATACTTTCAGTAAAACCTAGCAATAACTTAACGCTGTTCGCAGTCCTTACGCACCAGAGATCTCTCTATGTCAATCTCATCCTTAGCCTTCCACACCTATCAGCTCTCTTCAAAAGTGACAGTTTTTTCCCCTTTTCAATCCCAGGCTCTTTGTTTTCCCTCCGGCTAAACTAAAAACGCCTGTCCCTCCGTAATATATGGCCAGCCACGCTGAACCGGAGCTTTTCTCTGACCTCTTTGTAATCGTGAACGATTTTGTGAGTGGTATGAGGCGAAAAAGTTCAGACTGAGGTACGTTTACCGCCAGGGGAAGCCAGAGTCGGGGCCTTTCAGGTCCTACGGCTCATGTCCCTCCAGGTATCTTGTTCGATCCTCTTAGACTAGACAATTTGTGACATCCCCCGGCGGACTAACTGATATAGCCAGTTGTTGTTCTAGCTCTCTAAGTTTTTTCCTGGATCCTACGTGTCCTCGCTCCACACCAAGTGGGCAAAGGACGTGGTAGTCACAGGAGGCGCCCTCGGTGCAGACTTTTTTCTTTACATGTGTTTGTTCCCTTTACAAACTCTATTTCGTTTACGGCCCAGCCCTTTTTTTCTTATAGTCTGCACATGGGCACACTCCTTTTCTTGTTTAACAGGAGGCGCCCTCGGTGCAGACTTTTTTCTTTACATGTGTTTGTTCCCTTTACAAACTCGATTTCGTTTACGGCCCAGCCCTTTTTTTCTTATAGTCTGCACATGGGCACACTCCTTTTCTTGTTTACTTGTAATTCCAGCCATTAGTACTGTGATATAAACGCCCAATAGGGGCTTAAGAAAAAGGGGGGAGGATATGCAGATCCCAGTACAAGAGATGAACCCCCTTCCACAGGATTACAAGTTAATGCAGGGCAAGCTAAGCGTTATTTACGCCGGGCCAAGCCCAATTAGTTATGCACGAGCTAAGAAGCTCGGGAAAATTTGTTTAAATTATTAAACCTCATGTATTCATTTTAAGTTTGCAAAACTTAATTAAAGCTCATGTAGTTTACGAATCATAAAAGATTGTGTTACACTACTGTTCATTATACTGTATAATGTATGTTACTTTTAAGTTTGCAAAACTTAATTAAAGCTCATGTAGTTTACGAATCATAAAAGATTGTGTTTCACTACTGTTCATTATACTGTATATGTTACGTTCCGTTTTTTTTGCTAGTGGGACTAGATTACGGAAAACTGGGTTTAGGTCGAGTTAACTAGAGATATTCAGAATTGCTATTTATGCAAATTGCACGATTCTATGCTAGTTGCACTAAGATTACGCAAGGTTGGTATTGGTCGACATGACTCAACACATGTTCCAGCCTAGTTTACACTAGATTCACTAAGTTTAGTATTGGTCGAAGTGACCCAATACATGGACCTAAGGACCAAGCTGAGCTCAGCACAGGTTACAGGTCGAGGTGACAAGGGGTTTTTGCATTTAACTCTCTGTGTCACACAGTACAACAAATACCTCATGGATGAGGACTCTGTTGTTGGAGCAGGCTTCTTTGAAGCAATGCACTGCTCACACTCTTTTCTATTTTATACTGTTGTAGGCACAACAAAACAATTACTAATTCTTTTTCCTGTTATAAGGTTTCTTAGTTTAACCATACGGTTATTTAGGGTTTGATATTTACGAATGTCCCCCTCCAGTCTTGAAATTCAGGCAACATCGTCAATGATGGAGGGGCCACTATTAAATTATAGGTTTGATTCCCAAAGGGAAGTAGAGAAAACCTAATATTTAGTAGGGGCCCCGGAATCATTGACGACGATGTCCCTCCCAGCCATCCCCTTCCCATTCGCTGATATTTTGAGTTTATCTTGGTATATCATTGAAGGACGAATCGTTGCGCTTGGCAAGAGGCGGTAAGAAGCCACAAAGCAAGAAAATCCACCGAATGTGGGAAGCTAGTGAATAACAGTGTTAAAGTGGAAATTCTTTTTCCTTTCTTGTTCTCTTATTTTTTTACGAAGTTTTTCGTAGTGGGTACCCGATCAACATGACGATTCCATAAGAGAGGTAGCGTTGCACTTATGAAGATTAATCTCTTTCTTCCTCGCGGGCGGTTGATTCAAACGACTGACGTGGGTGTTGAATGGAGACTATTATATTAATAGGCAACATCGTCAATGATTCCGGAGCCCCTACTAAATATTAGGTTTTCTCTACTTCCCTTCGGGAATCAAACCTATAATCTCACCCACCCACTCGCAACCAACTAATAGTTATAATTTCTTATACGCAAAGTTTGCACACACACATCTTAAGAACCTAAGAAAATGGGAGTCTGCAGAAAGCCGATTGGCCCACACAAGGCAGAGTCCTCTCACACCCAACCCTAATTATAAGGACTAATTATAGGCCCAGCTCACTAAAACCATGAGGATTGACCTCACCAAAACGGTCAGACGTCAGAAAACAGGGGTCTGCAGAGCGCCGATTGGCCCACACACGGCAGATCCCCCCCTTACACCCAACCCATCTCGTCCATATGCCTATCTAATTGTATTGCATATTTTCACGTACACATGCAATTATACACACACATAGGCCTATTTTTACACACACACACACGGTCACGGTGGCCGAGCGCGCTTAGTACAGTGTATTGGGAGCGCTAGCTCTGGTGTCGGAGGTTCGATCCCACACGCCGGCAGGAGTAGTTCTCTCAAAAACTTTCCCTGGCCGTGAAGGCAAGGTCTGGACACACCGTCTCGGATGACCCACAAAGTCTCCTGCCCACGTCATACTCCCTCGGGGGTATGTATAGGCACTCTCGTTAGCAGCCAAGGATCAGTCTGTTGATCCCTTCGGATAAAATCTAAGTTAAGTCTGTGTATTTTCAGCCCCATTGGCTGCCGGCTTGAAATAAACCGATTATTTATTTATTTACACATACACGTTTTCAAATACACCTAGACAAATTGTATAATAACAAAGTATTGTAATAGAGTTTACTGCAATATATTCATTGTAATGTACCACCTAACGTAAGAGTAACATGGCCTAACCTAATTAGATGCGCCACGGGCAAGCTTCTTGGGGTGACCACCAGATGGAGAATGGTCGCTTTGGTGACGAACCACAATATTTTTTAGGTCAAAAAGAAATATACCAAGATTAAGCGTTATATACTATTAGCAGCCATTAGTATGATTTTTGAAGCAGTTTTCGTGTATTTAATTTGTAGCATATTCGCTCTTTGTAAATATAAAACTAGATTTCTCTGAACGTCTCAAACCTTTGTACAAAATATATTATCGCTTCAGTTCCTCTATTCAGAGGTTTATGAAGTAAATAATTCATCCAATGTAAGTTTCTTAGAAGTGTTTGACATATATAGCGCTTAAACCTCACGTAGAGTAGAATATTATAATAGTCCATAAAATAAGACGGCATGCGTGAGAATCTTAGGCCCCTTGGCCCCGCCCCTCACCTCCCTTGGCCCACCCCGCGTTTAAATAAAGCCTTCAAACCATTACTGCCAGATCGCCCCATAGCTCAATCAGTATAGCTCCCACCTTCCACTCGGAGAACCAGTGTTCGATCCCACTCGAATTTAGTGTATTTTATATTTTTTATTTTGTTATATTTTTTATTTTGGTTATTTGTTATATTTTAGGGTTAGGTTAGTGAAATACCCCAGAAACGAAATTCCCGAGCGCGAAATCCCCATCCCCAACAACGAAGGGACCCAGCGCCACAGGGAAGGATAACTATAATTATCACCAACTTCGTTTTTCTCTCTTCCACTTAACTCCACATGTTATACGTCTCTTCAATCACAGCCTTCTAGTATACAAACCACATTACTTTACTCCTTGACATTCTTGATGTACCGACTAAGTATGTATTTAATTATGTAGCAACCATGTCCCCCCTATTTAGACGACGTAAGCTGTAATGCCCGCGTCGTGTGTGTGTTCACAGTAACTGTGGTAATTAGGTAAGCCCAAGACCATCCCCATTTTCGTTACAACCGCCTCAAATTGTTACCCCATGAAAATCCGTTTTTCTATGTATGCCACACTCCACAGAAAACTAACATTTACGCCCCACTATTCTAATGATTTTGAGGAGTCTGTAATAACTGATATTCTGTAACGAGTTCTTAAAGTCAATATAATTTTCCTCGATATTCTTGGCTTATTGTTGACCAACGAGTACCTCCGGATTATGCGGCATCGCCCTCTCGGAGAATTACTTGTAGGCCTACAGTACTTCCCTTCAGAATATTGTTTTGTTACTATACACCCAATAACCCTATGCCAGTTATTGTAGTTATTTAGGCCTGTTAATTCGGATAAGTTCATTTCGAACAATCTGCATACGATCATCTCAAGAGTGATACAGGAAAGATACCTAGTATCCCTCTTCATTACGAAGATAGATGTATGTAGCCCTCATGCTCAGTTGTTTCCTTTTCTGGTAACTAACAAATATATATAATATTAACCAAAGCTATGCCCGACTGATATTAATACGACAGAGCGGCACTATCCCTTTGTCAGATTGTATCCCGTGCATACCAACCAGGTTCCATCATCTTATTATGACGACGGCTAAGAAACCGTCATTCATGCATGTATTCATTTCTTAGGTAAACCCATACGCAGGCTATAATACTTTCATTTTGTGTAGGTACGAAGGCGATCTCAAGACGTAGTGGAACCAGAATTATTCAACCAGGTTCCATCATCCTATTATGACGACGGCTAAGATACCGTCATTCATGCATGTATTCATTTCCTAGGTTAACTATCTTTTATTCATTTTCTCTTTCAAACACTCTCCTACCTGTTGTCATTGTAGGGAAATGAAGGATTTATATAAGTTAATTATGACCAATCTACATACGATCATCTCAAGAGAGATACAGGAAAGAGACCTAGTATCTCTCTCCATTACGAGAGCAAATGTATGTAGCCCCATGCTCAGTTGCCCCCTTCTAGTAAACTAAGTGTTGATGTTAATTGTGTGTGCACAAAAGATGTGTTACTACCAAAAAAATACCATTTGTGAATGGAGTGTCTTTTAAACGTCGAAGCTTATTATATATTAAGTTACCAAGTAAATTACCACTTGTCCAAGGGTCCTGCGACAATACGACAATTTTCCGACGGTGGTCACCACAAGAAGCTTAATTGTGCGTGGCGCGTCTAATTAATGTAGTCGTTTTTTCCTGTCTGTCCTACTCTGCACATTTCACTAGAAAACTCATTATGTGCCCTCAGGTTAGGGTACGCTATTTAAGGTGTTGTTAGTACCGATATTATTTTCTAAATCCAACCAAAATATGGTCAAGCTTAATTGGTTTGATACCTATATGGATGAGTTGGGTTAGGTGTGAGAGGGATCTGCCTTGTGTGGGCTAATCGGCTTTCTGCAGACTCACATTTACTTATGTCCTTATGTTCGTGTGCCTTATTTTAATCGTCACCCTTACACACAAAGTTAGATACAATGACGAATTTCAAGGCTATAACCATATATTTATTGTGCATTTACGTGCATTACGTATCGAGGCTCCAATCTGCAAGGAAGGTAGCGTATAATAAAGGAATGCTGTATATATTACCCTTCCGTACTATTGCGGAGCGGTCCAATCTGCAAGGCAGGTACCGTATAAGAACGGACCTCTGTATTTAGTACCCTTCAGTACCCGACTGGGGTGCGGAGCGGTACTAACCTGCTACTACTGAGCGGTACATACTGGCAGCCATACGTGCGGAGTAGTCCGTAAGCCCTCTGTCCCAGCCACCACGAGTGAAGGTCCCTTCTTCTTCTTCTTTTGAACCCGCCCGCAGACCGTGCAGATCCACAGGGCTGTCCCAGCTGAAGCCTTCTTCTTCTTTCTTCTTCTCACAATGTAAACAAATCGGATAGAGTTCTAACCGGCTTACGGACACCTCCGCACCTATGCGCAGTCAGTATGTATCACTCAGTAGTAGGAGGTTAGTACAGCTCCGTACCTCAGTCGGGTACTGAAGGGTACTAAACTCAGAGGTTCTTTCTGACACTACCTGCCTTGCAGATTGGACAGCTCCGCAATAGTACGGAAGGGTAATAAATACAGCAGTCCTTTATTATACGCTACCTGCCTTGCAGATTGGAGCCTGGATCGAGTCTTACGTAAATGCACAATAAATATATGGTTATAGCATTGTGATTTGTGATTGTATAAAACTTTGTGTGTAAGGGTGACGATTAAAATAAGACATAAGGACATAAGAAATGTGAGTCTGCAGAAAACCGATTGGCCCACACAAGGCAGATCCCTCTCACACCCAACCCTAATTGTAAGGCCTAATTATAGGCCCAGCTTACTAACACCTTGAGGACCGACCTCACCAAAACGGTCAGAGGTCAGAAAACGGGGTCTGCAGAGCGCTCATTGGCCCACACCCGACAGCAGATCCCCTTTGAACACCTCTATCATATCCCCTCGAACTCTGCATCTCTCTAACGAATGTAAGCCTAATTTCTTCAACCTTCCCTCATATGGGAGATTTCTAGTATTATGGATATTGTGTTTAATTCTACGTTGTACTCTCTATAAGGAATCTATGTCCATTATGTAATAAGGACATCAAAATTGAACAGCATAATCCATATGGGGTCTCACTAATGACAAGTAAAGTTTTAAGATAACATCTGCAGTTCTGTTACTCACACTCCTAGAGATGATTCCGGGCAAGCTCGAGATTCATGAGTTGGTACCATCTGTATGCTTCCTCATTATTGCAGACAGCAGTAGAATAAGTACAAGTAATTCAAGATTGTTTTGCATTAAACCGAGCAAAACAAAATTTAATGTGATGCGTTCGACACACTCCGAGGCCATTAAAGCAACTCCTTCCACGGGAAACCAAAGAAATACTGCCCAAGAGCCTCCCAGTCTGCTATGCCAAAATGTGAAAACCACCGCCAGCTGGGTGGATCAGATGGCTGTATTATACTATTGGAGAGATAGGACAGGTGACAGATAAGGTTATGATCGGAGGAGCAGGATTAGAGCTTAGAATACGTCAAGGATGTTGTGCCAATTTCCAAGGCTATCAGGAATACTCTACTCTTTCTTTTCAACTGACGGTACATTGCAAAGTTCCCATCAAGATTTATCAGTTACTTTGAAGATTTTATAGTGAAATGTGGTGCTATTTGTGTAATATTGGTCTTAATGATGCATTTTCCATATAATATCGACAAATTAGCTGATAAAGGATTCAGTTTAGTCAGTGGAAAAGAAACGAGTATAGTAGGGTGCTGGACTAACTGCTCCAGGTCATTTAGGATAGAACAAATGTCAGCTTGTTCACTAGATTGGTCAGTGAAATTAGAGGAGAGCCATTGGCGGTGGTGAACATTGAAATCATCTAAGATTGGGATTTCAGAGAAAGGTAATCTAATTTTGATTAATTTCACTCCCAACACCAAACACCTCCCAATGAAATTAATGAAAGCATGTGATCCTGCCGGGATTCGAACCTGGGATACCACATAGATCCTAAACACTAACCATTACATCAAGACGGTTAAAAGTCTATCTATCTATCTATTGCCTGACGCCGTGATCCCTGAAGGGGTGGCCACGAACGAACCGCCCCCATGCACCTGTCCCCAGACAGTTATAAGTACAGCACATAATATAAAGTGTTTCACCCTTGAATTTAAAGGGTCGGAGTGTTTAGGAAAGTCAGAGTTAGCAGATGGACACCACAAATATTTAGTTTGAGAGTGAAATGAAAGTTTGAGCCAGAGTTTAATTTAATTTAATTTTTTAATTTGTATTTTATTTAGCCAGTAGAACATACACATGATAGTCATAATACAAAATTAACATTACATTGGCTAAGCCTTGTGAGATATATCTATCTTAAAGGCAATATCTCTCTTAACCTCTGAAGTGCGCATGGGGGTAATTGGAAACGTCCCCGTGCTGACGTATTTGAGGTGTTTCCGTCACTAAAATATTCATTGTGCCATTAATAGCATTAATACTTATCCATATGCGCCTATTATGGGTTGATTATAAAGGTATTAACCTGAAACAACAATAAAACGAGTGAAAACAGCGTTTGGATGGTCAAAATCGGAGATATAGCCGCGAGTTGTATATGTATGGGTGAGGCAATCTGCTTTCCCGCCAATTTTCCCCAAGGCCACTGAGACACAGTCGATCGATACTCTCTCTCTCTCTCTTGCACTCGCTTGCTATCAGTGATGACCACACCCTCCAATCGGATTTCTAATGTTAGCACGAAAATATACCTCAGAATAAGGGAATAACAGGGAAAATAGGTGATAACTGAAGGAGAGGAGGAAAGTGGGGAAGGAGGGGAGGTAGAGGACTGAGATTTTGCATGGCCCAGGGGCCAAAAAAGAAAAAAAAAAAAAAAAAAAATTTTCGATGTCAAAAGTTGATTTTTTTTTTCTCTGACTCTTAAGAGTCTCCCCGCAGTGCGCCGGGGGAACTCTTAAGTCTCCCGGCAGCTCCCGGGTTAACCCATGGACTGCGCAATAATGGACAAAATAAAAGGTCAAGTTGAGAGGGGGGTGGGGTATAAAGAGTTGGAGGAGTGGAGGATGTGGTATAGGGAGATACTACTTTCTATGTGTAACTATTTTGAGAAATTTCCCAGCACTGACATGGTATTTGAAGGGTTCTTTTTACATGTTTAAATACCGTGCCTTCCGCGACGCATATCACACTTTACGGGTTAAAGGCAGGAACGCAAGAGCAAGTGAGTATTGTGCACATATACGCAACATCCGCCTTTGGCTTTGAAAGTAGGAGGAAACGGAAGGGGTTGCTTGAAGTTGCTTTAGCCACCCGAGTCTCAGTGAGAGAATAAAATATTAATTTGTTGGAGGAGAGGTCATCAACGTTACAGAAAGTAACCCCCCTCCCAGATTAAACCTTCAGCTCTTAGCTTAGACTAA
This sequence comes from Paralithodes platypus, assembly GCA_032716605.1. Lineage (NCBI taxonomy): Eukaryota > Metazoa > Arthropoda > Malacostraca > Decapoda > Lithodidae > Paralithodes > Paralithodes platypus. The sequence goes on from CM064572.1 coordinate 58,511,360, forward strand.
CTCTCTAGATCAAACCCTTTTCTCTTAGTTCAGATATAACTTACAAACCAGACTGTAGCAACAACTAGATAAACTGGGTTACAAACAGCCAGTGAACAGATCATCATTAAAGACCCGAATTAGTCTCTAGAGCCATAGGTTGTTTTGAGGTATATTTTAGACCAATATAGTCCATGGGTGCGTGCAAGTATGTGCATTTTGCCCCCATAGACTGTAGTAAATGTGTGTTGTTTGAACCAAATTGTGTCCAGAAGCGTTTTTAGGATTCAACTTATTGGGCATTTTTTGGACGATAGGATCCAATGATATGATTTAAAATTGTCATGTAACCAAAAGTAAACACACATTTGTCATATAGAAATAAGTTAAGAAGGGAATCCTTGTATGCTGAATCCAGTTAATGTGTGAACTCTGACAAGGACTGTAATGATATGCTGTAAAGTGTGAAATTTATAGATCTAAGAAATACAGATATACATATACAGTATATATTCATGTCAGATAGGGATAAGTTTGGAATCCAGCATCATTGGTTTACTTCTTTTTTCAGGTATTAGTGTGTCTATATGGCTATTGGGCATTTCAACTCCATAATTGCCTATCTATGAAATAAGTTACGGATAAATTGCTGATAAATTACTGATATTTACTATAGGATGTAAGGTATCTTAAAATAACCCCCTAGAAATACTTTCTCTAAAGTATCTATTTCTTTATCCTCCCCATTTTCCCCAGCTAACCTAATCCCACAAGGACCCCAATGGAAATACGCCTAACGGCCTTATTGGGCTATCCTTAGTTGGAATTATGCAAGGCTGGTACATGTCATATTTGTAACATACTATGTGGTACCAACTCTGTAAATTGCTAACTGAATAAATATTATTATTATTATTATTATTATTATTATTATTATTATTAAGTAAAGCATAAGTCTAGGGTAAAACACCCATATTTTAGTTTAGCAATAATAACACATTAATTTGGGTTTAATTATCAACTTAAGTAAAGAAATAACTAATTTCCTAACTGTGAAGTTTGTGTTTTACCCTAGACTTATGCGTATAAGATTGGGGGGAGAAAAAATAAATTACCCGAAACATATATTTTTACCATTAGATTCAGCCTGTCCAGACTAATTAGACATTAGTGCTAACTCACTATTGACATTTTGATATCAATGCCCAAACAAAAATCAATCAATCAATTAATAACATAAAAGTTCATTAACCCGCTGAGTACCAGCTAAATATTAATAAATGTACCACCCAGGACCGGCTGATTCTGATTTTTTTTTTTTATTCCAGAAACAATAGCGAATGGGTTAGGAATGAAGGAAAAAAAAAAATTAGTGCAAAAAATGGTCCTACAGAGCCCCCGAAAACTGATTTTACGAGAGTAAAAAATTGAAGGCAATTTCCCCAAAAAAACATGTTTTTGCGCGCTCACGCGCACACGGTTGGACTTTGAGAGTTTTCAACCATCGGCATGGGTGTGTGGGATACTTACACAGTTCCCATACAAATCTGAGCCCTCGGGGTGCCATAGGACCGGAGTAATTAGGACCGGACCGGCCAGGATGCAAACCATGCGTCGCTGGGGTTTAGCGTTACATACATTGTGGACGCAAACCCTGCGTCGCTGGGGCTCAGTGGGTTAAAATATCCTTAGTATAATTTTTCAAGTTATATGTATATTCTGTATTTGGATTTTTCTTGATGTGTTGAATGCAACGGAACAAGGCCTTTTAATTTTTGGTCATTTGTGAGAACTTAAAACATTTGATATAATTTGAAGGGATTAAAAGGGTTGAAATCGCCTAAATATATTTTTGTGAATTCTTAGTTTTATGTGGATTCGGATTTAAAGGAAAACAAATAATAAAATAAATATATGGGGAATGTTTTTTTTTGTTTAATCCTTAACCCGAAAACGGCGAGGGGGGGGGGGGTATTGAACTAGCTCCCCATGGGCGAGCATATTGGCTCCATTCAGGCCTATAATAGTCATTTTACGATAAATATCGTTATTACTTATTCATATGAGCCTATTTTACCTTCACTATGAAGATAGTAACCTGTAACAACAATAAAACAAGTGAAAATATTTATTTTTCTGGTCAAAATCGCGAATATAGATGGACCAGCCCATTCATGAATTATGGAGAAAATTGAGGCAACCCCTCCCTCCACGAGGCCTCAAGCCACACTGAGCCTACTCATACACACACTCGGTCATGTAACACACCCGCTAGGCACGTAAGCACATCCTCCACACAGTTTGCTAATGTTAGCACAAAAATATACCAACGAATTAGGGAATAACAGGGAAAATAGGTGATAATTGAAGGGGGAGGGGAAAGGGAGGAAGGAGGGGATGTGGAGGAGTGATATGAGGTATAGGGAAAAAAACAAAAAAACACAAACAAACTTGTTTAGTGCTACTGGGGCTGTTTAAATGTTTTTTTTAGGCCTCCCTCTTAAGAGCTTTGCCGCTGTCGCCCAGTAAAACCTCTTAAGAGCTTTGCAGCCGTTTACGGGTTAATATGCCTACAGTACTTTTTTTTTTTTTTAATTATATAATAAACAACACAAGACCATCTCTAGGAATAAAAGGGTTAAAGTAGGCTACTGTATATTAACCCTGAAATCTCTAACATAAACATAATTGAACTTTGCAGTAAGTGACCCAAGATCGAAAAACGAACCCCCAAGTTCTAACCTCGAAACCGCAATATCAAATTTTCACGGTTTTGAGGTTCGAACTTGGGGGTTCATTCTCCGATGTTGGGTCCCTTACTGAAAAGTTCCAGTCCACATCTACTGTAGTCTATGACTATATTTATCTGATTGAAGGAGTTTAGTGATAACATATCCAGAATATGTTATCACTAACATATAACATAAAAAGGGGACAGAAAGACAAAATATATAGCCACACTTTTAGTCCATAGTTTATATCCATATATTTTGAGTCAGGTGAAAGAAAGTGACCCATAGTAAAATTTACTAACCCATAATGGGAATTGTTGTATCTTAAAAAATAGTTTTAAGGTTATAAACCAGATAAAGGTTTTGAACAGAAGAAAACTCTTCTGGGTATATATATAAGTTTAATTTTACTAAAATATTTACAATAACGTGAAGACTATGATAATCTGTTACATGGCATTAAATTAATGAGCCATGAGTATATAGTACATGCTTCGGTTCCGTACAGATTCAAATGGGTGCGTAGATATTGAGGTCAATACAGTCGTGAGCGCATATAAAAAGACCAGATTATCGTTATAAGGTTACACAAATTCTTATCTTCAACTTTAAAGCAAAGTTCTGAAACATCTGGGCGAGCTAGATGTGTGTGCATTCGAGTTTGGTTTCTGTGTTTTTTATTGTGTTGTGCTGTCCCTTTTCAGGCTCTGTCTCGAGTCAGCCACCCTAAGGTGTGGGGTATGTGCCCAAGTATATAGATCAAGTTTGATAGATTTATATGGGTGCATTGTCATTTATACTCTACTATTTCTCCCTTGTCTGAGTCGGTCCCAAAATTACTAAGAGAGAGAGAGGTGTAGAAAATGGAAGTTCCACTCAAGGCCCACCCCTGTACCCACCTGGTAACATATTCATACCAGGCCCTTGTATACTTCCATTTTATTTCCTCTTTTTTTTCTTTGTACAGTACATACTAAAAATTCATGGACAATTTTATAGAAATAAATTCATGCTATTTACAGACTTGCAGTGAAACAAATTACACTTTAAAATTTATAATTAAGCATAAGTTTCAGTAACATTTAATCTCCATTTCTACCTGCAACAGTGGTTATGAGTTACAAGCATACACCCATTTTAATTGTTGAACCATTAAAATATGTATTAATATAATCTGGGATACAAAGGATTGATTGATCTTGTTTGGGTTATAAAAAGATTGATTAAGGTGTACAGGTATTATGGTTGATGACTGTACCTCACCATTATTGTCTGTACTATTGCCTTCACACTACTAACAAAAGAGGTAAAGAAAATGAAAGTTCCACTCAAGGCCCTCCCCTGTACCCACCTGGTAACATATTGATACCAGACCCTTGTATACTTTCATTTTCTTTCCTCTTTTTTTTTCTTTTTCTGTTTTGTTTGTTTTTTATATATATTTACATATTAAACAACAAACTGAACACCCATGCTTCAGTGTTACAATAAACATTTAGTTAAATTGTTAAATTACAGCACATAATTCTATTGCATACACAATCTCCCCAAACATGTGTACTGCTTTGTAAACTTCACATCGCCATTAGATATAAACAAATAGTGAGCAGACAGTTTGCTGACAGTATGGAATCCATACATGCATATCATAAACAAACAAATTTCAATCTTCGAACCTTTCACATTTTGAGGCATATGGGATATAATTGTAGTTTGGGTTTTACAGATTGATTAGATTGTATACCCCACTATACCGCTCATCAATGTGTCTAGGTATAGTTGTAAACAGATGAAGCAGCTACAGTATGTGTTGGGGATCAATATAATGCTGAGGATGTATTCATAGTTTAAAGATAGAAGGAAGTTGCATTTAATTTGTTAGAAGTGGGTAAAGCCATCCATAAACAAACTATTATACCATAAAATAAGCCTTGGAGGGGGAAAATCAAGCTAAATATCTGCTTCACCTTGTCTACAACTGTACTACTGCCACACACATAACTAGTATAGAGAGGGGTAAAGAAAATGGAAGCTCCACTCAAGGCCCACCCCTGTACCCACCTGGTAACACATTAATACCAGGTCCTTGTATGCTTCCATTTTCTTTTCCTCTTTTCTGTGTACATATAAACTTGCATTAATATTTACAGGTTATGAAGTTATTACATTCAAAGCCTAACAAGCCCTTACCACACACTGTTTGGACTATCAACTTAAAAACAATGCATAACCTTTTTCAATAAGACAAAAATGCATAACCTTCTTCAATTTCAATAAGACAAAAATGCATAACCTTTTTAATAAGACAAAGAATTACCTTATTCAAATAGACTTGCACTGATAGACATGTTAGGCAAAAGTTACAAATATCACACCTACAGTAGTGAACATAATAGGCTACACCTTTATGAATCATTCAACCTTTAACCCCTTCTGTACCGGTGATGTCTTTTGTATTTTATTTCAGCTACATTTAGACTTTACGTATCTTAGGAAGGATAAATGGTAGCTAAAAGGATAAATTAAGATAGTCTGTAGTTTTTAATAGGTAGACGTCCTTCCAAAGCTGAATAAAATCGTCTAATAGTAGCCAAAATACAGTGAAATTTTTTAGTCAGTAAAGAAGGGGTTAAGCAACTGGGGTAAAATATAACCATGAATTATCTAGTTTGGGTTTGATACCTATATCAAATAGACGAGTTGTCATTTATGCTCGTGACTCCATTTAGAAAGGCTAAACTTCAACTTGCCATTTTATACAGTAAGCATCAAGTTTACAGATATATATTATCCAACAAATTTATCTTTCAATCTCAATTACTTTGAGTGTACTGGAATTCCAATATGGCAACATTCTGAAGAAATGGTAGAACATTGTATTATCTTATTTGGGTTTCAAGCAAATTCAAATGGTTGTGTAGTTATTATAGTTCACAACTGTACCTCTCATCAATGTGTGTGCATGCTACTGACCCTAAATACCTAAATATATACCGGTAGTCATTATTTTCAGCTAATGGTAAATTAAATCCCATTGCATCGGATTTCTTAATACTTTAATGGCAAAATATGATACTGGCATGTGTCTGCCTCATATTATATTAAATTTCATAATTGGCAACATAATCCGCTACAACATTTTGGCAAGTTGGTGAAGTTGATACGTTGTTTTGTCTTTTTACTGTGTTCGTCCAAGTTTTGGTTTGTTTATTTTGCAAGTTTTACAATTTAATAGCAGAGTAATCAGGATGGCGAAACGGTAATTTACTAACAGCTGAAAAATACGGACTACAGTCTAGTAAAAGGCAAATTGATAAAATTAAAGCACCACTCATGGCCACCTGTGCCTATAGAAACACAATGATACCACACCGTAAAAATTAACACTTATATAACAAAAAAGATGTTCTAATATGAAGATAAATTGAAGAACACTGATTATGAAACAGACTTAATCTAGCCCCAGCCAAATCCACCGCAACCCTGCTCACAAGTTGGACAGGAGAACACGAATACATCGCTCAACTCACCATAAACAACACACCCCTAACACATACACACACACCCAAAATCCTAGGAGTAACATATGATACTCATATGACATTCAAACAGCACACCACAAACATTAAAAAGAAACTGACACCCAGACTTAACGCCCTCAGGTCACTTGCTCACACAAAATTTGGACACAACAAAGAAACTACCACCACAGTATATAAACAATACATAAGATCATTGATGGAATACGCAAGCCCAGCCTGGGCTTCTAACCTAGCTGAAACATATCATAAGACCTTACAGACTATTCAAAACAAAGCCCTGAAGATCATTACAGGCTGCACAGCTACTGCACCCACAGATCACCTACATCAAGAAACCAAAATCCTCAAAGTCAAAGACCATCTGGACATGAGAGGCACTCAATTCCTGGCAGCAGCCTCCACGAACCAAGACCACCCACTAAACTACATGGCAACACACCCACAGACACCAAGAAATATCAAAACAACACCCAGCACACGGTATCACACACAATTATTGTCCTCTCTCCCTCCCTGCCCACCCCGAACCAACTTCCAGAAGCACATCCATACTCATATCTCTCACCGATCCATCCACTCACTCACAGACAACACGCAGCTGCATGCACGACCTCCCGAAATCCATCCTTCCGAATCCTCCCTTCCTCGCGAGGACAGAGTCCACCTGGCCAGGCTGAGATGCGGACACCATCCAGCTCTCCTGAGCTATCAGAAGAGACTGGATGACTCCGTTGTCGACGCCTGCCCGGGATGTAACACAGCACCCCATACCATTAAACACATCATAGAAGACTGCATTTCACACAACCACTTACGCCAACAACACAATCTACACTCAATGAGAGCTTTGTGGGAAAGCCCGATCGTGGCCATGGCCTTTCTCAGGGACTCGGGGCTGTTCGGCCAGGCAGCTTAGGGAACAACAACAACAACACTGGTTATGAGTACCATTTGTTACAGCTAAGTGAGCCTGAGCATATAGAATATAGAAATGTTAAAGCATTTACAGAATAGGGCCTTATATGCTTAATTTTCTCATAATAATAATATATACTGTATATACTTGATTAAATTAAAGTTGGCAACACACACCAAACTTCAAGCTGTGTTTAACCGTCATAAAATGCAATACTTATTCTTTGCATTAGGAAAAAATATCCCACTAATTGTACTTAGGATAATTTATATTCTTATTATTAGAGGAAAGTATGCTGCAGTTGGAACAGCAAGATACAATTGTATATGATTATAGTCTCTTAAGAATACAGACATCCTTGAAAGTATGCAAGGTTAAGAGGAAATTGATTTTTAAAGGCAAGTTAGTTCAATAAAGCGGTGACTACAAAATTCTGGATAACAATAAACAATTATATAAGTACCTCCCTGCTCCCCCTCATTATTGGGTCTTGTCTGTTAAAGGCCCATGAGGTCTATCCTAACATCACCTCTTTCTTTTTCATTTTTATTAGCCCACTTGAGAAAGCACAGAACCAATATGTGTTTATATAAAGAAATGCATATTATAGCTACTGCTCAATACATTAGTGTAATCGAGGCTAAAAAAGTAGTGTCACATTCAATTTGAATTAGTTTGAATATGAAATTGATTTTTGCTAAACATTTAAGCGATGTTCTACACATACTATGTTTAGCTATACAAATAATGACATGATTATACGGTAATTTTGTCTGGATAATAATGATAAGAGAAAATCTTAGTTGTTCAACTTACTCCCTGTATTAGGATTTTTTTTTTTTTTTTTTTTTTTTTTTTTTTTTTTTTTTTTTTTTTTATTTTTTTTTAGAGACAATGAACGGAGGAAGGAAAAACACAGATAAAACAAAAAGGTCCATGTGCCTAAAGGCATCCTCCATTCATAAAATGTTTGTAACAACTGGATTTAAACATTTGTAGATTGTAAGTTTGTGGAAAGCAATTCGAGGGAAGTGAATTCCAAAGAGTAGTAGCTCTGGGGATAAATGAATTCTGATAAGCAGAAGTTCTGCATTGTGGAGGAGAAAGTGTAAATTCATGGGCACTCTCAGCTGCCCTAGTTCTACGGGGAAAGATGTGGAGAGGCGGCACAATTGAAGCAAGTTCCTCGGAACAATTGCTGTGAAAATATCTGTAGAATAATGCAAGGGATGCAACGTTTCTTCGTATGGATAATGTAGGAAGGTCCTGTGTGATTGCAGGGTTATTGATTAATCTAATAGCTTTATTTTGAATTTTGTCCAACTGCCTCAATGCAACCACTCCACTTCCACCCCACAGAGGTGAACAGTAATCCATCTGAGAACGCACATGACTTTTATATATCACGGCCAACTGCTCGTCAGTGAAGAATTCTCGAACTCTGTACAGGAGTCCCAGTTTTTTAGAGGCATTCTTAGCAATGCTTCTAACATAATGTGTCCAGCTCAAGTTAGTAGTTAATGTTACACCGAGAATGTCAATACTAGGGGAAGTGGGAATATTTACATCATTAAAAAATATATGGGAGTCAGTGAGATTCTGTCGGTTAGAAAATTGAATGTACTTGGTTTTCTGTGCATTAAAGGAAACTAGATTCTTTTGTCCCCATCCATTAATTCTAGAAAGGTCCTGGTTCAGAGAAATTGCAGTGTTTATTTTTGAATTTATAAGATCGGGTTGGGTGAAAGAATTGGTAAATGTGAAGGAACTGTGGAGTGTTGAGTCATCTGCGTAGGAATGTATTGGATTATGAGTGGTAGATATGAGATCATTGATATGAATGAGGAACAGAATTGGGGCCAAAACTGATCCCTGGGGAACACCAGCATTTATTGAGTGAAATTGAGAATAAAGGCCATCTACCATTACACATATTTTTCTGTTATGAAGATAAGAAGAAATTAGTGGAACTAATGATGCAAGGCCGTAGTGTGACATCTTCGACAATAAGGATTGATGCCAGACTCTATCAAATGCCTTTGATATATCCAGTGCTATTGTATGTGTTTCACCATGTTGGTCTGTAGCTTGGTTGATTTGATGCGTAAGAAGGCAAAGCATGTCTGCAGTTGATCAACATCGTCTAAAACCATATTGCCTATCACTGATTAATTTATTATTCTCAAGATGCTTAATTATGTGATTATTTAATATAATTTCAAAGACTTTACCAAGAGTGGAAGTTATAGCTATTGGCCTGTAATTTGATGGATCTGAAGAGGCACCTTTTTTAGGAACTGGATGGATGTTTGCTTCTTTCCAGGGTACTGGGAAGCATGAGGTATGAGTACACAGATGGACAAATTTTGCCAATACAGGAGCGAGCACCAAGGAGCAATTCTTAAGTACTATTGGAGGAATTTCATCTGGACCAGGAGCCTTATCTACTGAGAGATTCTGCAAAATAGTTTTGACATGTCTGGTGTGGATCTTAAGTGAGGGAATTTCAGGCGAATTAAAATTAAGTACAGGGACATCTTGATTTATTTCATCTAAGGTCGAGTTGGTGGAGAAAATATCCGCAAGAAGGTTAGCTTTACCTCGTGGGTCACTTACAAGATTGCCAGTCGGAGATTTTAATGGTGGAATGAGTAGTGAAGTTGGATTTAAATGAGTTAAGAGTAGACCAAAATATTTTGTTATCATTTGGATTATTTAGAAGTTTATTTGCCTGCTTGTGGAGAAAGTTTGATTTAGTTAGGTTTAATACAGTTTTGGCATGATTTCTGATGTTTCTAAAGTAATTAAAGTAATTAATTATGAATTCTTCGCATTAGGGAAAATGATCTTGCAGTTGGGGAACTTCAGACAACCTTTAAAAATTCTATCAAAGAGATCCCAATTTTCTTTAGTGACAAGTGGCGGCAATAGCAACTTGAACCGTTTAGATAACAATTGGACCGTTTAGATAACAATGTAGTCCTGATAATGATGTGATTCAGGTCATACTGGTTAACAAAGCAATTATTGTATTTGGGTAAGAACCCTCCCTGCTCCCCCTCATGTTGGCTCTAGTTTGAGGCTCATGAAGTCTATCCTACTAGTTTTTTTTTTTTTTTTTTTTTTTGCTCTATTAACTACTTTATAAACAGAAGTAGTTCTACTAAACTTAAAAAACTATCAAAATATAAATTAAAATTTTGAAACTTAATATTTAAATTAAATGCAAAATCATAAATAAATTTGACTTTTCCTTGTAATACTGTACCACAAACAGCAAAGTCTGACCTGTGCAAGTACCTCAAGGCTTACTTACTTCTTACTTGAAGTCGTCTAGAGGTTTAAAAAATATACTCGGCTCAAATTAACTTGGAAGCAAATCCTCATCCCCCATGCAGGACAATTAATTAACATCACTCATTGGTAAGGATGTATGTAGTAGGATCTTTAGTCCAATACAGATTTATGAAATTACAATAAAATAAATTAAATCAACCATGAATAGGAAAAGTAGGGTGGGGTTTGCTGGCAAGTTAATTTGCAAGGAGTATATTATATTCCCTCTTTAAATAAAATATTTTTTGCTATAATAACGAACATAAGATTAAAATCAAATTTAGGAAGTCTTGTTAATAGAAAAACTAAACTTTCTTTCACTTCCACAGATCCTTCCTAAACTGAAATAATCTAATGCCATACCAAATTGAAATTTAAGAGATGGGTCATCATGCGTAATGTCACTTTTCTTTTCACGAACACCAGCAAACTTAACCCCTTAACTTTTCATAACTCAAAATTAATGAAAGCAATCGGGCTGACATTTCTATAATTTGGGTAGAGCCCACCAGAAAATAGGTGTGGATATTTACAGCCAGTTTGCTCTAGGGCTCGTTGGTGCTACCTATAGTACCCTCCCAGCTCCTATCCTAACACTGACCCCTTCTTGCTCAGCTGCTCTTACTGCTCACTTTACAATCCAGAACCAATTAGTGGACACCAATATATAAACATCAATGCACCATTAAAATATTAAAAATGTATCCTTACCTTGTCCTATTTCTTATCTCAAAATATCCACTACCAAAGAAAATCCATCAAAATATTAAACATTTATCCTTACAATGTCCAACTTCATATCTCTAAATATCCACTACCAAATATAATTATATGCCTTCTAAAGTAATCAATAGTGCACATAAATCAATTCTCACCAGCATTCTGCTATTTTTTGAGGCTTGGACCAAGATCTCCTGGATTTATCATTCGAACTAAGAAATTATACACTAAAATGCTTATCCCTGGTTAATACCTACAAATTATTTAAACTATTAGAACCTTGATATATTGCTTAAGCTAGAGACAAATACTAAGATAAAAAATTGGTTAGTTAACCTATTTAAGAGAATACACAATGAAAACAATAAAACCATCCTACTTTGGATGTTAGTCAAAAAGTAAAGTAAAAATGTATAAGTTAAAAATATACATAAATTTAAAAAAAACAATCATAAGAACATAAGAAAATGGGAGTCTGCAGAAAGCCGATTGGCCTAAGCAAGGCAGATCCCTGTCCCACACAACCCCAAATCAATTACAAAGCCCAATTATAGGCTCAACACTCTAATACCCTGAGGATCATCTTACCAAAACGGTTAGAGATTAACGCAGGATTATGGGGGTCTGCAGAGCGCTGATTGGCCCAACCCGGCTGATCCCCCTTCACACCCAACCCTTCTCGTCCATATGCTTATCCAATTTTATCTTAAAGCTCCCTACAGTTTTAGATCCCACTATAGCACTTGGTAGTCCATTCCACCCATCTACAACTCTGTTACCAAACCAATATTTGCCTATATCTTTTCTGAAACGAAATTTATCTAATTTGAAACCATTGGTAAGAGTTCTTTCGCTATCACTGAGCTTTAGTACATTTGTCATGTCCCCTTTGTTAATCCCACTAACCCACTTGAACACCTCTATCATATCCCCTCTAACTCTGCGTCTCTCTAACGAATGTAAACCTAATTTCTTCAACCTTTCTTCATACGGAAGATTAAATATTTCCATTGGGGTCCTGTACTACTACCCCATCCCTTTGCTCATGAGGGATGGTAACGACTCAGTGCTTGTGAAAAATCTTTATTGCACCGAGCGTGGGCGCGAACCCGGGCCTTCTGGGTGGAAGTCCGAGACGCTAGTCACTACACCAAGCGAGCCGCTTATTACTTTTACCTAAGCTGCACCTCACAAATTTAGAAGCTTGTGAAGGACCTGTCAGTAAGAGTGTTAATGGAGACCTTTTAATTTCTGGTGACCTGTCCTAAGCAGAGCAAAAATTGTCAAGTAGCATTATTATAGAGAACATTGTCTTCTGATTGAAGGAGTTTGTGTAATAATTTTCCCTTATTTCTGAGTTACATAAGCAATTTTATAATTTAATTTCAAGGCATAATCCAAGGGAAACATAATGCTTACTGTTCATAGCATTGAATACATACTGTATATACTAATTTAAAGCCATTTGCTCTTTATAATCTTGGTTCAACATAAATATTTAAAACTTGCTCAATTTTAATTAGTTTTATAGCGATTCATCCCAAATAATAGGGGCCAGCCCTATAAGATTTTATGGAATTTGGCAATCTAGTTATTTACATAAATAAATAAGCCATTATCTGAGTCTGGGCGGGATACGGAAGGACAACCTTAAATAAAAAATAACCTCTAAATCCGGAAAAACTGTATTAATTTGTCACCGTCAGTTTCAAATGACTGTCTTCACCTCACATGTGTACAGTTTACTCAACATAGAAACCAAATAATAAAATTGCTCTAACATTATCTGCTAAGCATCTTGGTCTTGGAAAATTAGTCCCTAAAATTGCTTGCATAATTGAAGGGGGTACAGTATATATTTTATAAGCCTTTATGATTGTGGATGAAAATGTATTCGACCAGTAATTTCCATATTTTGCTTAAGCCCTTATTATTTGTTAACGCTACCTCTAAATATAGATTGATTTATGAAGAAATAATTCCCAGAAATAAGGGAAAATTATTACACAAACTCCTTCAATCAGAAGACAATGTTCTCTATAATAATGCTACTTGACAATTTTTGCTCTGCTTAGGACAGGTCACCAGAAATTAAAAGGTCTCCATTAACACTCTTACTGACAGGTCCTTCACAAGCTTCTAAATTTGTGAGGTGCAGCTTAGGTAAAAGTAATAAGCGGCTCGCTTGGTGTAGTGACTAGCGTCTCGGACTTCCACCCAGAAGGCCCGGGTTCGCGCCCACGCTCGGTGCAATAAAGATTTTTCACAAGCACTGAGTCGTTACCATCCCTCATGAGCAAAGGGATGGGGTAGTAGTACAGGACCCCAATGGAAATACGCCTAATCGGCCTTATTGAGCTATCCTTAGCTAGCTTAGCATGCGCTAGCTTTAAGAACTATTATTATTATTATTATTATTATTATTATTATTATTATTACTGATCGAAGATATCCATAAAGGGTACTGCTACAAATTTATAATATTAATTGGAAAACTTAAATTAAGAGAACTTCACAAAATAAATAAAATTAGTTGTACACTGACAAACCATAATTTAGATCCACCCTCTTAAGACTTAACGTGGCATAAATACCAAACAACAACAAAACTGATCATATTAGTTTACTACTTATTGCCCTTAATGTTCAACACAGCACAACAAAACACCTCTTACTAAACACTGAGTGGATGGGACTTGTTAGCCTTGGTCGGCAACTCATCTAGGGGAGACAACCTTATACAAATCCGGGTGGATGGGACTCGTCAGCCTTGGTTGGCAACTTGTCTAGGGAAGTAAACCTGATACAAATCCGTACTGCTTACCTAAGGGTAAGGCAGGTTAGTGGATGGATTAGCCGAACACCACTGTAGAAAAATAGTGCTAACAAGATACACAGAGGGCCTCGGAGTCGGACGGATCCTAAATTGAGTGGTCAATCCTGTAAGTCCTTCACTAAACTGGCTCGGGTTGTCCCTCTCACAGGGAATAGGTCCGCTTGGGGGCATTCTGTGTATGACCACCCTCGTAAGGGGAGTAAGGCGTCCGGCAATAGATAGATAGATAGATAGATAGATAGACTAAACACTCAATTAACAGCCAACTTCCTGGAGAAACCATGACAATGCAACTAGTTTCCAATATTCCTTACAACAAAATCTGTCGCCTGTCTCATCAGTTTCCATCAACCAACACTAATGCCAAAATACGGGAGAAATTTGTTCATAAAACTGAAACCTTTCCTTCACCAAAACTCAAGACCAGCTACTGCCACATATTCTTCCATACTTCATGAGGCACCACTTAAGCATCAACCTATAAGACAAATTACAGTGCTACTTCCTTCAAAATGTATAATTTCAACACCAGTCATCGACACCTGCTCAGGATGTAACACAGCACCCCATACCATTAAACACATCATAGAAGACTGCATTTCACACAACCACTTACGCCAACACAATATACACTCCTCGAGAGATCGCGTCTCTCATCATCTACACAATCAATATTAGAACCATCAAACAATAAATCATAGTTGGAGCCTCATTATCCAATGCTCTAATTTATGATTTTATAGGTGTTTGGGTTTTGGCTGGTCCGAGAACGCATCCCCTTTTACCCCATTAATTTTGGTTCGCTATACAATTTTTCTATTTAAGATCGGGTTTTCAGGAATATACCGGTAACCCAATCCTAAATAGAGGGAGACCTGTAAATCTAAAGCACTAAGAATAGCTACAGGTACAAGCAACTGATACGGGCCACCTACATATAAACAGTCAGTAGCCAGCCCTTACTCCTAGAAGGAGTAGGGAGGATCAGCAAGAGACGCAAGAAAGGAAAAAGAAGTGACAAGGGACGAACACATAACAGTTCGGCCATAAAAAGCAAGCACACAAGCATTCAGAAGCACCAATCGCTCATCAGCCCCCGAAATCAGTGGCTATGAAAAGATTATAGCTAAATAAATACCCCTTTGACATTAAAATCACCCAATTCCTTGCACCTATATTAAATTTTTCAACTATTCAACTTCACGAACCACCTTCCAAAAGTAGCCTACACACACACACACACATTATAATCCTCTCTCCCCAACCACAAATCATCCAAAAATAATTTAAGTATTTTTTCCAAGCTCCTGGACATTGTTTTAGATTTGCTTCTCATTTATTCCTGGTTCTTTAATTTCACTCCCTACTTGAGACTGGTTTGGTATCCATAATTATTAGCTAAGAATTTTTAAATATTTGGCTTTCAGGCCTCGTCACTAATATTGAACACAATTTAATGTCCAAGATCACTAACAGTTACAAATCCACTTTCATACCTATATCTAATGAATGTTGCTCATGTGGGACATGGCCAACATTATTATTATTTTTTTTTTTACAATATATGTATCGCTTAATTTTCAGTCCTATATAAAATCAATAAAACCTGTCATGACGACATCACCATATGTGTTACACAATACTGCCAACTTACCAAACTTTAAAATAATACAGTATATTCCTAATAGTACCCAACAAACAAACATAAAAACTGTTTACAATATCACCAAATGAAATTCACTAGACATTAAAAACATTGTCCCCAAACAAAATAAAAATTTATAGTTTTAGGCAGATGAAGCAGAGATAAGTGTTGGGGCAACTTACCTTAATTTACCCACTATCAAGAGTTAAGGGGAGATCTCCACTTGAGGGATTTTTTTCTTGAACCCTTTCTCCCTCATGTTTAGCCCCATTGCTTTTGATATTATAAAACGTTTGCCCCATTAGTTTAGCGATTTAAGAACTTTCACCCCATATTAAGACCTTTCGTGCAATTCAGGTGTCGATTTTATCCTGGCGAGCGATAGCGAGCCTGTAATTTAAGAGGAACCGGCCTTTGGCCGGGAAATTTTTCTACCGAAAAATGTACATATTTATCTTGAAAGGGACTCAAGGGGGTGTAATTTTAAGCTTGATGGAGGTCTAGGGAACAAACTAAATACCTCCCCTTAAGTGTATAGCTTTCTGGTAATTTATGGTTTGAAATAACTCCTAACACTACTGCAAATATGATAACACCCTAAATTTATGAACAAATCCGTGCAGACATCCTATCCAGTGACGATTCCCACTTCCACACGCTACCCTTATGTCTCTACTTCATCAGTTTATAATTGTACATTCAGATTCAATACTCTTTCAACAACTTAAGTACAGTATGTATAAAAGTGACAACTAACGTGTTATTTAAAATATAAATTATACCGTATATAAATTATATATATATTACAAGTAAAACAAACAGTCCTCTGGTGACTGGTAACAAGTGAACTGTACAAATTTAGTCTTAAGCCGGTATCACACGAGTGCTTTTTCATTCAACATTTATCCTCAACGCAGGTCTAGCAGTTTATGAGGTAAACATTTAATATTTTGCCGTTACCTAAATTCATCTATCATCAGTCTAGTTTCCGATACCAGTGCAAAACAATCCAGAAATGTTGCCAGAAATTTTTTGATCATTGAATGTAGACTATGAATTTCCTCGTGTGATACCGGCATTATCTGTCAATCTATATACTCCGGCACATACCCAATAGCTAGGGGTGGCCGACTTGAGAGCTCTAACTGGGTCAACACAAAAAGAAATTCACACATATCTAGGTCCCTTCATATAATTGCCTATACTTTCATTTAGGTTATGGAACTATTGAATCTGGTTGTACCATATTATCCGGTAAAAGTCCTGATGTGGAAAGCAAAACTCATGGAAAATTAAAAACAATCTGAATATTGGATGGCACCCGGTAGCTCAATTAATTATGGTTATCCTCTAAGCACATCAAAAGTGTTAAACATTTTAAGAGAACTTGGAAACATATATATTATATCTATATTTCAACAAAGACACTACATTAAGTATTTTAACACTATAAAAAGCATCGCAATTTTGGTAAATTAAGAATGTTCCAATGAAAAATTTCATGTGAACCCAATTGACCACTTGCGAGTTTCAGGCTATAAGGAAGTTTGATTTTGTTTTACATTGATATTTAGCAGAATTACCAGCTTAAATGCGGTTGTAAATACATACAACTAAATTCAACATACGTTTTATCCAGAAGTTGGAGTTTTTTACATTGATATTTAGCAGGATTACCAGCTTAAATGCAGTTGTAAATACTGCACATACAACTAAATTCAACTTAAGTTTTATCCATTAGACATCTACTTTATTATTGAATTTCTGTTTAATACCGATGTTTACGGCACCAAATTCCTTACAGCCTGAAACTCGCAAGTCACAAGTGGTCAATTGGCTATCCATAAATGTGTAGGCCTGTATAGATTCTTTGCCCTTATTTTCAGTAGCTGGCCACTAGTTTCAATGATTATATTCATCACTTGTAGGCCACAGATGTAGGCTATAGCTATAGTACAGTTTACATCATATTCCTTAACCTAACAAGTGCGCATGGGGGTAATTGGAAACGTCCCCCTGTGCCGACGTATTTGAGGTGTTTCCGTTATTAAAATATTCATTGTACCATTAATAGCATTAATACTTATCCATATGCGCCTATTATGGGTTGATTATAAAGGTATTAACCTGAAACAACAATAAAACGAGTGAAAGCAGCGTTTGGATGGTCAAAATCGGAGATATAGCCCGCGAGTTGTATAATGTATGGGTGAGGCAAGCTGCTTTCCCGCCAATTTCCCCCAAGGCAACTGAGACACAGTCGATCGATACTCTCTCTCTCTCTCTTGCATTCGCTTGCTATCAGTGATGACCACACCCTCCAACTGGATTTCTAATGTTAGCACGAAAATATACCTCAGAATAAGGGAATAACAGGGAAAATAGGTGATAACTGAAGGAGAGGAGGAAAGTGGGGAAGGAGGGGAGGTAGAGGACTGAGATTTTGCATGGCCCAGGGGCCAAAAAAAAAAAAAAAAAAAAAAAATATATCAAAAGTTGATTTTTTTTTTCTCTGACTCTTAAGAGTCTCCCCGCAGTCCGCCGGGGGAACTCTTAAGAGTCTCCCCGCAGTTCCCGGGTTAATTCACTTTATTTTCTTCTTGGTGATATTTTAACCCCTTCAGACTCATATGATGCAGAGGTTGCCAGATTAGCAATAAGAAATAGAGTTTTCTCACTCTTATAAATACCTCTCCAAAATTAGTTTTCTGCCCACAGCTAACTCAAAGACAACTGCAGAGGTTGAAGTAACTAAACTAAAGGTTTCTAAATACCCCTGATGGTAACAAAGGCTTTAAAGAATCCCTAATAGGCTCAAAATTGCGTCATATGTCGGAGAGGGTTAATAGCCATATTGGTCATGTATTGTCTATCAATTTATGATTCTGGTTTCACAATTTGTAATTTGTGAAAATTTCAAGAGCACTTTGAAAGCTCTTCTAGTTTTATGCTGCAAACATTTTATTGCATTTAGGCACTTGTTTAAGCAATCAGGAGTGCCTGAATGAGCCAAATTTAGTGGAATCTACCCCGCACTGAAACTGTTAGTGACATCTGGTGGGGCAAGTCCCTGTTAACCCATCAACTGTAGTCTGCTAGGACATGTGCAAAATAAAAGGCCAAGTTGAGGGAGGGGTATACAGGGGGAGTGGAGGATGTGGTATGGAAAGATGCCACTACTTTCTATGTGTCACCCAAATTTCAGACATTTCCTGGCACTGGCATGGTTTTTTAAAGTTAATTGTTACACATGTATAAATACCATGGCTTCCAAGAGGACCTTCGCAGTCCATGGGTTAATAAAACGCCAAGGTCTTCCCTTTAGATCCACAAGACGAACACATCACCACCGACTGCAGTAACAGTAGAGAGGTGTATGGGGGGATTCATTCGTGGCCACCACTTCCGGGATCATGGTGTCTGCCAATAGATAGACATGATATATAAACCAGTTCAAGTTTCTGTAAAAGGTATAACTTTATACAAATTTACTACTTTGCAAATGAACTGACTGATTTAGACTAGCAGATTTTGAAACACGGTGATCGACAGTCAAGGTAAAATTAACCGACAATGCTTGCAAGAGATATTCATCAATATTGTGTGGGCGCCAAGTCTTGTTTCAAATTAAAGGAATATATATTTTTTCAAGATAAAAGAAAAACTGGGGGAGGGGGTAATAATAGTGTTCAAAACACAAAAATTATAAATTATGCAACTAGCATTTTTACAATACAGTACTGCATTCAACAAATTTCCCAGGCGTTTCCGTGCCCTCCTCAGCTCCCCGCCATGGAGTGGCTTCGGTCACCCAGGCTGTATTGTGGTAGGCAGGGAGGGTTCTGTGGGGGCGCTCAGTTATGGCCTTGCGGCTGTTCGGCCAGGCAGTCTGGGGAACAACAACAAATTGACCTCTGGTTCTATTAACATTGCTCACTTTGTTGAACGAACTACTGAATATGGTTTTCACACCTATGATAAAATAATGGAACTTATATTTGGTTTTCAGCCAACTGTAAATTCAATCCGTTACCAGCGAATTTCTTTATATTTCATGTCAAAATAAGAAAATACTACCGGTATATCTCTGTCAAGTTTTCAATTGACAACATATATATATTAATGCTCACGTTTTCATAATCAACACATTTCACTACAAACAGTGCATGTACAGTACATACAAGTTTAAAGACCATTTTGCCCACAGAATGTGGTTACAGTCTCACGTCCTAAATGACTGCTTTCCAGGCGACCCTGTCAAGGGCTGCCTCTTACGTTCTTTAATTTGAGATCGGATCGGAGTATCTGATCCCGTCATTCTAGGTCTACCCCTACGCGCAAATCCCCTTACGTTTACAGTCCGGCATTTCTTCACCCAGTTCTGATCATTCATTCTCTCCAAGTGTCCAAACCAACCAAGTCGGCTCGTGCGCATCACTTCACTGACACTCCTAATGCCCAGACGTCTTCTTAAGCCCTCGCTTGATATCACGTCCCTGAGATTAACCCCACATATCCAACACCATTTTCTTCTCATTCCATTCCATTCTATTGATATTCTCTCTTTAACCGGCCACGTCTCCGAGGCATAGTTCATTCCGCTCCCAACACACTAAGTAATGTGCACCTTCCCTTTAAGATGGGGGTGGGAGCCCTCTCATGGTCAAGAGTGGCAACAGCTCTCTGGCGGAACTGTATCGCCCAAGTAGCAGAACTTATTCACACACTCACTCCAGCATCACACAGTCGAAGTCAACACTAACAGGCAGGTCATTTAATACAAGATCTCCCTTGCACACTGCACATTTAACTATGCACATTGCACATTGTACTATGATTCTTGTCAAAGGTCCTCAAGCTCCACTACATCTCTTGTGTACTCCATCACTACAGACACGAAATTGAATCTAGTTACTTTCTACCCCCTTCCCACATACAGTACTGCGCATGGATAGTTGCCACTTCTTTCCATAGTTCCATGCCTTACTCCACTAATCATGACCTTTGTTTTATCAACACCCTTATTTGCCATACCCTCCCTCCATCTTTTGAACTTTGCCTCTGCTTCTTGCGCACTATCTGCAATAAGAACTAGATCTGCAAATAACAGCTCCCATGCGAGTCCTGTTCTAAAGTCCCTTTACGGCGCCTCCAGGACCAAAAACAGTAATGGGCTCAGCACTTAACCTTGGTGAACCCTAATTTTTACTGGAAACTCTTCGCTCAGGCCCCCATTCACTCCAACTGCTGTCCGTGACCCTTTATACAGTCTCATTATCACACGCACTAGCCACTCTTCTACTCTAGTTTTCTCATTCTTACATTATTGTTTTTTTTTTGTTTTTTTTTTTTTCTATATTCCAACTATATATTCCAACTACTCCCTCTCGGGCATAGGCTGATAGCCTTTACACTCTACCGCTGAACACGTTGAGGCCCGTGAGGTCTTGTTCCAGTCTAGGGAGTGAGACATGCGAAGCACCCAATCACGGCTTGAACCCAACTCCATCTCTGAAGCTGCTTCACCCCTGCGCCTCACAGTCTCACTCCCCAGGCTCGGACCCTCACTCTCAGAACGCCACCTATTGAGCAATTAACTCACTAGGCATTGCCCCCCTGTAGCATATTTTGAATATGGGAATATTCATACAGTGCTATTTAATCAGGGAACAATGAGGGTATTTTGTTTTGGCATTTCGGTGTGCTGTGGTAATGCACTGCAATTAGGTACAGCACAAATTCCATCCCAATAATATCTTCCCATTGACATATTGGGATTCGAACCCGGGTCCATTGTATTACCAGTCCAGTGGCAAGACCACTCTGCCACACCTCCCCTTACAGTAGATCCTCTGGAAAAAGGCAAACTAGTCCTGTGTATCCAGCTCAGTACCAGTACTTGCACTGCTGCGGTCGTTCACGGTGTTGGCGGCGGCGGTAGCAGACGCAACATTTTTACTATTCTGTATTTTTGCTTTATAATCAAACTTCAAATCTTGTCTTCCCCATGCTTTATCAAGATTACTTTCAAACTCCCTTATTGATTCGGAATCGACTACATACTGGGGCAGTGCGTTCCACTCATTTACCAATCTATCACAAAATGAGTTCTTTGCCTTCTCAAGCCTATTTCTTTCTTTGTAAATTTTCTTAGTGTCCTCTCGTTCTTGTTCCCTCCCGCATCAAGAAGATACCTTCACACACATCCTCTTCATACTTTCCTGACACTATCTTAAAAGTCTCTATCATATCCCCTCTCTTTCTCCTATATGCCAGTGTCCTCAACCTCTGCTCATAGCCCGCGTTCTTCAACGTTGGTACTACCTTGCTAGCTCTCCTCTGCACTTTCTCCACTGCTTCTATATCCTTTACCATATATGGAGCCCACACCTGGTTCGCATATTCCAGGTGCGGCCTAACCAGCGCTGTATAGAGATTCCTGAAGATTTCTTCGTCAAGTGACACAAATGTCCTCCTTATCAGCCCTACAATTCTATTGGCTTTGTTTATCTTTTCCGCTAATGTTCTGAGAAATTTAACTTATTGTCTATCACTATTCCTATATCCTTTTCTGCATTCACTTCCTCCATCGCTTCATACATACTGTATCCTACCTTGTCTATCTTGCTTGTCCCAATCCGCATGTACTGTACTTGCATTTTTTGGATGAAAAGGCATTAACCAATGCTCAGACCATCCCTTCATGCCCTCCACATCTCCTTGAAGCAAACCCACATCTTCCTTACTCCTCACTCTTCTATACAGCTTAGTGTCATCTGCATACAGGTCATAGCCCACTGCATTACTTTCCTGGGCACCCGGTCAAAGGCCTTCTCAAGATCTACAAAAACTAGGTATAACTCCCTGTTTTTCTTTTGGAACCTCTCTTGCAGTTGCAGAATCACTTCTGCCACGTCCCAGCATAAATCCAAACTGCATGTAGTTGATGGTAACACTTTCCCTGATCATGCATTCAAAGACCCTTTCGCTGACTTTCATGACTTGATTGAACATTTTCAAACCCCTATAATTTCCCGTCTAAAGAGTCAGACAGTTAACAGGATAGGAACAAGCCAATGTATCGTCAGCTGGAAAAAAGACTAGTTCACTACTTTGAGAATTCTTAAGACATATTCCCAGACAAACCCCTTAACCCTCTCACGTTTTGTATGCAATTTTGAGCCTATTAGGGATACTTTAAAGCATTTGTTACCATCAGGGGTATTTAGAAACCTTTAATTTAGTTACTTCAACCTCTGCAGTTGTCTTTGAGTTAGCTATGGGCAGAAAACTAATTTTGGAGAGGTAATTATAAGAGCGAGAGAACTCTATGAGTCATAAAAACGTGAAAGGGTTAATTGTCGGTAATGTTACTGTATCTTTGTCACCTACCAATCTGTGAAGAGCCGCGACGCTCAAAGACCACACACAAGTCCACGGAGTATCCCAGCTTCAAATGAGTCAAACGGCACACTATGGCAAGTATTGGCTGGGACGGTCATCATTCAAGTTATTTGTTTTCTGTTCAAAGACTTCAGAAACAATTAGTGCCCCCCCCCCCCCCACCACCACCATGATTAGAGTATATATGCAGATCACAATCATATAGTACTAAGTTTGAAATAAGAATGATAAGTAAATCAACAAGTTACCAGTCAATTATATTTGTCATACATTTACAGTAGTAAACCTCAAGCATAAGCAAAGTGAATTTCATAATGAATATTTAGGATTACTTTAAATACATTGATAAAGTTTTGCACTCATTTTTAGATCCATGAATTAGTGAACTTTTAATTATACTCTATTTTTTTCCAGCTGATCGTAAATTGAATCTCTTATTAGCTGATTTCTCGATACTTAATGGAAATATATGAAACTGCTATGGCTGTGTGTCATATTAATGGCAAGTTTTCATAATCAACAGCATATTTCGCTACAAAATTTACCTTATAGCGGAGTAATAACGATAGAAACATGACAATTTAGGCTCAGCTGGAAAAAAATAACTATAGGTGAACATTACAATATTACTGTAGCCTACTTTACTGTAATTTTGCTTTGATTAATAAAGGTTTAAACAGAGCCGGTGTTACGTTACAATATCGATCCCTGTTAAGTCCAGACCGTCTTGACCACATTTCCACAAGAATGAAGGTCTCGGACAAATCGCACTAATCCGATCAACCATCATTTCCCTGTAATGACTTTAAAACGCATTAGTACTCCCTGAAAAGACTTATGAAAATACGTTAGTTCCCTATTGATACCTAGAATTAACCCAATACCTCTGAAAATTAAAATTAAATTAGTTATTTCTGCGACCGCCACAACCTGCGAAAGCCTGAACTGAGAAAAAAGTTGAAAATTAGTTAGCGGAAGGGGGTCAAGTTGTCAACACCAACCAGTTAACCTGTAGGGGAAATATATTAGTTCAGTCTGACCTGATGGGTAAAAAAAATATCTGCAAAGGAAAAGTTAGTTTTATGGGATAAAAAAAAAATGAAGGGTTTAGCAAAGACCTGAAGGGTAAAAAAATATCTGCAAAGGAAGAGTTAGTTCTATGGGGTGAAAAAACAAAAAAACAAACCTGAAGGGTTTAGCAAATACCTGAAGGGTCTAGCAAAGACCTGAAGGGTCTAGCAAAGACCTGAAGGGTCTAGCAAAGACCTGAAGATAACAAAAAACCTGTAAAGAAGAGTTAGTACAAGCTAATAGACCTAAAGGGTTTAACAAGAGTATATACAAGACCAGAAGGGTTTAAACAAGACCAGAAGGGTTTATACAAGACCAGAAGGGTTTAAACAAGACAGGAAGGGTTTAACAAGAGTATATACAAGACCAGAAGGGTTTAAACAAGACCGGAAGGGTTCAAACAAGACCAGAAGGGTTTAACATGAGTATATACAAGACCAGAAGGGTTTATACAACACCAGAAGGGTTTATACAAGACCAAAGGGTTTATACAACACCAAAAGGGTTTATACAACACCAGAAGAGTTTAACAACACCAGAAGGGTTTATACAACACCAGAAGGGTTTAACAACACCAGAAGGGTTTATACAACACCAGAAGGGTTTAACACCAGAAGGGTTTATACAACACCAGAAGGGTTCAACAAGACCTGAAGGGTTTATACAACACCAGAAGGGTTTATACAACACCAGAAGGGTTTAACAAGACCTGAAGGGTTTAACAAGACCTGAAGGGTTTATACAACACCAGAAGGGTTTATACAACACCAGAAGGGTTTAACAAGACCTGAAGGGTTTATAAAAGACCAGAAGGGTTTATAAAAGATCAGAAGGGTTTATACAACACCAGAAGGGGTTAACAAGACCTGAATGGTAAAAAAAAAAACTAAAAGGAAGGGGATTAGTATCGGCATATAAAAGCGAACCAACAAAAACGCAGAACCAAAAAAAACGCAGTGCAGAAGCTAGAAGGGAAGTGGCAAAACATTAGTAGGTCAATCAATTCACACTTTGTTATTTATTTATATATTATGGAAAATTTAGTAAAATTTTCCATAAAACTTAAAACTAACTAAACTAATACTCATAAATAAAGAAAATGGAACCTAGAAAGGTCAATAATATACCAAATTTGCCGTTTTTTTATTTATATATTATAGAAAATTTGGCAACATTTTCCATAAAAAGCAAAATCTAAACTACCATTGATCAAGGAGAAGGTTACAATCTACCTCCAACTCCTCTAACACTATCCTAAAACTACCTTACAATACCCACCCGACCCAATGCCCTCCACGAAGTATCTAACATAAGCCAAATTCCCTCCCATTACAGCCTTCAACCAGATCACTAGCACTTTATTACCTACTCACAGAGGACTATATTCAGCTTAGGAAGAATCAGAGTTAGCTGGTTAGTGGAGTATTTAACCAGCTGATTCAATTACTTCATTTCTAAGCCGAGTAATATCCTCCTCCAGTCTTGAATATTCAGGCGCATCATCAATGATGAAGGGGCCACTAATAAATTATAGGTTTGAGTCCCGAACCTAGCATTAATTAAAGTAAACAAATGGTGGTCTGCTTGAAGGGCGACAACTAACTAGATACAGTACGATAGCAACTAACTAGATACAGTACGATAGCAACCAACACAACCACAATGAATCATTGAGGGAGGAAGATTGGAAAAAAAAATAGCTTTCGTTTTCATTCAAGAACAGAAAGTTGCCCAACCCAGCCCAGCTTAAGACACTGTTAAACCTAATTTGGACTCCTTACCCAATTCACCAAATAATGTTGATGAATAGCGAGATAGAAATACAAAATAGGTTTGCTAGTGGGTAGGCCTGGCCAGGTTGGGAGGCTTAGTGTTACTTCAGTGTACATTTTATAGAGAATTCGACATTACAATATACAGTATATATATATAGCAATAGATAGATATAACAATTATGTTATAGATCAACTTGCATTGCAAGTCATGTTAAGTTTAAATCAATTAAACTTTTAACAATTATGTTATAGATCAACTTGCATTGCAAGTCATGTTAAGTTTAATTCAATTAAACTTTTAAAGTCAATGTAAAGTAATGTTTAAATCAAGGACAATTTAAACAGTGTACACATAAAGGACTCGCATTGCAAGTCATGTTTAAATTGAAGACAATTTAAACAATATACACATAAAAGGATGCCATTACACATAAGTATACTTCATTTGATGAAATTAAATTAACAAAAAACAATAATTTTGTAAACCACAAAAATTAGCACTGTACAAGGATACAAATCGATAACTTAGAAATTATTGAACTATAATATAGTACCTAATAGAAAACTTGTCTAGCAAATAAACAAGTAAAAAGTCAAGAATGTATAGGGATAATAATTAAGAATGATAAACACTCCACGATTTACCAAACTTTAAATACATATCCACAAACTTTATTTTTAAGAAAGTGTGATGGCATCCTTTACATCAAATAATACATAGTAAAACAATACACAGTAATAAAAGCAATCAGTAAAAGTAGCATCGATCCATTGGGGAATTAGAGTTGAATAAACAAAATAAAAATATATGATTGAAAGAATTAATTTTAAAATCTCAGGTACTGGCATATTTTGTGGAATGTTGCTATTTTTCCTGAAGAGTTGTCAGCCAAGAATATCTTTAGTTTTAAAGTATAATTCAGAGTTTTTTAACTCGTGAATAAATGCCATAAAAGATGTATGGCATCTACAGGGTGTCAAATGAAAGCGGAGTCCATTATTCTCAGACTTAAATATTGTATATGTGGTTTATAGTTAAAATTATGTCTTTGGAAGTTACTAAATGGCAAAAACAATGGTATTTTATGAAAATGTTCCTCATACAGTATTCATTAAAGTCTTGGAATAAAATAGCTCCGGTTTGACTCCCTGTGGCATTAAAATAGCAAGTTAGGTCAAGGGTGGTAGCGCAGCTGCCACACGACCATAGAGGCAGGTGCCCAACCAAACAACACAGTGGCCCGCAATGTGGGGAATAACTATACTAAAACACGGTGGCCCGCACCGTGGAAAATAAAATATATTATACGTGGCCCGTACCCGGGAGACAAAATTTATGCAGACAGTGGCTCGCACCATGGAGAATAAATTTATTGTACGCAGTCCGTACCCTGGATGCAAAATGTATACACGGTGGCTCGCACCGTGGAAAATACATTTATTGTACGTAGTCCGTACCCTGGAGACTAAATATATTTAGACACAGTGGCCCGCACTGTGGAAAATATATTTATCATATCTGGCTCGCATTCAGGAGAATAAATTTAGTAAGACAGTGGCTCGCACCATGGAAAATAAATGTATCATGTCACGTTGGCTAACACCATGCAGCAATACCTGGAAAAAGGACAATTGCTGAGCCACTAAAACATGGCCTCCCCTCTCCATCAGTGGTGTACAGTAAATGGAAACAAAGACCAGTTCAAACATAATTGTGTACTTATAATGTATTCTGGCTGACAATGTTACCTTCACGCGTTTATTGACATTTTGTGACCACTTCATTATTAATTAAAATGTAAAACTTGCAAACTAAAACCAAAACTTGGACGATACAAGATAAAGGTAAATTAAACTTCTCAAAATCGCTATGTGAAAATAACGTTTACCAAAATAAAATATTTACTGTAACAAGTTAACTAAGGCTATATTAAAAGTGTCTCAAGTCGGCCACCCCAGCTAAACAAAAATGGGGTATGTGCCTGCATAGATAAACATTAAAAAAATTACAATTATAAAATTTAGGATGCTATTCATTTACGTAACAAAGTATATTACACTTATACAATTTAGGATGCTTTTCATTTATGTAAACAAGTCTAATATATTTGAAATAAGTCACAAATAAAGGGTACTGTAGTCACAAAATTAATAAACTCCTGAAGACCAAACATAAACATCAAAATATAAATTACAAACATCAAAATATAAATTATAAACATAAACATATAAATTATATCAAATATATTGCCACCACCAAATATTAATCAAGATACAACTGATCACAAAGGAGGTCAGCAATATCTTTTATAGATTTTGAAAGCATTATTAAAACAATAGACAAACCTTAAGAAATAAATAGTGTCCGATTTCTTTGTAACCAGTTGCACCCACTACAAAGGTTCTTGACACTTTATGAAAGAATTACCCGGTACTGTACTCAATAAACAAATTCTTTATTTTTTTTTAGCAACTTTAATTACTAAACCGTGAATTAAATTAAAGAAAATACAAATCACGTAGAAAAAAACAATTATTCGATACTCAATAACAAACTCTTCAAAATTTTGTAGCAACTAATTACTGAACAGTAAATTCAAATAAAGACATTTTAAATCATGCAGATAAAAAACAAAGAATTACCCGGTACCGGTACCGTACTCAATTTTTGTTATTAAATTGTGTAGTAAAAAATTGCTGAACAGTAAATTAAATTAAAGAAAACTCAAATCATGTAGAAGAAACTATAAATTCAGTAGCAACTTTTGTAATTTAAATGAAAGAAAATTAAAATCATGTAGAGAAGAAACTATCTAGTAGCAACTTTTAATAATGGGACAGTAAATGCTGATTAGGGAGATTGTCTATAAAGGATATTTCAAATTGTGTCAAGAAACTACTGCAGTCACATAATCAACCTTTTCAGTACAATAACTATTAATCAACAGTTGAATCAAAATAAACTTAAGACAAAGTCTTACTTGTCATCTGGGTGAAGTTAAAATTAAATGAGCACAATGTGAATATAAATCTAAAAAATAATTGAAATTAACAGTAAATGAAGTATAATTATCAACTACAATTTTAAAAATGTCAAATAAGTCTATTGAATCCATTGAACAAAAAAAGTATATAATTATTAAGGTAGTACTGAAAGGGTTAATAAATATATAGTACAATTAGTGCCTCAACCAGTAAAAAAATTCTAAGCTAAAAATTCTAAAATGGTTCAAATGGTTTCTTAAAATTCTAAAATGGTTTCTTAAATTAGTGCAGGGAGGGTGTCAAGCCAGGTGATAGTTTGTCTTAAACCTTTGAGTACCAGAGATGTGTGTTACCTTTCATTCTAGCTACATTTAGACGATATTATGTAGCTTGGGAAGGATCTGCAGTAGCTAAGAAGGTTGGTCGAGATAGTTTGAAGCCTTATTACTGCTTCCTAAACTAAATACAATCATCTAATAGTTACCAAAATATAATGAAAAGGACATCATCGGTACAATATGAGTCAATTGTCTTAACCCTTTGAGTACCAGCAACGTGTGTTACCTTTTATTCTAGCTACATTTAGACGATATTATGTAGCTTGGGAAGGATCTGCAGTAGCTAAGAAGGTTGGTTGAGATAGTTTGAAGCCTTATTACTGCTTGAGGGCCTTCCTAAACTAAATACAATCATCTAATAGTTGCCAAAATATAATGAAAAGGACATCACCGGTATGGGTTAATTGTCTTAACCCTTTGAGTACCAGCGACGTGTGTTACCTTTTATTCTAGCTACATTTAGACGATATTATGTAGCTTGGGAAGGATCTGCAGTAGTTAAGAAGGTTGGTCGAGATAATTTGAAGCTTTATTACTGCTTGAGGGCCTTCCTAAACTGAATACAATCATCTAATAGTTGCCAAAATATAATGAAAAGGACATCACCGGTACAATATGAGTCAATTGTCTTAACCCTTTGAGTACCAGCGATGTGTGTTACCTTTTATTCTAGCTACATTTAGACGATATTATGTAGCTTGGGAAGGATCTGCAGTAGTTAAGAAGGTTGGTCGAGATAATTTGAAGCTTTATTACTGCTTGAGGGCCTTCCTAAACTGAATACAATCATCTAATAGTTGCCAAAATATAATGAAAAGGACATCACCGGTACATTGAGTACCAGCGATGTGTGTTACCTTTTATTCTAGCTACATTTAGACGATATTATGTAGCTTGGGAAGGATCTGCAGTGGTTAAGAAGGTTGGTTGAGATAGTTTGAAGCCTTATTACTGCTAGAGATCCTTCCAAAACTGAATAAATCATCTAATGTTTGCCAGAATTTAATGAAAAGGACATCACCGGTACAGCATGAGTTGATTAAGATTGGTATGAATATGATAAATAACAGCAACAAATAAACATGATTTGCTGTATTTTGAACATATCACTTCCAAGAACATGAGAACTGTGAAGCATTAATGTATCTCTGTATATTAATACTAATAAGCCAGGAAAATGTGACGGCATCAATTTAATTCTCAATATTTAGTAACATGGAATAGGTCCACTTGGGGGCCTTCGGTGTATGGCCACCCTCATTAAGGGAAGTAAAGCGTCCGGCAATATATAGACTAATAAGCAAGGAATATGTGACCATAAATTTATCTCTTATACAGTATAGTAACTATGACTAAAGCAAGGCAAATATCTCTGGTTTGACACCCTGAATTAGTGCACTGTAGTTCAACCTTAGCTAGCTGCCTTCTATCGTGGCGTCACATGCATTTGTATCCGATACCAGCTACAGAGCCCCTATCTAATTCAACTTACACTAAAGAGTAAGCGGTTATTCGATTATATGTTATTCCCATTTAGAAATTTGAAATTATGCACCTTAAAATAAGGAACAGACCCCTTGAAACACTAAATAAGTGTCCAAAAACCAAAATTGATGAGAACAGACCCCTTAAAACACTGATTAAAAAAAAGTTAAGCGGAAACCAACTATCAAGATTATCGGATACATGTGACACCACCTCTAGAAAACTCCCTTACCTTCCTACTGTAAGCTCTTCTTGGTCGCTTACGTTTATCCTGTACTTACTGTGGCTTTTCCATCGTCGAAGGCCAATCAAAATATCTGTTGCTGCAGGCTTGATTTGCTGTACTTTCTCCATCGTTGAAGGGAAAACAAAATCCAGTGCTTATATATTAAGGCTAATCAACTTTCAAGTACTACCTTGTGTTAAATCTCAATTAACACAGCATTTAAGCTGGCCCTTCTTCCGAGCAGATCTACTAACACTTTACCCCAAACTTGGCCAATGCAGCTAACAATGAACTTAAAAACTATTCCAGCTTTATTTCCCAATCTATCTACTGTAGTTTCCATCCTATGAAAGCTGGTGTTTACATACAGTCCTGTCCTTTCTTCAACCTGTCTCACGGGGTAAAGGTAATTGGGTGAATAACTAGGTTAGTCACCTCTAAGATTGTGTAATAACCTATCTTATTAACCAAGTCTGCCGCTTTCGCTGTCCTACTTTTCCTTCTGGGGGCAGAGTGCAGGGGGCTAGGAATCCTCCTCCCCTTGTACAATTCAGTTCACCTACATGAGACAAAGTGGTCCCAGACCCTAAGAATTGGAACATAAATGTAGTTTCTGTTTGGGCTGTCTTGAGTCGGCCACCCCCAGCTATGGGGTATGTGCCTGATTATAATTATACACACATAAATATTATACATAAATATATACAATACATATTTACCAAGTCTACTTTCCTAACAACATCCTAGTATGATCTGGTTGGGCACAAAAGTTAAAATACTACCGCTACCGCAGAGAGGCTCCAGCGCTGGTGTATCAAGGCTGCTCCATATTCCTGAAGAGTATCCAGGCTGCTTCACTGTCCTGAAAAACAGAGAAACACTTAGAAAAGACATTCTACCCAACCTGTAATAATGACATTTATTATTTAAGTGGGGAATGGGCCTGAGTAAATACATATACATAATTTATCTTATTACATAAATATTGTAATGTCAAACTTTGAAAATATACAAACCAAAACTGAGACAAGATAATAGCAAAAGAAATAAAAAATTGTTATATGGAAATACGCCTAATAAAAGAAAAATTTGAAATAAAAGCACACAATCCACCACATAGGGTGTAGCTTACATCACTATATGCGCAAGTTAATATGTTTCAATAGTGGCAAAACTGTGCTTTGACAAATCTAACCTAGTGACTGCTTTATAATGCAACCAACCCATTTCCAATTTAACCCCTTCAGTACCATGACGTAAATTTCTTCTTATTCAGGCTACCATTAGGCATTTTTCTTTAGCTTATAATCTACTTCTAGGACTCCGAGAGGGGTTAATACAATCTCAAAAACACCCTATGATTAGCCTAAAACAGATCCGATTTTTGTGGTGATTTACATTTAAAGTGGAGGTTTTGTTAATCACTTCGAAATTTTATTTTGCTAAATCGATATTTCCAGTTATTTTGATTAGTTCTTTTGTTTATATATTGTCGTTCCTGTTTTGGTTGGTTTATCTTGCAAGTTTTACATTATAATTACCTAGTCCATAAACATCAATAAACAGCCTAGTGAGGATAAGTAATCTGTTATTGCTTGCTTTCCTTTGCAAATTTGTATTGTCTCCATTTCCCTACTGTCATAATTCTAAGGTGTCAATATCCAGATTTAAATACTACTAATAATTCTAAGGTACCACTATCCAGATTTACATAACTTAACTCAGTCAGCCAAGCAGGAATTCAAAGCCATCATAATATCATCCAGCCAAGCAGGAATTAAAGACTATTATAATATCATCCATAATTTCAGTTATGACATTTACAGTAACATGTCTTCGGAACTTTAATGGACAAAAATTAATTTTCTTGCAATTTTTCCAGTAGCTTATTCCTCACATTAATTCTGCTAAAACAATTAGGCAAGAATGTAGTTACCGGGTATACCGCCCACCTTGTTTACACTATGCGGATGCCTTTGGATATAAAAATACATTAGCCTAACCTAACCTAACCTAGTATTCATGCAGTAATGACAGGGGGCAAATAGCAGAAAATATAGCGTCGAAATAGACGGGAACGTAAGTGCGAGCGCACAACATGACAACCGTACACCCGGAAACTACATCCTTCCCAACAATGATTCCACTTGGCCAACCTGGTCCTATAACAATTATTCCCAGTTTATTCATTATGCATTTATTTTTTGTACAGGTAGGAGCTGTCGTGGTCTAACGGGCTAAGGCTCTAGCGCTATGTTGGTGACGACTAGCCGCGTGGGTTCGAATCTCGGCTATGCTACGGCAGTTTCCAGTGCTATATAGCCTTCGTCGCTTAGTGCTGTACAATTAATTACAGTTGGGGATATCCCCCAGATGAAGTTAATTCATAGGGTTATTCAACCTTTGTACAGGTATTTGTTTTTTGTACAGGTATTTGAGAAAAAAATGGATGAGTCATTGAGTGGTAGACTTTGGCAAATAAAAAATAAGAAAAAGGAATTATTAAGATAAAATAGACCCGGACCCAGACCGCAAGAAGAACCCTACATCAGGGAGTGCCACTTTAAAGGCATTACTCCCGCCAATCAACTGAACTGAACTGAGTAGGCTACTAGAGGGGAATTATCTCACCTAATGACAGGCCTATTCCTTTGTTTTGAGAGTCCCTGGGGTGTTTTGGAAGGGTGTTTTTATGGTCTTCCTTCCGAGAGGCCTATCGCGGTTCTTGGGTTAACTAAAACCATGAAAACCCTCATTTCTCTAAAGAAACTGCGGCGGACGAGTCTCACTTTGCCGAAGGTTTGTAATACTTCAATGTATCTATTCAAAGTCAAATATACATTTTGGTCAATATACAGGAGACGCTACAATATAGGTAGCAAATTTATAATGGTAGTTTTGGGTTCCTATCATCATATACTTAATTTCTATAAACTTTTTATCCCCGAGGGAAAAAACAAAAAATCTTGGGATTTTTCATTTTTGTTCTTGTTTTTTGTTTTTTGGGTCATTAAACTAACCAAAAAACCTAACCAAAAAACCTAACCTAACCTAACCTAATAGCCCCCAAATACATTTAGGTTAGGTTTTTTGGTTAGGTTAATGAAAAAACAAAAAAACCCAAGAAAAAAATGAAAAATCCCAAGATTTCTTTTTCTTTTTTTTTCCCGGGGATAAAAAGTATATAGAAATGAAGCATATGATAGGAACCCAAAACTACCATTAGAAATTTGCTACCTAGCCTATATTGTTGCGTCTCCTGTATATTAACCTACATTTCCGCGCATCATCAAACCATACTAAGTCTACTACTAATATTAAACTATTAGTACTAACAGAATAGTGACAACATAAGGGTAGGCTAGTATAACTGTAGATTTATCCAGACCTGCATCAATGTCCACCAGACCTGCATTATGTATCCCACAGCCAGTAACAAAACACTTTACCCAATATCTGGCTGTGGGATACATGTCCACCAGACCTGCATCAATGTCCACAAGACCTGCATCAATGTCCACCAGACCTGCATCAATGTCCATCAGACCTGCATCAATGTCCACCAGACCTGCATCAACGTTGGTAAGATAGCCTAACCGGCTACACGAAATCCTGCATCAATCAGCCGGCATCCACGCTGATCTTAGGTCTAACCCACGCTGCATGGACGCCGGCAGATTTCCACTCGAGGGTTTTTTTTCTGGACCCCTTCATGTTAATCCCCATTGCTTTCGAGATTTTAAGGCGTTTGCCCGATTAGTTTGGCGATTTTAAGAATTTTCGCCCCATTTGTCAATTTCAAGACCTTTCGTGCTATTTGGGTGTAATTTTTTCCTGACGAGCGATAGCGACCCTGTAATTTAAGAGGAATCTGCCTTCGGCCGAGACATTTTCCTACCGAAAAATGTACAAATTCATCTTGAACGGGTACAATTTTAAGCTTAATGGAGGTCTAGGGAACAAACTAAAAACTCCCCTTACCGCCGGCAGAAATGGTTCGTGAAATTCGGCGGAAATTATGAAAGCCAGCTGGTGCATGGTAAGTAGGCTAGGCTAGTGTCGGGTACATTGATAAATCCCTGATAATGAACTATAACTGCCGCTAAAATATCTGCTTAACTACTCTAATATAGGCTATCTGTCCAACTTCGCCAAAAATCCACCCTAGAAACTTCTAGCCTAGGCCATATGCACCGGTCCGGTACCCCACTCAAATCCAGCTAGCCTAGGGTTTATTAGTCTCGGTGCAGTCTAACTAAACATGCATCTACACAAAACATCGGTAATAACTAAATGAACACGGCGAAACGAATGTTAAACATTAAATAACTGCGAGGAAATGGTTACGGAGATATACTGTAGGCTAGTTGGTCTTGCGCACACGATGTTGGAAAGATGGCGAGCTACCAGCACTTCACCATCACACACATGGGCCCTGCGAACCTCCATAATAGACCCAACACAGCACTAATAACCATGCCACTCCACTAATATATATGTACAGATATCTTGGCATCGTAAAACAAGTTGCAAAGCGCAGTTGCACTACGGAAAACAAGCTTGCACTAGACACCAATCCACACACCTCTTAACCTGCATGGTCAGTCGATTGTCTCACAATGGCCAGTTGGCCACCGCACCTGTCAGCGGCTGTCACCAAGCGAGGGAAAGATGGCGGAGTGATTTCCTTTTTTTTAACGATTTTCCTTCGTCGCCGTTTCTATTTAGCATCCAGAGTTCATAAAATACAAGTTAATGCATAAAAAGTACATTGTATGCTAGTCTAAAGATGCCATAAGCGTCAAATCCATGAAGTAATGTTCAGAGCAGTGCATGTTGAAGGTATGTGCATACAAAACTAGTTCCTGAGGTATTTCTTAAAATATTGGTATTTGCTTGCAAATAATTGTTCGAAAAATAGTTATTAATTATGACATACTGCAAATATAAGCACATATAGGCTATAATACTTAAAGCTAGTGATTGATTGAGTTTGTTGAATATCGTATAGGCCTATTCTTAGATCTGATTATAGCTTCCTATTGGTTTCGTTCAACATCGAGCTGATTTTTTTTTTATTTTTTTTATTATCCTCTTCTGTTCTTAACATTAAATACATCTCAATTATCACCATAAAATTCTTACAAGGACCATGCATTGATTCGTTGTGTCTGGTGAAATATAGACGTTGCTTACCTATAATACCTATTGAATGCTTACCTATTGAATGATAGTGGGGAATTAAGAAGCAGGCTTCTTGTGTGAACCCCACCTGTAGTGAAACCAGCTTGATTAGTATTGTGGTTTTATTGTACAAACAATTGAGGTCCGGTACATCACATCCTGTAACAACAACAATTCTTAGTATTACAGTTCTAAACAAAATAACTAATAAATATATGTAGTCTAGGAGTTTCCTATATCCCTATATTATATGCTAAACCTTCAATACATCTGAAATCATTAATACTTATTCCTTATATAGGAAAACCATGATCTCTTAGAAAGTCTTGACACCGACCTGTGTTTTGAAATGCTCGGCTGTCAGTGATCTAGCGGGCGGGAAAGGTAGCAGTGATGCGCTATGTAAAAGGGACCCTAAACATAAATGGCTAACTATATATCATTACACCTCCAAAGACTGGTCAGCCAATATTAACTAGGTTATTTTATTATGTTTGTCGTATCTGGCTTTAAAAGTGGCAATCGTTGGCGCTGTAACCACACTCTCTGGGAGTGCGTTCCACTCGTCGATGACTGATAGAGAACCAATTCCCCTTCAGTGTCGTTCTCCAGTGGTCTGGTTTGGAGAGTTGTTATAAGAATGTTTGATGGTCTAAAAGAATATAAGGGAGGTGTGAGTGAGCAATACATTATGAATGAAGACCGCGCAGGATATTGCCAGACATTCAAGTTTCAACCAGAGCGGCAGAGCCGCCAGACACACAGGCGCCGGGAGAAAGGTGGTGTGACGGTACTACTGGTGTCACACGAACACTCTTTCAGGCAATTTATCTCAGTATCTCCGGTCTGAAAGCTTTAATTTCAAGTCTTACAAGATTTTAAACAACTAATCATTTAATTTGTTTACCTTCAGTTTATTTGCCGATGGTAATACGAAAACACCTCAGAAATTATGGCAAAAATACAGGTGCCGAGCGAAAATTGCCGGAAATAGCGCTCGTGTGACTGCCAACATTATACACACTCGTGTTCAGTTGTGTAAGAAAATCAGAAGTACACTCCAGGACACAAATTATGGGTGAAGGCTGGTCCTGTTCAGAGTGAGGTTTGGCATCCTCTACCCAACCTAGGCCGTTTCTATCTATCTATCTATTGCCAGACGTCGTGATCTCCGAAGGGGTGACCACGAACGAATCGCCCCATGCACCTCTCAGATCAGATGAAGGTATTGAGGAATAAGCCTTTACAACAGCACCTCATATCTACATTCTACTTTTCCTATTTTTCTGAAGTGTATAGATAGCCTAGACCGGGGAGAAGTGGTGTTGGAGAGAGAGGAAGCTGTTGGAGTGGCTTTGTTATGTGTTAACTGTCTTCGTGGCGCAATGCATAAGGTGTTGATTTTCGGTGTGAGCGTCCTGGGTTCGAATCCACGGACTGCCACATGTGTTTGTAATATTTCCTTAATCGATTTTAGGAGTAGAGTTGGTTGTTGGATAGAACATATTAATTAGTCTGTATACGTCGTGGAGGTGTCCCCCGACTGGGTGCGAGCATGTGAAACATGCTAGGACGTACTACAACACCCACTAAATGTCCGCCTGGGCTGGGATCGAACCCAGGTCAAGCAGATTCACACGTGAGCATGCTCACCACTCGACCGCCGCGGCTCTGTCCCCAGTCAGTTGATGCCCCTCCCATCCAGCACCGCTTTCACGCATATAGCCTACTTCTTAACTCTATCCTTCCATCTGTAGGCTACTAATTGTCCTACTTCTGGGGTGGGAGGCTAGGAATCCTCCCTGTTATGCCCTGTTTTTCTACAGGTTTAACTTGGGTAATGTGAGTTCTGAATGACTGGGTATATAAGGCTGCATGCACAATACAAGGTATGAGGAATAGAGAACACAAAATAAACACACGGTAACGACACAAGTTCACGTTTATTGAAGTAAATAAATAAAGAGCATAGAAAGATAGTTATTTTCGCACAAAACAAATAATAGAAGGGAACTGCTAGCATTAGCGGATCTGGATGGAGCCTAGTCTCTCACTTCCAACGTTCAGGTATAATCTTCTGATCACGGGTTTAATTAGCAAGTTTTTATTTTACTGGAAGACCTCAATATATTCGTATAATTCAATGTCACTGATTTGACCTCTTGCTGGCTGGTCGCGTGCCCAAGTAGCAGCTCACAGTTAGGATTAGACACGCGTATATTGTAGAACACGGAATCTCTAGTAACCTCATGGGGGTACTGAACTAAGTTTTATATTCTTATGGCAGAAATACGTAGAACACAAATCAGTGGGCGAACGTTAGATATCACTAGAGTTTTAATATCTGAATAAGGTAATTACGAGAGTCAAGGTCGCCTGTTAATTAAAGAGCACTGATCGCTTAGTACGTCCCAAATGGAATGGTTAAATATGAATTACACTGGGCAAGGTCTTAGCCACTTTATAGAAAGTTAATAAGTGAGTATCAAGCTAGTACTATAACACTTAGTACTAGCAACATGAATCTTGAATAGTATGGGTAGATCTGGTCCTGGTTATCTTGCTTCCGGTGATGTTGGGGGCTAACGACTGGTTCCTCGGCCGTCCAGATGGTCCAAAATGTAGGAAGTTCTCAAGTCGGATCTCTTGACGATCGTTGCTGGCTACACACTTCTATACCCACGAATTTGTGTGAAGGTTATAAGGTGCACGTTAGGACTTGTACATGGACAGATGCTTCTATCAGTCTTCTCTGCCACAGAGTCTGCCGGATCTGGAATCTCTCAACTCCGGAACAACACAAGGGCAGAGCTAGAGGTAAACTGCAGGGTAGTGACCACTGGTTGGTGTCTAGCTTTCAACTGATTTGACTGGGGGCGGGAGTTAGATTTATAGGCTCGGTTCTGGACCCTGTAGACAGTAGGGATCTCGAGTCTTATGGACTTAATTGAGCTCTCAATAGATATGGGGACCAGGTAAGATGGTATTTACTGTTGTGGCACAGGGCTATAGGAAGCCTTTACATTTTCATATAACTGAGCCTTAGTAAGAGGTACTATTTTGGCTATACTGGAAGTATTTAGGGGAGGGAGACTGGATCTACTTTGCGAGGAGGATGGGGACAGCTGTGATAGGAGCGTCTCTCTTAGATTGTGCAATCTTCATTCTATGGTATAGCTGAGGGGCTAATTTAGTGACCAGAGCATGCAAGAAAGGTAAATGGTTTATTGTGAGTAAATAGAGGTTAGTAAAGGTGTTAGTCATGCATGGTTAGTTCATTGATAGGAAGAATTCCTGTGCTACCTGGCAATGACTCGAAAGTCAAAACAGGGGTCAGGTATACCTCCGCGGGGGTGGGGGTCTCCCTCCTCGGGTGGGCAAAAAGGGGGAGCTGGGCGCCCTCTCTCTGTGATAGTCGTCCGGCGGCTGTGGCTAGGGGCTTGCCATATCACCAGTGTTTGTAATAACCCTCTGTGTATGAGACAGATGTGGGTGTCCTTAATACCAAAACCGAAGGTGCCTTAGCTAGCTGGTTTTACTCGGCTGGTTGTTAATTGTAGGGTTTGCTGGATGTGGTGGAGACTGGGTTGCTAACTCTGCCACATTTATCTGGAAGTATGGCAATAGAAGTTAGTTACTGGCGGGGCGGCTAGCCTCGCACTGACGACCATTGGGTGCAGGGTTGTGAATGGGTTGTAAGAGAATAGATGGCATGCAAGGGGCTAGTAAAGTTCTAATGTTGTTCTGGCCTACTAAGTGAAGGTAGGCTGGATAGGATATATATATATAAAAAAGGTTGGAGAGCGTTAGCAACGGACAATTCAAGGATCTTCAAGAGGTATGAGAGAGAGGCTAGGTCGGACAAGAGTCGAGAAGTGCGGGTGTCATAATGAGAGGGGGGGGAGAGTTCAAGGGCTACAGGGAAATTTTGCCCCTAAGGTCCCTGGGCGTGGGGGTGGCATTAGGCTACAATTGATATGGAAGTTTGAAAAGGCAGTAGAATACGTTAGCCAAATGCTATCGGGGGAATGCAACTATGGGGTGGTATATGAGTCTGGAAAAGATAGAGTTATGTGATCAGTCCGAGGGTTATGGATACTATTAGTTGGCCCTGGGAACTGCGTTTTCTATTAAATATAAATACCAACAACAGCGGCAGTTCGTAGGGGTACTTAGTTATTGTTTCGGGGTACTTATGACAGATACTGGTAACCAGGTTATCTTATACAATCTCTGGTTGGGGTAAGAGGTGTAAGACACGAAGTAAATTGGCGTAGTGTGGACTGTGGATACAAAGGAGGCAAGGGGAAGACGTATGACAATTGTGGAAAGTAAATGGAAAAAGGTGAACACAATGGCGGATAAAAATACTTAACCTAAGGATTGCATACATCGATGAACGATGACATTATAGTCGTCGTCCTAATAAGGTGATGAAACCTGGTTGATCTGTACTTGGCACAATACGACACAAGGACAGTGCCGCTATGTCGCATCAATGCTGGTGGCAGTTAATATTATAGACTTAGTTACTAGAGGAACAATGCAAGGGGCGACTGAGCATGGGTTACATATATCTATACTCGTTATGGAAATTGATATACGAGGTCTAGGGACAAGCGTGGGTGTTTTAACTTCTAAGATATATAACATCTACTTCTCGGATGTAAGAACATACATAGATATAATTATGGCTGTCTGATGTGTTGGCATTGGCTCAACGTCGGGACAGGGCATGGGTGTTTTTAATATGAATGTATATTCCTGTTCATCATCTTTGTAGTTAGGAGTGTAGGACATGAGGGGGTTAGTGTACGTGAGGTGTGGAAAATGGTCAGTTTAGAAAAGGTAAATGGGTGTAGCCTGGAGCTGCTTAGCCCTGCGGGCTTGGGCCTGTCGGAAATGGCTGGCTCGGTCAGCTGGTCCTTTCGTTCTGTGGACCTTTCCTTTGGGTGTTTCTGTGTGGTGTTCGCTCGTGGCTTCTGTGGTGGGCTTCTTGTTCTGGGGCATTTTACTCCCCTTGTCAAATTTACCAACTAGACGAGACAGAGAAAGGGGCGAGGGAACACTACGAATTGGAACTTTAAATGTTTCAATTCGAACTTTGTCTCGAGTCGGCCACCCCCAGTTATGGGTACCGTATGTGCCTGGCTATTACATAGCCTACATAGGAAGGTTATGTGGGCATCAAAAAGCTAGTGATAGTTTGTGCTCCATTAATTTCTACAGGCTATTCCACAATTGAATAAAATCATTTAATCTTAGCCAGAATAGAACCAGCTGTGTCCCGGTACAGAAGGGGTTAATTCTTTACCTATCATATCCTTTTTGGGGATTCATCTAGCAGTTGAAAGAGTCGGGAATGGATAAAATGTCTGTGTTAACCCCTTTAGTACCGAGTTGTTCTTCATCATAATTTGGATAGGCTACTATTAGACGATGTTACCCAGCTTAGGGAGGACGTGTTTTTTTTTTTTTTTTTATATATTCCAACTACTCCCTCTCGGGCATAGGCTGAGAGCCTGTACATTCCACCGCTCAACACGGTGAAGCCCGTGAGGTCTTGTTCCAGTCTGGGGAGTGAGACATGGATGCATGTGAAGCATCCATTCATGGCGCGAAGCAGCTCCATCTCTGAAGCGGCTGGTTGCTTCGTTCAAGTGCTTCACTGTCTCACCCTCCAGACTCAGACCCTCACTCACAGAACGCCACCTATTGAGCAGTGAACTCACTAGGCATTGTTCCCCTGTAACATATTTTGAATATGGGAATATTCATACAGTGTTATTTAATCAGGGAACAATGAGGGTATTTTTTTTGGCATTTCGGTGGGCTTTGTGGTAATGCACTGATACTAGGTACAGCACAAATTCAATCCTAATAATATCTTCCCATTGACATATCGGGATTTGAACCCGGGTCCATTGGATTACCAATCCAGTGGCATGATCACTCCACCACACCTCCCCCTAACAATTAAAAGGCTTCAAACTATCTTGATTATCCATTATTTTCTACCACGGTTTCCTCCTAAGCTGCATAAAATCGTCTAAACATAGCTGGAATAACACATAATTCATCCTCGGTAAGGAAGGGGTTAAGAGTGTACGGTATTCAACTTAGTAAGCACTCTATATACCCTGTTCCTCATAAGTAGGCCAAAACTCTTTACATTAACCTCTATAACTCACAAACGGCTAGGGTAATCGAGCTAATATTTTTACCATTTGGGAAGTTAGCCAGGGAATGGGTGTGGAAATTTATAGCCCATTTGCTCCAGCACTAATTGAGTTATAAAGGTTAGGGTTTAAGATATGTTGCCTACTTGTTTGCCTTGTTGATGGTAGGCCTATAGTAGAATCATAGTAGTGTCGTTCCGTAGACTGCCTGGTCGAACAGTCCCGTTATAATAGTGATATACTATAATTGAGTTCCATGGCATTCTTTCGTTCATTCTGGCTACCAACAGATGATATTATTGGGTCCTTATATCTGCTCATGGCCGAGTGGTTAAGGCCGCGTCATACAGAACTCGAACGTCGGGCGACCTACTCCCGAACAGGATGACTTGCATATTTGAGGCGAATTAAACTGATATTGTCCCGAAGTTGGTAGAAGAAGAACATCCCCAGACAATGCCCCGAACAAGACTCGAATGTAACCCGATACTCCCGAGCGACTTACGACAAAGACCCGAACATGATTCGAATATAAACCGATGAATGCCTGAGCATGACCCGACTATAACTCGAATATACCCCGAATCAGCCGACCAGTTTCAACTGAGGTACGAAGGCCGACCTTCAACCGATATGAAAGAACCTATGACGAACACCAACCGGATCGGACGACCATCACATGATTTTAACAGATGCTAACTAACGAATGTGGGAAGACAACTTCCAACTCTCCAACCCAAGAGTGAAACGCTATTCTCAGACTTTCTTCTATTCAAATGTTGAGCTCTGGAACTCTCTCCCAGAATCAGTCTTTCCATCTTCCTATGACTTAAATTGCTTCAAACTCCGTGTGTCTAGGCATTTTAGCTCGAACGTCCCTTGATTTCGGCCCTGTCACTCTTTGAAATCTGGGGGAGGCACTCGCTGCAGGCAGTTATGCCATTTGTCTCCCTCATTCACATAGAAAAAAACAAAACATAAACTGTACCTGCCCTATAGTGTGAACCTCTATAAAGAATGTATTGGCGTTGTAGAAGGGGGATGTTAAGGGGGCCCACCTCTCTTTTTTTCTCTTTTCTCCCTCTCTTTGGCTTGTATCCATTCGGCTCCATTCAGCCAACTGTTTTAAGACGTTTATCCCCATCCAGGTGTCGATTTCTTCCTGGCGAGCGATAGGGAGCCAGCATTGTATGGAGAAATCCGGCTTCGCCGGAGAAATTTTTCTATCGAAAAAGGTACAAATTTAGCTTACTCTCAAAACAAAAATGTATATATTATATGTCCGCTGAACATGATGGCGGTGTTTAGATTATTCTATCATCAATATTGGATTTTATAGAAATAAATCTATAACGATAGTTTTTCGCTCTTATAGAATCCATTCCGCAGCCAAATATTAACTCTCAGTCGGTTTTCACCCATAATAATTGCTTTTTATAGTTTTTTGTTTTCATGAACGGCAAGAGGAAAGGTTATTCTATAAGATTTCATCAACAACAACAACAAAAATAACAATATGTGGAATTTCACCGTAGGTGAAGGCATATCTTCAGTCTGCCCGTATTTGCTCTAACTCTCAGTCAGTTTTCACCCATAATAATTGTTTTTTATATATTTTAATTTTATGAACGGCAAGAGGAAAGGTTATTCTATAAGATTTCATCAACAACAACAACAAATATAACAATATGTTGAATTTCACCATAGGTGAAAGCATATCTTCAGTCCGCCCGTATTTGCCCTCCCCATTTTTACTGATACATTGGTGGTGGTGGTAATGATGATGGTGATGAATATGGTGGTGGTGGTGATGATGATAGTGATGATGATGATGATGGTTGTGGTGGTGGTGGTGGTAGTGATGATGGTGATAACTATGGTGGTGATGATGATGATAGTGATGATGGTGATGAATATATTGGTGGTGGTGATGATTATGGTGATGATAATGATTGTCTTATTCGTCACTTAATCTGGGGATTGTCGTGTTTTGTTCGAAATTCGGCTGATAATCGGTTTATTGT
Source organism: Paralithodes platypus (assembly GCA_032716605.1). NCBI lineage: Eukaryota > Metazoa > Arthropoda > Malacostraca > Decapoda > Lithodidae > Paralithodes > Paralithodes platypus. The sequence continues at coordinate 58,555,737 of CM064572.1, forward strand.
CTCCCTATATTCATATGATTCGGGTTATTATCGACTTATTTTCGTCTTTATATTCGACTCTTGTTCGGGTAATAATAATAATAATAATAATAATAATACTTTATTTCAGACTCACACAGTACAGAGGGGACCATCTGGGGTCCATATATACCTTACAGTAACATAAATATATATAAATATATATAAGCTACTGTACATAGGCTACATAAAATAAAAAGAAATTAAATAATACCCAGCTTGCTATCATGTAGTTCACAGCACTGCCTCAACCAAAAACAGTGGTCATCAAACTACTGTTACCAAAACCACTGTCCTAATTGTGTACAGTACCATGCCTCACATCATTTAGCTTCCGGTACAGTATGTTGCTACAGTACAGTATAGGAATATCGGTACTGTACTGCACTATGAGGATCAGTACCGGTATGCTAATTCTGTAGAGTAGCAGACCTGAAATCATTACTTAAGGTTAAATATAGAGCAACTTCCTCCAGTGTGCCTGGATCCTGGAGGTGTACACTATGCTTGGAGTTTGTAGCATTTTAATGATCCTGTTCTCAGAAGTGTTAAGGCGCTGAATGAATTTATATGTTAGCTTTCTAATGAGTGATTTGTAACAGTGTAAGTTCATATAGGCACATAGCGTACTTGTACTCTCATATTTTGAGAGCCCCAGAAACATTTTCATGATATTGTGATATGAGATACTTAGTCTATTCACTGTAATTTTCTTATAGTTCCACCATAGTTGTGCTGTATACATTGGTGAGCAGTAGGAGTTGAACAATGTTATTTTTGTATCCCATGTGCACATATGAAATTTTCTTAATATTGAATTTCCCTGCATGTAAAGTTGCCTTCGCTGACGACCCATATCCTCATCATCTGAGCGATCACATGAAATATAGTGTCCTAGATACTTTACTTTACTTACTTCTATAATTTCTTCATACAAATGGAATTTAGGTAGCTTTGATTTCAATAGAAGGTTAGATTTAAATATTATGATATTGCTCTTTATAGGATTAAATTTGACTGAATGTTCGATTCCAAATTTTTCACATACTCTTAATAATTTATCCAATCCTGCTCCAGAGGGCGCGATTAAGGCTAGGTCATCAGCATACATGAGATGATTTACAATGGTGCTGCCAATACAGCACCCAGTGCGAGTCTTGTTCAGCTCCAGACTAAGATCATCCATGTAGACGTTGAAAAGATACGGAGACAATATCCCCCCCCCCCCCTGCCTAACACCATTGGTTACGGCGAAAGAGCCTGACAGGATGTTGCCCCATCTTACACACATTTTTTGATTAGCATACCAGAAAATAAGTATCCTAACAATATAGCTAGGCACTCCCCTGTTAACTAATTTTTCAAATAAGGTTTTGTGACACACCCTATCAAAAGCCTTACTTGCATCAAGAAAACAAGAGAAAATTGAGCTATTTAGTTTGTTGTATGTATCAATCACTTCTTTCAGCACATATATGCATTGGTCTGTGCCGTGATTTTTCTTAAAGCCAAACTGATTGCTGCTGGTGACAATATATGCAGACATTCTTTCTAGCATTATCATTTCAACTACCTTACTCACCACACTAGCAAGTGCTACTGGGCGGTAGTTGTCTTTTGCTGTAATTTTACCTGATTTATCTTTAATGACAGGAACAAGTATTACGGATATCATAGACTCCGGCAGGACACCATGCGTAAATAGACTGGTGATGCAAGAACTAAGTTTATCTATTAACAACTTATCTGCATATTTAAGATGTTCTGCATATATACCATCCAGCCCACAAGCTTTATTTAGGTTAAGTTTTCTTATGGCATTCTCAAGATCACTTTCAGTCACTTTAATGTCTTCATAATTACTATCTTTCACATATTGAATTGCACCATTAGTAGACCTTTGGTTTACACTGTTAAGTAGTTCCTTAAAATGAGTTTTCCATAAGTCAGCAATGTTCTCTTCACCCGTAACCCCCTCAACACTGACAGGTAATGGTGTGTTACAATTTTGCATGGATCTGATGTCCTTCCAAAAACAGTTAGTATCCTTTTCTGCCAGACTCTTTGCAAGGGCTTCCTTCCTTAATTGGTTTTCATTTTGCTTAATAAATCTAATGGCATATTTGGTCCTAGCCTTTGCTCTTTTGTGAAGTTCAAATATAGGCCCCTGTCTAGGCTGACCTACTTCAAGCCAATGAGACCTAGCATCTCTGGAGGCCTGATACAGGTCAGCCACATAGTCTTGCCAACCTGGCTTATTGAATGAGGACTTATATTTACGGCTATTAAAAATACTTTCCCCCGCTTTTGATAAAGAATCTATTATACTATTGTAAAATTTAATAATGTCCTTTCTGTGTTGTGCATCACTACATTTTGGATCCCTGCATTGTGCTACACCATTACCATCATATTGCACCCTATTTAATAAGTCCTTGGTTTTATCACAGTACATTTGGCACTCTTCATTTGAGATTACATTCCATGGAACTCTTGCCTTGATGCTATTGCTAGTTTCTGTTATTTCCGGTGCTTTATTAATTTGGATTGTTAATTCTATAGGTATGTGGTCGTCATCCGTAATGTCGTATCTTATGGCCATTTCTGAGATAGAGTCATGAAAGTCAGAGCTAGAGATTGCATGATCAAGCCACGACCTGGTCTCCCATGCTTCACTAACATATGTATAGCTATTTTCTGGAAGCAGGTTTTTGGAGGACAAAATTAAACCTTGCTCCTCACAAAACCTTAACATATGTTTAGCAAACATGGAACCACCCAACTCGTGAGGGGTAGCATTCCAATCACCTACCACTGAGTAACACGTTATCTCTAATTCAGAAATTAGGCCACCAAGCTCCCCTAACTTTTCCAAATAAAGTTCTTCATTTTCTGCACACTGATACGGTAAGTAAACACAAAATATTGCAAATTTTCTGTGTCCCACTTCCAGCTGTATTCCCGCACACCAGCTTAAATTTGTCTCAATGGTTTTAATTACACTATCTAGGCACGATCTCCACATTATTGCAACTCCCCCTGGGGGGTGACCTGCCACAATACCATCACGTGTGTCCGTAGTGGAGACCCCGTACCCATGGAAATCTTTATCTAATATGTTCAAATTACCTAAGTCCTGTTTTGTGTACCAGGTTTCCTGAAGGCAGACTATGTCACTGGTCCTTAATGTAGATACGATGTCAGGTCGCAACAGGAGATTCCTCTTTGTTTTGGGGAGTCCTCTGCAATTGTATGAAGTTACTTTTATACTTGCTGCTGTTGTTGGTATCCCCTCCATTACTGCGAGTTGGATAGTGGTGTGCGATGCCTCCAAGTCCCAGAAGCCTCTGCACTGTCCTCATTGGGATATTGTCTTGGTTCTCTGTACCAGTTGACATATGCATCTTCTGGCCACAGGTCAGGATTCATGAAAACATCTGGATCTGGACATTCGCTAGTTATACAAAAGGAGGCACAGGTAGTGGACCTGGAGAGGGTGGTCAGCTGTCTTACCTCTATATTTATATGTAGATTATCAGCCAAGTATGTCTTGAGATTCTCAGCAGTAACACTAGGGTTGAATCCTGTGGCAAACACCCTAGCTAGTCGGGGCCTTTTGATGGTATTGAGGCCAGTATCCTTGACCCTACCTTTAATTCCTGGCTGGTTTCTCGGTCTAGGGTGAACCTGCTCGCCTTCCCTAGAGTAGCGAGGCTTGCCATTCACCCATTTGACCATAGTCCATGGGTTTTCCCTTGCATTGGCTCCTTCATTTGGTTCAGTTTGTGTAGGTAAATTTGAGGATGGTGTAGCTGGCACTGTATTATCTTCTCTCGTTGCCGACGATAAAGATTGCTGTTGTGTTCGGTGTTGTTGCTGTTGTGGTCGCTGCTGCTGCCACACCTGGTGTTGCCTTTGATATGAATGCTGCTGCTGGGTTAGTTTGGATTGTTGTAGTTGTCGCTGGTGTTGTTGTTTTTGTTGATGCTGTTGCTGCTGCTGCACCTGCTGTTGTTGCTGCTGCACCTGCTGCTGTTGTTGCTGCTGCACCTGCTGCTGTTGTTGCTGCTGCACCTGCTGTTGTTGCTGCTGCCTGCTGTTGTTGCTGCTGCATCTGTTGTTGCTGCTGCACCTGCTGTTGTTGCTGTTGCACCTGCTGGTGCTGCTGCTGTTGTGGTTGTTGCTGCTGTTGTGGTTGTTGCTGTTGATGCTGTTGTTGTATGGGTCGCTGTTGTTGCTGGGGCTGTTGTGTTTGGAGTTGTTGCAGCTGTTGCTGTTGTAGTTCAGCCTGCTGTTGCTGGTGGTGGTGTTGTAGGCCTATGGGTGGTTGTTGTTGTTGATGCTGTTGTTCTAGATGCTGCTGCTGTTGTTGTGTCACTTGTGTCTGTGGTTGAGGTGGAGCGTTAGTAGAGTTATTTTCTAACTTATTCACTCTGTCAGCTACATTTGAAACCACACTGCTTATGTCCACTATGGTTTCTTTTTGACCTGTGGTACACTCTCTCAGTAATTTAACTTCCATTTGGGTGTTCTTGATTTCACTAAGTAGCACTGACACATCTATCCTATCAAATTGTATAGGTGGTAGGTCCTTTAGGTCCATGGCCACGAAAGTGGGTAAGCCCACAGCCTTACTCTCTTGTAGCAATTTAATAATGTCTTTAATGTTCTCAGCACTTTTGTTTGCACCAACTCGTTTAATATTTCGATAATTGTTATCTTCACTAGTACCAATAAGATCGAACACTTTGTTCTTGGCTGCCACAATTTTATCTTCATCATAAAAGGGCACACACAGCTGCACAATACTGTCTGTAGGTAGACTATCTATTTTATTTGATATAAAGCATAACAGTTCGTTGATTTCAAGGCCATCACTATTTCGTCCCTGGGTTGAGATTGTCCCACCTCGCCCCGCCATCTTGTTTGATACCCAGATGACCAGGGGGGCAGATATTCCACTTCACTTTTCACTCACTTATGGACTATTCACTAACACTGTATATGTTCCACCACATTCTCTGTGCATTCATTGTGGAGTTATATACGTTGTTTGCTCTGTATAGTGTTGACATAGGGTATATATGTTGATAACTTGGAGCAGCAGTTTACCCTAGGTACCTCTCTTCTTCTTCTTCTCTCTATGGGTAGTTCGTGTTAACTTCGTCAATGGAAATTAAAGCAGAACATCGGCCGAAACAAAAGAACGTAACAGGAATGTAAGCCGACCGTAACCCGACCGAGAGCCGACCTTTTTTTAACGGTTTTTACACCCGAATATCGGCTAGAAGTTAACGCATGCACTAACTTCTGGCCGAATCAGAAGATATTCGTCTGCACCCATGAACATCCCCAGAACTTCCCCAGAATCAACGAGATCATTGGCCGAATTGACCCGAATCAACCCGAACTTTCTGAAATTTGAATTTTTTTTGCAAGTCATCCTGTTCGGGAGTAGGTCGCGCGACGTTCAACTTCTGTATGACCGGCCTTTACAGTGCCCAGCTCTCCCAAATTTACCTAGGGTGAGTGGGTTCGAATCCTGGCGAGGGTACCTCTCTCCCAATAAAAATGAAGAAGGTAGTTTCGCACTTTTTTGTTATGATAATTAATCAGCCTTATAATTAAGATTTTAGTCATTATTAGATGCATGTGTTGATTTCCACAACTACCATAATAAAAAGCATTTGAGTAGTCATCTACTACATAATAAAAACATGCATAATCATAAGAGATCATGATATATTGTTCATATCCTAGGTGTTGAGTATTGTTGATGTCAACAGTCGTAGTTCTGGCGCTAGTTAATTAACCCGTACAGCCCCAGCGACGCGTCTGACGCGTCGGCGATGTATGTAACGCACAGCCCCAGAGACGCGCCCGACGCGTCACCCTAATTGCGCCGACCGTAACCTCAGGTGTAGCCACTCAAGAGGGCTCAGATTTGTATGGGAACTGTGTACGTATCCCACGCAACCGTGCCGATGGTTGAAAACTCTCAAAGTCCACGTGCGTGCAATAACCTGTTTTTTTGGGATAATTGCCTTCAATTTTTTACTCTTGTAAAATCCGTTTTCGGGGGCTCTGTAGGACCATTTTTTAAGCTTTTTGAGCGGTTTTTCGTGGTTTTTCCTTCATTCCTAACCCATTCGCTATTGTTTCTGGAATAAAACAATTTTTTGAAAACCGGCCGGGTTCTGGTGCGCAAACATTACAAAACTAGCCGGGGCTCCACGGGTTAAGAAGCATCCATCAGAGGTCTCAAGTGAAACGTTGGCAGGGAGAATTACCAAAGGAAAACAGAGAGACAACATAACACAAAAAAGTCAAAGAGAAGAAAATAGAAAACCACCATAGAAGGAAAAAAAGACAATCAATATACAATAGAAGGATAGACAGACTATAGAAGGAGAGAGACTGACTAGAATATACAGTAGGAGAACAAAGAGGCAATATAACAAATTAATGACAACAAAATATACTAGGAGAGATAGCCATACAACAGAGGACAAGCATGGGAAAGAGAGGAAAGAGATAGAGAGAGAAAGAAAAAGAGAGATAAGATAATAAAGTTAAAATGAAGACAGAACAAGAGAGTGAGAGAGAGTAAAGAAAACAAAACAAACTCCATGTACCCTTGATTGACAGGGCTAGGTCGTGCCCTTGTTCCAGGGATTTTACTGGAGATTTGCCACGAATCACTAAACGCTCAATGAGTGTCCAAACTTTTGACATCTAGTGTCACGGGGTTTTATACAATCACAAATCACAATGCTATAACCATATAATTATTGTGCATTTACGTAAGACTCGACCCAGGCTCCAATCTGCAAGGCAGGTAGCCTATAATAAAGGACTGCTGTATTTACTACCCTTCCGTACTATTGCGGAGTTGTCCAATCTGAAAGGCAGGTAGTGTCAGAAAGGACCTCTGAGTTTAGTACCCTTCAGTACCCGACTGAGGTACGGAGCTGTACTAACCTCCTACTACTGAGTGGTACATACTGACTGCGCATAGGTGCGGAGCCATCCAGATCCCGTTCTAACTAGGCTATCCGGGTTTGCTATTCTATTTTATCATGGCATTTGGCTTGGTTGTCTATAACATAACATAGAAAAGCATGTAAATTACAATAGTAGATACAGAGAGAGAGAAAACTATAAGAGCCGCGGCGTTCGAGTGGTGAGCACGCTCACTTGTGAATGGGAGGGGATGTACGCAGCCACATACCTTACCCCCTGCGCGTGCGTGAAAATGTAAGCCTCCCTTGGCCCCGCCCCCCGTTTCCCGGTTTAAATATAACCTTCAAACCGTTACTGCCAGCTCGCTCTGTAGCTCAATTAGTAGAGCTCTCGCCCGGCACCCAGAAATCCAGTGTTCGATTCCACTCGAAATTTAGTGTATTTTTATATTTGTATTTTTTTATTTGTGTTATGTTATATTATATTATATTATATTAGGGTTAGGTTAGGTTAATATTAGGTTAGGTTAATCTAATCTAATATAATATTTGTACATTTTGGGCAGTGGGCGGGGCCGCGCATGCGCAGGGGGTAAGGTATGTGGCTGCGTAAAGATCTACCCTCCACTTGTGAATCTGCTCGATCTGGGTTCGATCCCAGCCCAGGCGGACATTTAGTGGGTGTTGTAGTACGTCCTAGCATGTTTCACATGCTTGCACCCAGTCGGGGGACACCTCGACGACGTATACAGACTAATAACACGCATAACAAAGGCACTCCAACAGCTTCCTCTCTCTCCAACACCCCTTCTCCCATGTCTACACTTCAGAAAAATAGGAAAAGTAGAATGTAGATACGAGGTGCCATTGCAAAGGCTTATCCCTCAATACCTTCACCTGACCTGACCTGATCCTAGGTTACTTCACTTTCTCAGATAGTGTGAATGAATTACCTACCAAGGTTTAGGCCTATGGTACCCTAGAGTTGCCGTCAGGTAGCCTACATATATTTTGGAAGTGTAACCGACTCCAGGGATGAAACCTATTCAAACTACAATGTCCATTGGGATCTGCTTGGTTTTAGGGATATGATACTGAAGAACTTTCATCAATGTGTCCTAACAACATAAAAATTTAGCTTATCTAACTTATTCTATGTGGTGAGAACTGGCGTGTTTACCATGATGTCACAGGCATCAATGGCGGGAACACTCAACATGGGAAATAGATGAATCTGTGGTCTTTTTTATGTGAAACTCTTATAAATTGTAGGCATGTGTACTGCTCAACATATTTGGCTTCACTACTGCCTGGTCAAGGGACTGCGATATATAAATTGAACAGAAAACGATACTTTAATTAAGAAATAGGCCTTTGAAGCGACCTCCCTTAATTCTTGACCAGGATAAACGTTTGTTTATGTTGAGGTACCCGCAGAGGGACGCTATCGGGCGGCATGATTTGCGGGGGTTGTACATTACAGTAGGACTGTTACAAAGGCCTTTGACAAAGTTCCCACAAACGTTTACTGCTAAAACTAAAAGTGCATGGAATACAAGACGGTGTGTTGAAATGGATAGAAAATTGGCTCAGCGACAGAAAGCAAAGAGTAGTCATAAACGGTAAGGCATCTAAATGGACCCATGTAAGTAGCGGGGTACCCCAGGGATCGGTACTAGAACCAATTCTCTTTCTAATTTACATCAACGACATAGATGAGGGTCTCACCTGTACAATCTCAAAATTTGCTGACGATACAAAAATTGCAAATAGCGTACTCTCAAAAGAACAAGTTGACGATATGCAACACAATCTATATAAATTGTCATGTTGGGCCCAAATTTGGCAAATGAGTTTCAATGCGGATAAATGTAAAGTACTACATATCGGATACCTAAATGAGAAAGCAAACTATTCGATGAATGGCACTCAGCTTAAGAATGTAAACAGAGAAACCGATCTGGGAGTAACAATATCGAGTAACCTAAAACCGAGTCAACAATGTTCAGAAGTTGTTAAGAAGACAAACAAAATAATTGGCTTTATAGGCAGGTCATTTGAGCATAAATCCAAAGAAGTTATCCTAACCCTTTACAATTCCTTAGTCCGCCCTCTTCTGGAATACTGCGTTCAATCCTGGTGCCCTTATTACCAAAAAGATATAAACAAGCTAGAACGAGTTCAACGTAGAGTTACCAAAATGATACCTAGCCTAAAGAACAAACCATACGAAGAGCGTCGTAGAGAATTAAATCTATTTCCTTTAACCCAGCGCAGATTAAGAGGTGACTTAATTCAAGTGTTCAAAATCATCAAAGGCATCGACAATATGAACTGTAGTAAGTACTTCACTATCGACCAATCTAATTACACGCGGGGAAACGGTTGCAAAATTATTGGTAAATCTTTTAACTCACACGAATCTAAGAATTTCTTCTTCAATCGAGTTGTCAACTTGTGGAATGGGCTTCCCCGAAACGTTATAGACTGCATCACCGTTGATTCATTTAAACTCCGCCTAGACAAATATCTCGCATCAAACCCGCGACTGACTGCGTTTGTAAATGAATAACTTTATTTTCCCCCCCTCAGTTACTAACCCATCTGTCCCCAACTAACTTCCTAATCCTGCCACGGATATTAGTTCCAGGGCAGTAATTCCCTTTCCAATGTTCCCTTACCCACTCTAAACCACTGTTTGGACACTTGATCCTCAGTGTTTTGGAGGACAAGCAACCTAGAAGGGTCACTAGATCTGTTGTTGCTTGATTTCCTTTGTACTTTGTACTCATTTGTACTTTGATTAGTGGTTGGGGACAGGATCAGGATTAGGGATGTAATGATTGGTGATCCTAGTTCTAAAAGAATCAAGAGTGGGGCTATTAACTACATGCATGAAATGGGAGGTGGTTTCACTCTTGGATGCTGTGGGGAAAAAATGATTGTCTAAATATGTCCGTGCTTGCCTGATAAGTGTGGTATTTTAGGTTGTGGCTGTGTCTCATAAATCGTATAGTTGTAGGGTGTAAATAAATGTCTTTGTCTATGTCTACTAAGTTGTTAGTGATTTATATCTGTTGTCTGTGCATTTGTGCTCTTGTTGCAAGTGGGTCGAGTCTATATGTCTTGTTTGAGCAAAGTGACAGATGTAGTGTGTCTGTAATCACGTCTGATCCATCTTGCAGCTTTGTTTTGTATGGCCTCTAGTTTATTTATATTGTTGTGAGTGTGTGGATCCTAGACGGTGTCGCAGTATTCTAAGTGTGGCCGAACAAGTGTTTTGAATGCTAGAATTTTTTATGTTTGCTCGAACCACTGCCAGTATGTTTATTGTTGGCGAGATGGGATTATATCTTGGTGTGCACCACATCTTTAGGACATTGTTCAACGTTTTGCAGAGCTTGAGTATTAATTAAGAAAAACAGACCTGACAGTCCTATAGAGTGTGTATCATGTTTACATCCAGCCTCTTCCCTTCTTTCGTCATGATAGTCAGCTGATCGCTGAGAATGCCAACGATGTTTCAAATTAGTATTTTTCTCTGGAGAGCTTGCCGGTCGGCCAACAATCCATTGCTGAGGTGTTGTTCTTCCGCGGTGAGGCCTTGTTTGTACGGGTAGTGGAGGTGGGTGGCTTTTTTGGTGGTAGAGTGCTGGGGCTCCCATTTACTCAGGCGTCAGATGAGGCAGCCGCAACTGGAACACACAGGCTGTTTAGGAGGTGGTGGAGGAGTTAGTGGTGGTGACGGACGGAATCGGGTCTTAGGGATAGGTTTGGGAATTTTAGTAGGGGGTGTAGGAGTGTCAAGACCAGGTTTGGAGGTGGAAAGACGTTGTAGAAAACGGGTGGTGGCTGGGCTAGTGGGGAAGGAAGGGCAGGCGGGGAGGGGAGTCGTAGGCAGTGGAAGGGTTAGCGGAAGATATGGAAACAGGCAGTGGAGGAATGAGTGGCGAGGGGTTGTTGAAAGTAGTTGTAAGAGTAGGTGGTGGATGATTGGCATGAGAGGTTTGCGTAAGGGTGGGTAGGTGGGTTATAGGTTTGGGAGTTGAGGGTGTGGAGGGGTTGGAGATGGGGTTAAAATGAGAGGCTGGAGTTGGTTGGCGAAGAGGAGTGATGGTGTCAGAAGGTATTTCGGCAGCGGCTGAGGATACTGAAGACAAGAAGAGTGTGGGTTGGATGGTAGGAGTGGTAGGGGTTTTGGAAGTGGTAGCTATGAAGGGGGTTGGGAAGGAAGTGGTGGGAGGTAGTGGCCTGAATTCTGGTGGCACGGAAGGGGTTTCGGTGGGTTGGGCAGGTACAGGAGGTGGAAGTTTAGGTTGAGGAGGTCTCGGAGGGAGAAGGGGGGTAGGAGGTAAGGGTGGGGGAGTGAAGGGAGGAAACGGAAAAGGTAGGGTAGATCTCTGTTTGGGTTGGAATGCTGGGTCAAGATTAGTAGTGGGGCAAATATCTTCATCACTAGTATAGGAATTGGTTTTTACACCATACCCGAAAGAGGATTTATGGAGCTCCGATCTTACTCTCAACCATTTGAACAATTTTACCAATACACACTTGGCCTGGTCGGCTCAGGGTATTTCCGCATCCGATCTGTTTTAGGCTAGCCTATTTTCACTGACTTTACACTAGGCTTAGCCAAAACAGTGGTGTTCTTGTCGAGAGGCTGGACCCAACGTACATACCTGTTTCGATACGTGCGTGATTCCCTGTGATAGTTTACCGTGACCTGGTAGCAGTTTGGAACTCGCAAGATCTCAAACGGCCCCAGCTTATACCTTGGTTTCAACTTGCTGGGCACAGGTAGTTGAGGCACCATATATAACTAGGTCTCCCACTTGGTGAGGGTTGGTTTGTGGCATTTCGTCCGGGTTAAGGTCTTGCAGGTACTGGAGCTGGCGGAGACGGTTTCGGAGATGCACACGGGCTGAGTTGAGGGCAGGCAAGCGCTCGGATGGGATAGATAAATGCCGCAATGGTAGTAAGAGTGGCGGTTCCCCGAAGATCCTTTCGTGAGTGATGACTCCATCTTCGAGGGGACAGGTGTTGATTCCCCATTGCACAATCTTTACTTGGCTTGGCCAGTCGGTGGTGTTCATCTGCTGAAGACGTGTCCTGATCTGGTTGGCAATGGTGCGGTGACTACGCTCGCAGACTGAGTTCCCTTGAGGCCAGTATAGTGTGATGAATGCGAGATCTTGTATCCAAAGATTTGGGATAGTTGCATTCATATCTGGCCAGTAAATTCTGGTGCATTGTCGGAATGAATGGCCTGCGGTGGGCCAAAGTAGGGAAAGACGTGCTGGAGGAGAACTTCGGCTACGTCTATTGCTGTCATGAGTGTTAATTCTTTTGCGGGACAGGCAATCACGTACTTAGAGTACGTGTCCACAAAAGAGATGATGTAGCCTACCGATAGCCTTGTTTCCCTTCCATTGGCCCCATGATGTACACGGGTAGTAGCTGCCATGGCTTGGAGGCAATGAGCTTACTGGATGATCCTAGGGTCCTAGTGTGGTTCTTTCCTAGTGCACATTCACGACAGGCTTCGGTAACAGATTTAGCTGCAAGATGTGGTTTTGATGTCCAGTAGACGTCCTGGAAGGCGGCCAATAATGTCTTCTGACCCAAGTGGATGCCGTTATGGGAATGGAGGGATTCCATCATTTTTGGGGCAATCGTGGGGCAGAGGACGATTTTTCCCTCGGAGGTGTAAAGGGTGTCGCCTTTCCAGGTTAGATTGTTAAAAATGATTCGGGGAACCCAGGAAGGCCGGTCTCTGGCAAGGAAGGTCTTGTTGGGGGTCGTCGTCTCGGAGATAACATAAGAACATAAGAAAATGGGAGTCTGCAGAAAGCCGATTGGCCTAAGCAAGGCAGATCCCTGAAATGGTGTTGAATAGCCCGTAATTGTTCGGGCTTTGCTGGCAAAGTTAAAGGTAGTCTGGAGAGGGCATCGGCATTGGTGTGAAGTTTCCCTGGTCTGTAAGCGATTTCGAAGTCGAATTTTTCCAGGGACTCCCTCCATCTGACGGTTAGGGCGTTCTTGGTGTCAGATTTCCGGAGCCATTGTAGGGCCTGTGTGATCGGTGATGATGGTAATTTGGACTCCAGCGAGGTAGGCTTTTAAGTGTTGGAGAGCCCATATGATTCCTAGGCACTCTCTCTTGGTTACGGGGTAGTTGATCTCATCGGGGTTCAAGGTCCTGCTGGCACAGGCAATTATGTGCTCCTTGCTGTCCCGGGTCTGGGCTAGCACAGCTCCGATTCCAAATTGAGATACGTCTGTGTATAAGCGGAAAGGTAGCTGGTAGTCTGGGAAGGAGACAATAGGTGCTGAGATTAGTAGGTCCTTGAGGGTGCGGAAAGCCTGGAGTCTCTCGGGGGTCCATACAAACGGCTCCTCCTATCAAGTCAGGTCGTGCAAGGGTTTCGCGACAGTGGCAAAATTCTTGACGAATCTTCGATAGTATGAAGCATGACCAATGAAAGCACGGACTCCTTTGCGTTACTCGGTGGTTTGATATGTCACTGATTGTGGGGATCGGTTTTTACACCATACCCGAAAGAGGATTTATGGAGCTCCAATCTTACTCTCAACCATCTGAACAATTTTACCAACACACCTAAACTTCGTTAAATGCGGAAATAGCCTCACGAAAATATCATGCCCTGGTGGGGGCACGAACTCTCGACCCTTGGGTGTGAGGCAGACACCTTACCAGTTAGACCAATAGAGATATCCCCCTTGGCCTGTTCGGCTCAGGGTACTTCCGCATCCGAGGTCTGTTTAGGCTAGCCTACTTTCACTGACTTTACATAATGTCTTGTAATTTGGCGAGGTCTGGTGAAATACCGGCTTCAGATACTATATGTGGCCCAGAAAATGGACTTTTTGTTTGGCCTTGGTGGACTTCAGTTTTAACTTCACGTCTCAAATACGTTGGAATACTTGGGGGAGGTGTTGTAGGTGTTCGGCCCAGGTTTTTCCAAATACGATGATGTCGTCGAGGTATGCGAGACATGTCTCCCAGGTGAGGCCTTGGAGGACTGATTCCATGAGTCGGGAGAATGTGGCAGGACCATTGCATACCGGTAGTCCAAAAGGCAGAACAGTGAATTCATAGAGATGGCCTTGGCTGGTTGAGAAAGCCATCTTCTCTTGGTGTTCAGGGACCACCAGGACTTGCCAGTAACCTGATTGTAGGTCCAATTAGGTTGAGAACCATTTAGCTCCTAACGGAATCCAAGGAGTCGTCAATTCTGGGTAGTGGGGTGGCGTCCTTGATGGTGACATCGTTTATTTGTCTGTAATCGATGCAGAATTTTGTGGTATCATCTTTCTTTTTCACCAGGATGACGGGAGATGACCAAGGGCTGTTGGATGGGTAGATGATCCCGATGTCTAGCATGTCTTTTACTTGGGCTTCCTCTTTTCTTTGTATGGGATTTTTGCTCCGGATGAGTTGGCATATTGGAGGCCCAACGGTGTGGATGGCGTGTTCCAGTACATACGTGTGGCCCACGTCTCTGGCAGAAGTGGCAAATAGGTCTTAATAAGTGGTCAGTAGTTGATGTAGGTCCTTTCGTTGTTGTGGCGTCAGATGAGGTGGTAGTTCTGGTAGCTGTGGAAGGCGTTGGGGTTCTTCGTTGGTCTGAGGTATGTCCGTTTCATCATAGGGTTCCTCGGGGCAAGGTCACAGGCCGGTCAGAGATGTTGGCTATCTTCACGTAATTAGTGTTGGTGGACAGCAGGGCTGGAGCGGTCAAACAATCTCTGTCAAAAGGAATTTGGAGGTGTGGCGATAATATTAGATCCCCTGCTTGAGTCGGATGTATGGAGATCCACTGTTCATGATGTGGCTGCAGGGTGATGTTTTTTTTTACCACGGCTTGAGACATCTTGATGGTACAGACATGTTGCGTAGTGGTCGATGCAGCTACTGGAGGACTTGATGGTCTGTCGGGAGGCTTGAGGTCGAAGGTTAAGGTTCGACTGACGCAATCGATGGTGGTCCTTAAGGAGGTCAGCAAATCGAAACCTAAATAACCATCATATTGTGTTTCGATGGATGGGAAGAGCATGAAGTTATGATGGCGACCGTGCCCAGGTACCGTAGTGGTACTGTAAAGTGGGGCACTCTCTCCTTTGTTGGGAACGATGGTGTCGTTTGCATCGATTAAAATAACGGGCGAAGACTGCATGGGCCCGAAGGTGTGGTGTAAAGTCAGTGAAAATAGGTTAGCCTAAACAGAAATCGGACGCGGAAATACCTTGAGCCGACCAGGCCAAGTGGGATATCTCTATTGGTCTAACTGGTATAGTGTCTGACTCGCAACCCAAGGGTCGAGAGTTCAAGCCCCCACCAGGGCTTGATATTTTCGGGAGGCTATTCCCGCATCTAACGAAGTTTAGGTGTGCCGGTAAAATTGTTCAGATGGTTGAGAGTAAGATCGGAGCTCCATAAATCCTCTTTCGGGTATGGTGTAAAAACCAATTCCTACAGTGGGCGTGTTTTTTATTAAACGCACTAAATAAGCAAGATCTGGAGGCCCCGTATCAATCAATAAACGGGATTTCACACCCTGGATGGTGAGGTGTGTATAAATGGGGGGGTTTCCCATCACGAGCCCCCACCAGCCGGACAAAGGGGGGGCGGGGGTGGGTTAAAAACCTGATGCCTCAGGTGGGTTTGGCTGCTCTTCTTCCTCGGTTGGCTCCTCGGTGTTGAGTTCTTCGGTGGCTTCCTCTTGGCCTGCAAATCCATCATCCATTATGGCAGCTAAGCGTCTGGGCCAGATCCAAGGTATCTGGCCCCAGAAAGCTGGTGTACAGGGACGTCTGGCGATTAAGTCAGTGAATGTCTTCTTCAGGCTGGTGAGGCCTGAGGTTTGGTGGGGGCTCTGCTTATGACAGCAATCTTCTCCTGCTCGTTGTGCTGGCGAACCGTTAAGATTCACCAGATAACAGGAAGATCCAGGTCATATCCTCGGGGCTCCTGATGCAATGTGATCACGGACGCTGAAAGGCACAATCCTGAGGAGGGAGCTGATGATGTGGGCCTTCCTGCCAGCGGCTGTATGAACGATTACAGATTGTGCTTGACAGGATCCGTCAAGCAGGCCTGTGACTGAAGCCCACTAAATTCACTTCGGCTCGGGCATCTGTGGGATTTTTGGGCCACATCATGGCATTTCTCCTGACCCCAAGAACCTATCCGCCATATCCGCTCAAACACCACCGAAAGACGTCAAAGGGGTTCGATCTTTTCTAGGCCTGGCAACATATTATCAACGCTTTGTCAAGAATTTTGCTGCCATTGCCAAACCTATACACATCTAACCAAGAACTTTGACGAACCATTTTGATGGACTTCAGAGCGACATCAAGCTTTTCAGATGGTAAAGGACAAGTTAGTGCAAGCCCCAGCAGTTGCATTTCCAGATTATACTCAACCCTTCCGTCTTTACACCGACGTCTCCGTCATAGCCATTGGAGCCGTCCTCGCTCAAGTCCAGGACGGACGGGAACATATCATCGCCTGTGCCAGCACATCATTAAATGAGGCACAAAAGAACTATGCTGCCACTAAGCGTGAGTGTCTAGGAGTTGCATGGGCCCTCAACCACTTTTGCTCTTTTCTGCTAGGCAGTCGAGTTACTATATAGCCTATCGTGACAGACCACCAAAATTAATCTCTACAATGGCTGCGAAGATTGGAGACCACAAACGCTCTCATAGTCAGATGACATTAGAGGAATTCGAGTTTGACATCCTCTACAGGCAAATTGGATACCAATGCAGATGCCGTATCAAGAATGCCGATTACCTCCCATGAGCTGAATAGCATAGTCTCCCCAGAGCACTCCGCCATATTAAAGAAAACATCCGCCACTCAGACGACAGAAAACAGCCAACAAACCCTACTTTAAGCATGTGTAACTAAAGTCAAACCAACCTGGATTCCCAAGAATGTATTCAACAATTTGCAACGCTTCAGGGACCATGGCAGTTATGCACAGAATCAGGACACTTGGCCGTAGATCCCGACACCGCCCAGGATATATTCATCATAATTAACAAAGGCAATGGAATTCACTTGGGTAAAAAAAACAAAAAGTGCAAAACTTCAATGAGGTGTACTGGACATCCAATTCATCTCATCTGTAATTGCCAAACGACTAACAGAAGCCTGTCGTCCATGTTGTCGAGGGAAGGACAGAACCAAGACCCCAGGACCAGCTGGAAAAATCGCAACTATCAAGCCCTGGCAATACTGTCCGTTAATGTGATGGGCCCCATTACCACCAAGTCTACAAAAAAATACATCATCACTTTTATTGACATATTTTCAAAATTTGTGATCGCCTGCCCCGCCAAAGAACACACTGCTATGCCGCTGAGGCCCTCATAACTGATGTTTTGTTTCTTCCAAATTTCGGCCTTCCTTAAGGTTTGCACTCCGACAACGCTCCTGAATTCTCTGGTCAAGTTTGGACGCATTTATCTAACAATTTTGGCTATCAAATATCGCATTCTTCAGCATATTGGCCTCCAGGGAATGCAATTTGTGAATGCAGTCACAAAAGCATCGCCAATCAACTTTGCACCAAACCCCTTGTCCTCAACTTCGATGACTGTCCTGCACAAGTAGCCTAAATTAAGATCATACAGTGGGGTATGAATATTTATCCCACGAAATAGTATTTGGAGAAGCGCCTCTGTTGATGTCCCTCCGTCACCTTGCTCAACCGCCAACACCTCTGCATCTCTCCATAGGCCCGGCCGGCCTCTACAACATCTCAAGAATCGTCTACACTATGCCCAGACCTGTCAAGACCTACAAAAGGACGCATACCACCAGAAAATCCTTTTGCAATTAGGGATCAAGTGATGGTAGCTAAATTACCCATTACAAATAAACTTGGGCCCCATTATACATAGGCCCTTACACTATTACAAAAGTCCCGAATCGGTTCCAGGTCATAGTCAATTATCACGGCGAATCTAGAATCTATAGTCAGAATATACAGTACTGTATAAACCTTTTTCCTTTGACCCTGTCATAGCAAAAACATAGGAAACAGATTAACTTGCTCATGTAGTAATTAATTAATGTACACCCTATGTGGTGGATTGTGTTCTTTTATTTAATAATTTTCATTTTAGTAAGCGTTGTTTCCACATAGCGATTTTGATAATTTAATTTGACTTTATATTGTCCTTGTCCCAATTTTGGTTTGTTTAGTTTGCAAGTTTTACATTTTAATTAAACCAGGTATATACTCTAATGCACGATCAATCATCTCAAACTGACCTCCGCAATGTTCAAAGGTTTGGCGTGTGTTAATCATCATATATATATATATATATTTTTTTTTTTTAGGGAAGGAGGAATTGTGGTGTGCTTGTTAAGTGTAGTGAAGTAGATAGAAGGAGTTGTTTGTGAGAGCAGGCTGAATTACTCTCAGTGTAAGTGAGGCACAAAGGGAATCAGTCAGAGAGACCAAGCAAATGAAACAGGAGTTCCAGCGACTCCTTATCAAATGCCTATACAGCCTCTCCTGGGTATAGCCCTCTTCGATTGGTGCCTATACAATCTACCCCCATTCCCCCTATTAGTCGCCTTGTACGCCACGCAGTAGGATGCGTGGGGCATATTCTCTTTTTCCTCCACCATAAGATAAAGATCGACCCTTACTCCCTGGGGGGTAAGGGGCGCAGTTTTGGGGCAAGTTGCAGCTGGTACTTCTGGTAGGTTGAGTAGTTGTGCAGGCGGCGGAACTGGATTGTTGTCTGGGAAAGGTGAGAGCTTGTAGAAATTGGTTGCACATTCCCCAAGTCTAGTATGTTATTTCTACCTCGTTGATTTATAAGATTAGGCGATACAGCTGTTGCTGGGTATTTTTCCCCGTTGCACGCCATTAGGCCATTGATCAATTTGATTTTTGGCTGTAGTTTGGCTCGTCTTGGCTTGCCAGGTTGAAGGGGAAGCGTTGAATCGTCTGAGGTGGCTAGGTCCACGTGGGTGCCACTCTTTCGTCTTTTTAGGGATGAATGAAGTAATAGATCAGATTCTCTGTTGTTTCTGCTGGTGCACGTTCCTAGTCTAGTGGACTGGTGTGGCCGGAATATGAGGTAGCTTGGGCTGGTGCAAGGGCCATAGGGGTGATATGAAGGCTGTTGCAGATGGCGATGTTCATGTTCTCGGTCGGTTTAGAATAGTCCCTCCCGTTTGGTGCATTCTCTCTCGAGCGATTGCGTGGTACGTTTTCTATTAAGCAGTTGGTGTTTGTGAATGCACACTTGGATGGTAGCAATTCAGTTTGGCGGCTCTGCTGTTAATAATTGAATTGTATGCTGTGGATGCCTGGTGATGGTGGTTTGGCATTTCTTTAACTCCTCGCATCTGACACATATGTTCATTATAAAAGTAAAATATATTCACATAGAGCAGTAATATTGCTTTATATGGTAAATATAACTAATTCTGTCTGAATCGAAGGTAATTAACTCGCATGTGCAGCACTTTCAAAAGCACAAATGGGGCATTTCTCGGGTTAATTGTCAGTTTAATTAAAGTAAAATTGTCTATAAAAAGTTTTAGTGTCCATTTGTTTGGTTGTTTGTCTGAGACATACAGTATAGCCTATTCCTAAGGAATATGCAGTAGAGAGACAAATTGTCTCTAGCCATATTCCTAAGGAATACGGAGATAAGACTTGGCTGTGGTAATCTAGAGACCCTATAGATTACACATTATGTATCGAGATTGAGAGCCTCAATCGTACAGGGAGTCCCAGATCAGGGTAGGCTATTAGTGATAGTGAACGAAATTTGAAATGTACGAAAAATATTTCATTGCATCGACGCTACCGGGGTAGGTAATCCCCGTAAAGTTTATTGTGACAGTGCAGCCCTCTTGGATACTTGGAACTAAAATGTAAACCGCACAGGGTATAGGCACCGCGGCTAATTAATTATAGTAGTATTCAAAGTTGGCGGTAGTGTGCGCGGTGAGACAGCGGTGAGGGTGCAGCTCTCTCATGACGTCACGGCTGCTGCTGCTGCCGTGCACCCCATCATGTATACTGTATACAATTTTCCCATGACAGTTTACCCTTACCTACTATGACATTTATTTGGACATCTTAGAATAACGATTTCGTGTCGCTAGCTAGAGTGTTGGGACGAATTTCATGCGGATTAAAGCTAATAAAAATGTTAATAGGAAAATGGCGGCGAAGATTTTGGCAGCTGATGAACAATTTTACACCCTGACAGTCCGCCTTTACCAACAGGCCTAACCTGCTAAACCAGCACAAAAAGGCCGTAGAATTAAATGAACCCAAGCGAGCTGGCCGAGGGAGGGTTATTAAGAGAGAAATAATGGGTCTATGAAAATGGCGGGGAAGATTTTGGCAGCCGAGGTCAGTCTAGTAGCCGCTCAGCTGTTAGTGGTAAAGCCGTCTGCTACGTCAAGTGAATATTCATTTATTTACATGCCCAGGCTGCCCTAGCTGTTTCAGGTAGGTGTCTGGGGGGCGGGACTGACCGTAAGGAGGGCTGGGAGGGGCTACAATGACTGAAAAGGATGTCTGGGGTTTAATAATGGGATAAATGAAGCAAGTGGTTGAGTTAGCGGCGGCTGGGCTTCACGTCATATTCTCTCTCTTTCATATACCAATCTCATTTTTACTAGGCCTATTCTTGTATGTTGGATGACTTCTGGATTTCTGTGCCAGGTTGTTCTTCTAAATGTTCCCATTCCTGCCTTCCTTCAAGACCTTTCAGCCAGAATTGTTGTGAGCCTAGGCTCGGTAGGCTAATCATAGCCTAATGTAACCAATATTGTTTCCTACTCAGAAACATTTTCAAGGATTTAGGGCAATTTATATAGCCTACATGTTTGTTCAGTGTGCCTAGACTAGATATAAATTAGGCTACTCTTTGAAGTTGGAACTGGTACTAGGCTAGCCAGTCTGGCAGTCTTTGAGTGAGTTAGGCAACTTAGGCTAGCCTATTCCTGTCATTGAAATGTCAATGATTTGCAACCATTTACAGACAAGGAGACCTTGAAGGCGCTGTCCACTGTGTTTGTCTCACCTTTTACATCAGCTGGTAGTAGGCTAGGCCATTTACATTAAAAAGTCACGGTTCACAACTTCACAGGTAACATTCAAGGAGACTACAGCAGGACTCTTCTTCTTACCTCTGACCAGGTATAGGCTATCCTATAATCCTAGTGTTTACTAGCCTATACCCCTTTGAAAGGACATTAGCCTAACGTAACAACCTTACCTAACCTATCCTAGTATTATGGGTGGGGGCTGCCACACCCCCGCTATTTGACATCTTTGACAGATTTTTGGTGGATTTTTTCTGTGAAATCGGGTTTTTTCAAGTGTCGAAAACGAAATTCCTCCATGCGAACTATAGGCCTAAAGAGAAAAATTGGCGAGTCTATTGGTCCCTATTTTCCCTAATAAATTGTTTCTAATAAGG
This sequence comes from Paralithodes platypus, assembly GCA_032716605.1. Lineage (NCBI taxonomy): Eukaryota > Metazoa > Arthropoda > Malacostraca > Decapoda > Lithodidae > Paralithodes > Paralithodes platypus. The sequence continues at coordinate 58,577,216 of CM064572.1, forward strand.
CGGATGTAGTGTCCTTGAAGATTATCCTTCACAGACCCATACATTCCTGAGTGGTGAATAGACTAAGTAGGAAATTCAGGAATCAGAACATTTTGATTTTAATGTCACTAATTTGGTAAAGGGGAAAATATAACCGAAACTATGCTAGGCCTACCACTAATTTTCCCATGGTTTTTCTTTTTGGTTTTAGGTAGTTTTCATCATTAGGCCTATACAGGAGTTGAAATTAGTTACAATCCCCGGAAAATGTTATGTCTCCCATTATCCAACGATCTTAAAACACTCAGATGTAAGTCATTTTCAATGTAAATATACATTCTATTTTTGCCTTTGGATACAGGATGGGTTGAGGGAGGGCTTTGCCCCCTCACCCCTCATGACTTATTGAAATCAGCATCTATTTTAACAGTAAAGGGCAGCAAGGGCTTGATAAGAATTTCTCTACCGTCAATAGGGAGAATTTTTTGTTTTTACAGTACTTATATAGGCCTAGTGCACATAAAATGTATCTCCACAGAGCGGAGGTTGAAACACATTTTAATATGATCTTTGCAACATCCTTATTCTAGCCTATAATAGCCTTCAAATATTGAGAAATAATTAGTGGTAGCCTAGTTTCGGTGATAAGTACCGGTAAAGGTTACTTTTAGGACTGACAGTTATTTCAGCAAGACAGCAACTCCTTTTGATAATCTTCAAGGACACTACATCCGCCTTATTAGAAACAATTTATTAAGGAAAATAGGCATCAACAGATTAGCCATATTTTTCTCATTATAGTCCGCATGGAGGATTTTCGTTATCGACAAATTGAAAAAATACCCTTTTCACAGAAAATACACCAAAATTTTTTCAAAGATGTCAAATAGCGAGGGTGTGGGGGCAGCAGTCCCCACTGGGCCACCCATAATACTAGGATAGGTTAGGTTAGGCTAATGTCCTTTGAAAGGGGTATAGGCTAGTGAACACAGGATAGCTTATCCTCTGGAAAAAGGCAAACTAGGCCTGTGTATCCAGCTCAGTACCAGTACAGTACTTGCACTGTGCCACTGCTGCGGATGTTCACGGACTCACTACATCCGCCTTATTAGAAACAATTTATTAGGGAAATTAGGCACCAACAGATTCGCCATATTTTTCTCATAGTCCGCATGGAGGATTTTCGTTATCGACAAATTGAAAAAATACCCTTTTCACAGAAGAATACACCAAAAATTTGTCAAAGATGTCAAATTGCGAGGGTGTGGGGGCAGCAGGCCCCACTGGGCCACCCATAATATTAGGATAGGTTAGGTTAGGCTAATGTCCTTTCAAAGGGGTATAGGCTAGTAAACACTAGGATAGCTTATCCTTTGGAAAAAGGCAAACTAGGCCTGTGTATCCAGCTCAGTACTTGCACTGTGCCACTGCTGTGGATGTTCACGGACTCACGGTGTTGGCGGCGGCGGCAGCAGATGCAAAATTTTTACTAGGCTATTCTGTATTTTTGTTTTGTAATCAAATTTTAACTCTTGTAACAATATGAAAATATGCCCCCCACTAATGGGACTATGGGGAGGGCTATAAATATCAGGGAAAATGAGGGGTTAATGAGGACAAAAGGCGAAAAATAAGCTGTATTTGGCAATAACCTTTGCTGTGGGATACAGAATAAATGGGGGGGGGGTAAATACTGTAAATCCCCCCTTCAGGACTTATTGAAATCCTCATTGGTACAGTCCACTTTACATAGTCGCACGCTCGCAGTTACATTCGCGTCTAATTTGCTATTATTTTCCCCTGCTGGTGATATATACTGTATATGATGATGACTTAACCCATTGCCTGCGGGAGACGTTTCAGAATGTCATGGCAATTTACAGCACTTCACAGGCTTTTAAAGCCTCTTAAGGCCTTTAGAATCAAGTGTGAGGGAGCGGGAGCGCGACAGGCCACACGTCCTTCCTCCAGCAAGCCGATCGCGGCACTGAGGACTGTGAGCCATACTCTCGCGAGATATACAGCGCTGCCAAAGGCAAATGTAGCGCGACATTAGCGAATGTCTATGGTAGCGCTGCGGGTAAAGCCTGTGAGCTACGAAGCTCGTTTTGGTGTAATTTTGAAGCTATTTTCTTCTAGTTTTTGGCTGAATACATTTCATTTCATTCAGACACTTGCCTAATCAATCAGGAGTGCCTGAATGAGCCCTAATTTGGCGGAAAAAGGTGGAAAATATGCCCACAGCCAAAGTGTTAAAATACTCATCATTGTGTAGTCTAGGGCTTAAACAAATTGACTAACACTAAAATATGTACAAGTTGTCGTACATAGGCTAGCCTACTTGGAAAAGTAATTGTGCAGTCAGAATTTTTATCGGTTTTAGGTAGTTTTCATCAACCTATAGTGGTTTTAATTACTGTACTTACATCCTTGGAAAAAGCAGGTTCCCCAGTAGGCAGTGATCTTGAAACATTCAGATGTACTTTTTTTTTTTTTTTTTTGCCATGGGATACAGGGGATACCGGATGGGTAGCGGGAAGGCTTTGCTCTCCTTTATCTTCCCCCTCCCCATGACTTATTGAATCGGCATCTATTTTGCCAGTAGGGGGCCTAATTAAACTTTTATCACTGTCGATAGGGAGAGTTTTATATTTACAGTGCTCTATATAGTGCCCATATAATTCATTTCTAATAGTTGAAAAAAAAAAATGAAGGCTATAGTATCCGGGTGTATCGGCAGCTTTGTTAACATTACTCGTACACTCACGGTTACGTTCCCATCTATATTGACTGCTTTTTTTTTTTTTTTTTTTTGCCCACTGCTGGCAATATACAGTATATGATGATGACAATAAGTCATGAGGGGGTCAACCTGTTTTTGTATCCCACGACAGTCAAAATAGATAAGAAAGTCATCGCGAGCATACGAGTAGGCCTACAGTACAGCTGTAATGTAAATACTGTAAGTACTGGTACCGGTATACAGTACCAAAAATAATGTTAGAAGTGAGATTACTTTGCTGTCAAGTTAAAACATTGCTTTAAGTATAATATTGTCTATTATAAAATTACCCGTGCAGTCAGGTAATGAAGATATCATGCCACGTCTACCTTTTCAGTCTCAGGTTATGGTGGTCCGTAGATATTTAGAAGCAACACATGGCTCTCACTATTATAATCATCCCATATGACTGCTTGACCTTTTATGATACCGGAAATTTATTATTTTGAAGAAGTTAAATGAGTGAATCTTAAACTTGAATAAAATTGGTGGTAATTATTCAGAAAAGGCTCAAAGGTTTAATAAGGTTCACCCATATTTCCCATGTACAGTATTTTCCTCCAGATTTTGAGAAATGCTGGTTTTCATGGTTTTAGCCATACTGTAATTCAACCGTGGGATACAAGATGGGTTGTGAAGATGATCTCCCCCCCCCCCCCTCACACACACACACACCCGCCCTGTAACTTGTTAAAATAGTCATATACTGTATGTTACCAGCAGGGGGTGAATATCAATTGTACTCCTTAACCCTTTCGCGCACTGCAGGACGCGATTGCATCCTTACAGGGATACTTTAAACCTTTGTGCCCATCAAGGGTGTTTACAGTTTTCTTACAGTAGATCCTCTGGAAAAAGGCAAACTAGGCCTGTGTATCCAGCTCAGTACCAGTACTTGCACTGCTGCGGTCGTTCACGGTGTTGGCGGCGGCGATAGCAGACGCAAAATTTTTACTATTCTGTATTTTTGCATTACAGTATAATCAAAATTCAAATCTTGTCTTCCCCATGCTTTATCAAGATTACTTTCAAACTCCCTTATTGATTCAGAATCGACTACATCTGGGGCAGTGCGTTCCACTCATTTACCACTCTATCACAAAATGAGTTCTTTGCCTTCTCAAGCCTATTTCTTTCTTTGTAAATTTTCTTAGATTGTCCTCTCGTTTTTGTTCCCTCCCGCATCAAGAAGATACCTTCACACACATCCTCATCATACTTTCCTGACACTATCTTAAAAGTCTCTATCATATCCCCTCTCTTTCTCCTATATGCCAGTGTCAAGCCCCAGTATCCTCAACCTCTGCTCATAGCCCGCGTTCTTCAACATTGGTACTAGCTTGCTAGCTCTCCTCTGCACTTTCTCCACTGCTTCTATATCCTTTACCATATATGGAGCCCACACCTGGTTCGCATATTCCAGGTGCAGCCTAACCAGCGCTGTATAGAGATTCCTGAAGATTTCTTCGTCAAGTGACACAAATGTCCTTATCAGCCCTACAATTCTATTGGCTTTGTTTATCTTTTCCGCTAAATGTTCTGAGAAATTTAACTTATTGTCTATCACTACTCCTATATCCTTTTCTGCATTCACTTCCTCCATCGCTTCATACATACTGTATCCTATCTTATCTATCTTGCTTGTCCCAATCCGCATGTACAGTACTTGCATTTTTTTGGATGAAAAGGCATTAACCAATGCTCAGACCATCCCTTCATGCCCTCCACATCTTGAAGCAAACCCACATCTTCCTTACTTCTCACTCTTCTATACAGCTTAGTGTCATCCGCATACAGGTATACCTCACTTCCATTAGTTATAACTTCAGGTAAGTCGTTGATAAATATAACGAACAGTAATAATAATAATAATAATATTTATTCAGTTAGCAATTTACAGAGTTGGTACCACATAGTATGTTACAAATATGACATGTACCAGCCTTGCATAATTCCAACTAAGGATAGCCCAATAAGGCCATTAGGCGTATTTCCATTGGGGTCCTTGTGGGATTAGGTTAGCTGGGGAAATGGGGAGGATAAAGATATAGATACTTTAGAGAAAGTATTTCTAGGGGGTTATTTTAAGATACCTTACATCCTATAGTAAATATCAGTAATCCGTAATCAGTAATAATTTCAGTTTGGTTTGTCTATCTCTTATGTCGTATTTAGTAGTAATAATAATAATAATAATAATAGTTCTTAAAGCTAGCGCATGCTAAGCTAGCTAAGGATAGCTCAATAAGGCCGATTAGGCGTATTTCCATTGGGGTCCTGTACTACTACCCCATCCCTTTGCTCATGAGGGATGGTAACGACTCAGTGCTTGTGAAAAATCTTTAATGCGCCGAGCGTGGGCGCGAACCCGGGCCTTCTGGGTGGAAGTCCGAGACGCTAGTCACTACACCAAGCGAGCCGCTATTATTATTATTAATATTATTATTATTATCATGAGACGCTCAGTAGTGGTCCCAACACAGATCCCTGAGGTACCCCACTTGTAATTTCCCTCCACCCCGAGCCTATTCCATTCACCAGTACCCTCTATCTCCCATCTTTCAGGAAGGCTTCTATCCATTTCACACATTTCTCCCCTATATTATAGCTTCTAACTTTCTCTATTAACCTTTTATGTGGGACCTTATCGAAGGCCTTCATAAAATCGCAATATACCACGTCTATTACATCACCATCCTCTAGAATTTGCATCCAATCATATACCACCTTAATTAGCTGTAGTACCGTCGACCTCCCCGGCAAGAATCCGAACTGTCTTCCACTGAAAAGTTGGTTTGATTTCATATGCTCCATTTTTCCTTCTCTAATTACCGTTTCCATTAGTTTACACACAACACTTGTCAAACTGACTGGTCTATAATTTCCTGGGTCATTTCTCTTTCCCTTCTTAAATATAGCTGTTATGTTCGCCTCTCTCCAGTCCATCGGGATTTGTCCTGTATTAAACGATACCTCAAATAAAATTTTCAATGGCTCTACTAACATCTCACCTCCTTCCTTTATGATTCTTGGGTGTATCCCATCCAATCCCGGGGACTTACTTCTGTTAATTTTTTCTATAGCCCTTCTTATTCTAGCATGGGAAAACTCTATTAGTTCTAGTGCCGGTGCCTGTTTGATGGGAATAGTAGGCACTGCATCATCCGACCACTGTTAGTACCCCCCAAAGTATTTCCCCAGCACCTTTGCTTTCTCCTTATCAGTCTCTGCTCTACTCCCATCATCCAACCCCCCTACCAGCTCTGGGATCCCTACTCTTGTTAACTTTTCCTGAATGTACTTCCAGAATATTTTTGGATTATCCTTCACATTTCTAGCAATCTCTCTCTCCCTCACCCCCCTCCTTGTCTCTCACCTTATTTTATTGTTTATTTGTCTGCGTTCCAGATCCACTTCTTTAGCTTCTATACTAGACCCCTGTTCTTTTTTAACGATTTTAGTCTTTCCCACAATCGTTTCTTTCTTCTAATCAATGTCCAAAGCTTTCTTTTCATTGGCAATTCTGGGTTCGTTCTTTTCCTCAATTTTGTTTTATCCTTATATTCCCTTACTGGTACACTTATGGATACAGCATTCTCCAGTTTAGAAACCTTTAGTTTAATTATTTCAACCTCTGCAGTTGTCTTTGAGCGAGTTGTGAGCAGAAAACGGTAAGATTAGGAGTAGTGGGCGTACCACTACCAACATACAGCATAACTCATCTATAAAACATTAACCTAACCTAATCTAACCTAACCTTAGTACTACATGAATACTAGGTTAGGTTTGTTAGGTTAATGTTTTATAGATGATTTATGCTGTATGTCGGTAGTGGTACGCCCACTACTCCTAATCTTACCCAGAAAACTAATTTTGAAAAGGTAATTATGAGATTAAGAGAATTCTATTTATGAATACTAAATGGCAGCCCCTGGACCTGAAAGGGTTAATCAAGGCATTTGTAAACAGTAAGAATGTCCAAGGGAGCTCTGAGAGTGATGGGACTAAGTTTGTTTTCCGGTAATATCGTGTTTTATAAATGTGATGAATATTATTGTCCCACTGTGGATTATACAGGAGTGTTTTTTTTTTTACTCCCTCTCGGGCATAGGCTGAGAGCCTTTACACTACACCGCTGAACACGGTGAGGCCCGTGAGGTCTTGTTCCAGTCTAGGGAGTGAGACATGCGAAGCTGCTCCGCCTCTGCGCTTCACAGTCTCATCCCCCACACTTGGACCCTCACTCTCAGAACGCCACCGATTGAGCAATTAACTCACTAGGCATTGCCCCCCTGTAACATATTTTGAATATGGGAATATAGTAGCCTACTGTATAAGGAGTCCATAGACCTGCATTGTCCCTAATAAATTAGGCAAGAATGTAGTTACCGGGTGTACCGCCCGTCTTATTTACACTACGCGGACGCTCACCATCATGTTCCCGTCTATTTTGACTGCCTTTGGATACAAAAATACATTACCCTAACCATACAACCTAACCTAACGTAACATAGTATTATAGATTTATAAGTATTTATTTTATTATAAGTATTTATAGATGATTTATGTTGTATGCCGGTAGTGGTACACCCGGTAACTACATCCTTCAAATAAAGGCATTTACAAAAATGCAGCGTTATATGAATATTCCTAATTCCAGCAAACTATTGTCACCCCCTCTGGCCAATCCACTTGTACATTCTTGTTCAACAACTACCGGTTTACCTAGCTGCATATGGTGCACTTTCCAAATTCATAGTACAGTACAGTACAGTACTTTTTTTTTTTTTTTTTTTTTATAAATATTCCCTTTTTGAGCTGGCACACCGACAGTGTGTGGCTTCTGTAGACCCTCACCCACCATCCAAGCTTCCCAGGTCTGGGAAGCCCACCAGGTAAGAGCCTTTTCCAAATAATTATCAAATGTGTTTGTAATCGAATTGGTCTATGGTCGAAATGGTTTGTGATCAAGATGACTCAAAAACCTAGCATGCTAGGAAAATATTAAGGAAACTGTCCAAGAATTTTCTCATGTTAATCTTATTTCTTTTTAGGTATTTTTTTGGGGACAGAGCACGCATACCAAACACCAAAAGGTACGCACTTTATCAAACGGCATTTATCAAATGACATTTTATTTTAGGAAGTGGATAACTTACACCCGAAATGTTGTATTTTTCAAGGGTGGTCCAGAAGGTACGCAATGCGTGGTGCCCTGAATGTATGCGCGTTCCCATTGGGCACCACACACTGCGTACCTATTGGTTTTCACAATAAATTTTCCGGTAAGATCGTATGTAGCGGGAGGAACCGTATTATATATTCCCATTTACCTTAAGAATCTTTATTTATATCCTCATATCTCTTAGCTATTTTCTTCACTTACCTCAACATTATTAATCCCGATAGTTAGGGAGGGTATGAAGTACAGTATATCAGGGAAAGAGAGGGGTTGAAACACGGCGATTAACTAGAATATAGCCATGTTTATAAACAAAGCAAAGCCGTTGTGTATCCTTGCTTGTGATTGGTTGTAGACTATCGTGACGTCATCAGCCAAGGCGGGCCTCAGCGATGACGTCATTCCAGCCCTCGGCCAACATGGCGTCATTACACCCGCTTATTTTAAAACTCGCTTAATCTTACACCCACTTGATTTTATATCAGCGGTGTATATGTTTCACACAACGTGTATTATAATGTCATTAGTGCACTGTGTAATTTGCGTCTTGATATTCAAAGCGTTTCTATTTATCAATACTGTACTAAGTATTCAAGCCCCCTTTCCCCCGTATTTGGCTCGTGAACGGTAAGGTTAATCTGCGAGAGCGGTATCGTCCCAAGAAGTAAGTGATATATTTGGACCCTACCGCACTAGACTCGTGAACGGTATCAGTAAAATTAGATGCGAACTTAATTAGCCTAACTGCGAGCGTGCAACTTTTTACGTAAACAGTGACGGTACGCCCGCGGCCCGCTAACACTAAACCCCTACCATACAGCCACTAGATTTTCAATGTTCTTATGCTCTTAAATTGTCATTAACCTAACCAAACAAGCCAACCTAACCTAACCTAGTGTCCGTAGTGGGGGCTGCCGCCACCACACCCCCGCTGTTAGCAACTACAAATCAGACTAACCTCGGACTGAGGATTCATGGTCAGCAAATACAAACTAGACTAACCTCGGAGGATTCATGGTCGGCAAATACAAATTATACGGTGATAACCTCGGAGGATTCATGGTCAGCAAATACTGTACATATTAGACTAACCTCAGAGGTAAATAAATACCCCCACACATGCCCGACCTTCCCCTGACGACCCCTCTAAATACTCTGGACCACGGCCTGTCACTCTAACTATCAACTTTTGCAATATTCGCGGCCTTTCCTCTAATTTTCACTCTATTGAACACCATCTCTCCTCCAAACCTGATCTTCTTTTTCTCACCGAAACTCGGGTGTCTGAAGCAACTGCCAGCAACCCCTTCTCTGTATCCTCCTACTTTCTCTATCCTAGTTTCAAAGCCAGAGGCGGATGTTGTGCATACGTGCACAACAAACTCACTTGCTCTCGTGTTCCCGATTTCGACTCCTCTGAATTCTCAACTTTATGGCTCAAACTATCCTGTCATTCTCATACTGTACTAAATATTTCTGTGCTGTCTATCTTTCCCCTAACTCTACCGACTTTCCCAAATTCTTCGACTATCTAAACTCTAAAGTGGAACACATTCTATCTATCTCTCCCTTCTCTGAAATCTCCATCTTAGGAGATTTCAACGTTCACCACTGCTAATGGCTCTCCTCTCACTCTACTGGCAAACCTGGTGAACTAGCCTACGGTACGTCTTTTCTATCATAAATTACCTAGAGCAGCTGGTCCAGCAACCCACCCGTATTCCGGATCGCTTCGGAGATCGGCCCAACATTCTTGACATTTCTGACTTCTAACCCTTCCTCTTATGCTGTCAATCTTTTCTCTCCTTTGGGCTCCTCCGACCGTAAACTTATCTCCGTCACCTGTCCTATCTCTTCAGTACGGCCATCCGATCCTCCCAGCCGGCGGCGCTTGTGGCACTTTGGCGCTGCCGACTGGGAGGCTCTCCGGCAGTACTTCTGCTTCCGTGGCCGAGGACCCTCGGAGAGTGCTGAACGCATTACCGAGGTAATCCTCTCGGGCATGGAAGCGTACATTCCATTTTCTTTCTCTCAGTCTAATGCAAAAAAATCTTGGTTTACTCACACTTGTTCTACTGCTGTCCACAACAAGGAGGAAGCATTCAAATGGTACCGACACCTTAAAACTTAAGAATCTCATTCTTCCTATGTTTCTGCCCGGAATCAAGCCAAATCTGTTCTTCGACTTGCCAAGTACTCTTTCATCAATAATAAATGCACTGAACTATCCAACTAGCTCTTCCCAAGCTTTCTGGCAGCTAGCCAAAAACCTCTCCAACAACTTTTCTTCCTCGTCTTTCCCTCCCCTTTTCCACTCTGATGGCACAACCATCACTTCTTCCTCTGACAAAGCTGAACTCTTTGCTCAAACTGTTGCCAGAAACTCTACCTTGGATGATTCCTGTGCTATTCCTCCCTCTCCTACTTATGCCTAATATCCTAATCTCTTCTGAAGACGTACAGTAGGGTCCCGCATAGAACGAAAAATTGGTCGATAAACGAGGGCGTTCTATGTGAAATCGCTCTATGTGAAACACATAACCTATGGGGAAAATTTATATTGGTCGATCGGTCCTCCCGTACGTACCCGTATATTTATACTCATTCACACCCATGCATACCAAAACATATGTAAATGATAAGTTATGCATAGAAATGATGAAATAGGCATATTGTTGTTTACCTTAACCCCTCAGACCCGGTAGGGCTCTGAGGCACCCATAACAAACTAGGGCCAGGAACACGGAAGGGCTCTGAGGCTCCGGCAGCTTGAAAGCCTGTAAGGTTGTTATGAAAACCGTCCGTCCGACGCATATAAACACAGCCAGTTGGACCGACGCCACGCACCTCCGAACACAAGAAGGAGAGGTGTCGTTTGTTTGTGTGTGGCTGTATGTTGTCATTTCAGTGGTGAAAAGTGGCTCATATGGCTTATGTCGCCACAAAGTTCTCTCCACGGAAATCGTCATCACAACTGAACCAGTTGACTTAGAGAGCTCTACTCAACGCCATTCTACAGGTACGAAACACATCCACGCTTGGAGATGTACGGGAATGCGGAAGCAGTCAAAATAACAAAGATACGGTAGCCTAGGCGAGATGTTTTTTCGGCCAAATCCCCCGGGTTTCGGGGATATATTATAGAATGCGTAGCCGGGAACCAAGGGTTAAATCTAATAGGGATTATGTATAGGGGGCGAGGGGTTCCGAGGCATCTTGGAGGTCACTCCATTATGGCGGCTCAATACGGTCAATGTTCACTGGAAGCGTAAGTTTCCGCCAGGAGCGAGTGTGTGGTTTCGTCACTGAGGCAAAACAAAATTCTGACTGCCTCCCTCACTGCCCAGCAGTGCCCAAGCGACTCAGACGACAGTGACGTCAAAATGCGCATCTATGTCACAAAACGTTCTGTACGATATTTCGGTGCTCCATATGAGAACTCCTTGGATTTGCCCTACTTTGATGGCGGAATCGCTCTATATGATCACATTCGTTATTAACAAAAAAAATGGAATAATATTTTCGGTCGTTCGCTCTATAGGGGAAACGTTCTATGTGAACACGTTCTAAGCGGGTCCCTACTGTACTTTCTACCCTCTCTGGGCTTAATACTAAGAAGGCGTACGGTCCGGACGGTGTTCCTCCTGTTGTACTTAAAAACTGTGCTTCTGTGCTGACCCCCTGCCTAGGCAAACTCTTTCGTCTCAGTCTCTCCTCTAACGTCTTTTCTTCTTACTGGAAGTTTGCTCTCATTCAACCTGTCCCAAAGAAGGGTGACCGCTCTCAACCCTCCAACTATCGTCCAATTGCTCTCATCTCTTGTATCTCTAAAGTTTTTGAAACTATTCTTGCTTCCAAATTTCTTATGCATTTCTCTTCTCATAATCTGCTCTCAGATTGCCAGTATGGCTTCCTTAACCCGGCAAGTGAGGATCTCCTTATAAGAGTTTTACCGCTGCGCTGCGGAACTCCTCATATAATTCAAGGCCTAAAAAAAAAAACATTTAAATCAGCCCCGTATATTTTTTGTTTTTTTTTAATTGCCCCTTGGCCATGCCAAATATCACTCCTCCACATCCTCTCCTTCCCCCCCCCCCCCCCCCCCTTTCAATTATCACTTTTTCTCCCTGTTATTCCCTTATTCTTAGGTATATTTTCGTGCTAACATTAGTGAGTTGCTAGCAGGGCGTGGTCATCTGTGTTACCAAGCGTGGGAAAGAGCGAGAGAGAGACTACCACGCAACAGTGTCTCTCCAGCCTTTATGATGGCTGGCTGGCTGGCAGGCTGCCTCAGCCATAAGTTATGTAACTCCCGGCCTCTATCGCCGATTTTGACCATCCAAACGCTGTTTCCACTTGTTTTATTGTCGTAACAGGTTAGTACCTTTATAATCAACGTAAAATAGGCACATATGGATAAGTATTAATGATATTTATGGTACGATGACGATTTGAGTTTAGGAAACAGTCTAAATACCTCCGCACAGGGAGGGGTGGCCAATACCCTACCTACGCAGCGGAGAGGTTAAGGGTCGCTCTACTGGTGATCTTCTTACTTGATCTGCTTACTTTTTGTCTGTATTTATTGTTTATCTTTTTCTTTTTCTATTATTATTATTATTATTATTATTATTATTATTAATATTGATGATTTTTTAAATTGATTGTTCTTGTTAAAAGAGTACTCTTTGTTTAAATCTGTTGTTACTTCATATTTTGCAATTATTTCTCTTTATATTATATGTATTCATTGTCGATAGTATCAATTGCTTACTTTTGCGATTTCCTTAGTTTATTTGTGCTATAAATGTAGGTTATTTGTAGGGTAGTTATTGATAGGGGTCACTTGAGGCATGCTATGCTTACAGGTACCTACCCGATAGCACTATCGTTAGTGAGTGCTGTACTGTATTTTATATTATTTTGTAATAGTATAGATATCTTATCAATATTTGTATTTTTTACTATTGTTAATGTCTTGTCATGTTGCAAATTTGATTTTAAATAATATTTTGACATTTAACATGTAGTTTCTTTATTCATGCAGAGTTTAGTAAAATTTGCCAGAACGTCCCGGACTTCCCAAACTTGACTACTTCCTTTAACGTGACGATAGTGCGTTGTTATATGTGCGATTGGTTTGCTTGGGAAACAGATTAACTTGCTCATGTAGTGATGTACACCCTATGTGGTGGATTGTGTTCTTTTATTTAATAATTTTCATTTTAGTAAGCGTTGTTTCCACATAGCGATTTTGATAATTTAATTTGACTTTATATTGTCCTTGTCCCAATTTTGGTTTTAGTTTGCAAGTTTTACATTTTAATTCATATCTTACCAACTCTTGGTCATCCAACTTTCGGGACTTCTGTGAGATTTTTTCTGTTGCACTAGACATATCGAAGGCCTTCGATAGAGTCTGGCACAAATCTTTAATTTCCAAACTGCCCTCCTTTGGTTTCTGTCCCTCCATCTGTGCCTTTGTCTCTAATTTCCTTTCCGGCCGTTCCATAGCTGCGGTTGTCGACGGCCATCGCTCAATTCCTCATCCTATCAACTCCGGTGTTCCACAGGGTTCTGTCCTATCTCCTATTCTCTTTCTAATTTTCATAAATGATCTTCTCTACTGTACATCTAGTCCCATCCATTCATATGCAGACGACTCTACTTTACACCACTCAATTAGTTTTCCAGAACGCCCCAGCCAACAGTCCCTCAAAAGTAAACGTAATGAAGCCATAAAATGCATATCTTCTGATCTACCTACTATTTCCAATTGGGGTAGAGAAAACCTTGTTACATTTAATGCTTCCAAAACTCAATTTATCCATCTTACTACCCGTCAGGAACCTCCAGAGGACTATCCCTTATTCTTCAACAATAAAAAAATCAACCCTTCATCTTCCCTCAATGTTCTCGGTGTCTCTTTTTCTTCTGCTCTCACTTGGAAAGACCATATTACCAGTCTCGCTAAGGCAGCCTCCCAGAAGCTGGGTTTGCTCAACCGCCTCTAGGGGTTCTTTACCCCTGCGCAGCTACTTGCTCTGTACAGGGGCACTTAGGAAAGCCTTTCGTATCATTAACTCCCGTCCACTCACCAATTCTCTGCAATCTCTCTCTCTTCGCCACAATGTTGCATCTCTCTCACTATTCTATCGCTACTACAATAATCAGTGTTCCTCGGAGATTTCCCAGTGTATACCACCTCCTCTACGTAGGGTACGTAGTACCCGCCTTGCAACACAATCCCACCCGTACTCTGTGCAACTCTCCAACCCTAGAGTGAAACGCTATTCTCAAACTTTCTTCTATTCAAGTGCTGATCTCTGGAACTCTCTCCTAGAATCATTCTTTCCCTCTTCCTATGACTCAAATTGCTTCAAACTCCGTGTGTCCAGGCATTTTAGCTCGAACGTCCCTTGATTTCGGCCCTGTCACTTTTTTAAATCTGGGGGAGGCACTCGCTGCAGGCAGTTATGCCTTTTGTCTCCCTCATTCACATAAAAAAAAATAAAAAAATAAAAAAATAACCTCGGAGGATTCATGGTAAACAGTGACGGTACGCCCGCTAACACTAAACCCCTACCAAACAGACACTAGATTTTCAATGTTCTTATGCTCTTAAATTGTCATTAGCCTAACCAAACAAGCCAACCTAACCTAACCTAACCTAGTGTCCGTAGTGGGGGCTGCTGGCCCCACACCCCCGCTGTTAGCAACTACAAATCAGACTAACCTCGGAGGATTCATAGTCAGCAAATACAAACTAGACTAACCTCGGAGGATTCATGGTCGGCAATTACAAATTATACGGTACTAACCTCGGAGGATTCATGGTCAGCAAATACTGTACATATTAGACTAACCTCAGAGGTAAAAAAACCACTGAGGTTTAGTCAATATAAATCAGACTAACCTCTGTCCTTCAATTACTGTTTGAATATCAATATGCGAATTACAGTGCACTAATTGGTCATAATACTCGTGTGAAAACTATACAAATCCACAAACGGAAACCACCTCCTAGCCTAAATACCGGTACTGTAGATCTGTACCACAATATTAAATTAAGTGGGCTAAGAGTTGATCAACATGGCTAAATTGCAGATAATGTTTCAACATCACTTTTTCTTTGATATAATACATGCCCTCTGCACCTACTGTATAATGGGTTATTATTGACGAGGTAAGTGAAGGAAATAAGTCTGTATTGAGGATATGTATTAAAGATTCCATGGTGAACGTAGCCTAGGCCCTGGACCCAAATAACGGACCTATAAAACCCTTACCGGTACCCTTGATGTAGTGGAGAATAATAGTCAGCAGCCAAATTAACACAATGCAGCTGGAAGCTCCGTTCATAATCCCGTTAGATAGATGATGTTGTAGGTGTTTTCATAAAGCAAAAACACTTCACTATTCATTAACAGTTCCAAAATTTCAGTTATGGCCGACACCGAGATCTTATAAACACCAAGGACGATACTAATATATTAATTAATGTGACGTCATAGAGTGATTGGGAAACAAAAGAGACTCATTATATGGAGTGACTTGTATTTCTACAGCCGTTCAAATATCGCGAAAATTTGTGACGTCACCGTTTAGACACCTGTACAGTGACGTACTGTACTCTCACAACAACCAATCATATGCCAACATCGTTCGTGACGTTAGACCAGTATATTGACCAATAGAATATCAGTTTACAACTCGACTCTCCTCCACTCTTCGTCCATCAGCTGAGCTGGGAAATTGTAGAAAGTGAATCCATTGATACTCTCTAAATATTCATTTACCAAGTATATTTTCCATTACTACGAAGAAACATACATAATACATATAGCTGGGTCCCCAACTGTGCTAGAATTTGGTGGATGAACGAGGCTGCACAGATCGAAACCGTACAAATCGAAACATGTATCTTACGGGAAATAATTAATTTGGTGGATGGACGGTCCCGAGTTTAGGAGTTCAACTTCATATTACTTATCAAAACCAACACTAACTGACACATATTCATAACAATACATAATGAATAAATAAAATTAAGCAATAATTAAACAATAATAAGTCATTGTTTACTCACATTAAGTTAGGGGGCTCCGAGAAAAAAAAAAACATGGCAGGGCGAGTGCAGCTATGCTACCCCGGCCCCAGCCCCGTCTTTTATCTATAGCGGATGAACCTTTATTACCTTTATTTCGGCGCTCGCACACTTTTGGTAGCTTGTACAGATCGCGAAATGCACAAATCGAACACGCACAGATGGGGACCCTACTGTATATGTACAAACAACAAATATGCTGTAACACTGCCCAATTCTTGAGATATAATGCATGCCATTAACCCTCCAGCCCGGGCGTTTCCGCGCCCTCCTCAGCTCCCTGCCTTAGAGTGTCTTCGGTCACCTGGGTTTTGTTAGTGGTAAGCAGGGAGGGTTTTGTGGGGGCGCTCTATGGCCTTGGCCTTGCTCGGGACCTTGGGGCTGTTCGGCCAGGCAGCCTGGGGAACAACAACAACAACAACAACAACCCTCCAGCCCCGGCTATTATATTATATAATTTCCCCGAAATTCGGGGATTTTGGCCGAAAAACTTCTACGCCTAGGCTACCGCATCTTTGTCATTTTGCTTGCTTCCGCATTCCCGCGCATCCCCAAGCGTAGATGTGTTTCGTACCTGTAGAATGGCGTTAAGTAGAGCTCTCCAAGTCAACTGGTTCAGTTGTGATGATGATTTCATTGGAGATAACTTTATGGCAAAAACAGCCACTTTACACTACTTTTCGATACTTAACAATAACATGCAGGCACACACGAACAAGCGACACGCTCCTTCTTGTGGTCAGAGATGCGCGGCGTCGGTCCAGCCGGCTGTTGTTTACATGCGTCGGACGGACGCCTCGCACACCAAGCTTACAGGCTTTCAAGCTGCCGGAGCCTCAGCACCTTTCCGGGTTGCGCGGGGGGTGTTTTTTATGGGTGCCTCAGAGCCCTTCCGGGTCTGATGGGTTAAGCAGGAATATACCAATTTTCCCTCCACAGATAATCTGTGGAGGGAAAATTTATTGTGAAAATCAATAGGTACGCAGTGCGTGTTGCCCAATAGGAACGCGCGTACATTCAGGGCACCACACATTGCGTACCTTCTGGACCACCCTTGAGGTAAATTGAATTGGATGGTACTCAGACCGTTTCAGCGAAAAGTGACTCATCCTTGTAGTAGAGGTGGCCTTAGAATATCATGTAATATGGCTTAGGACTCTCTGGCAGCCGTTTGAAAAAATGCGTACCGTACCTATTGGTTTTTGGTATGTGGGCTCTGTCCAATAGGTACGCACCCAGCCTTGGCTTTATCTTGTGTTTCTGAGCAGTCCTGATACATTTTTCGTATACACTACATAACAGAAAGTACAGTACCTGCAAATAGAAAAAAGGGCAAGAGTTGTGTTATCGGGCGTATCACCTACCTCTGACCGGGTATATCCTAGTGTTTACTATGCCCCTTTGAAAGGACATTAATAGCCTAACCTAACAACCTTACCTAACCTATGCTAGTATTATGGGTGGGGACTGACGCCACTACACTCACGCTGGTTGACATAAAATCACGTGTTTACACGACGTACGCCCGGTAACACAACTTATTCCTAAAAAAGTTATAATTTTCAATTTGAAAATGGGTCATTAGACACTAACAAAAAAGTGCAACCCTTAGATTTTCGTAAGAAAACAGAGTTTTTTTACAACTTCACTTCTTTTTGTTGCTGCACCTCTTCAGTCATAACAAACTAAGCTGTTGATACCTGTTGACATGAAGGCATAATGATTAAGCTTTAAAATGAGACCAAGTTTAAATGCCCAAGTGTTGTCATATCCTGTGGAGAACTTTTTAAAGACCAAGTGCATACCTATTGGTCCGGTGCGTACCTATTGGTTACCTTACCCTATGCGTGAAAGTGGTGCTGGATGGGAGGAGGGGCGTCGACTGACTGGGGACAGAGGTGCATGGTGGCGTTTCGTTCGTGACCACCCCTTCGGGGATCACAGCGTCCGGCAATAGATAGATAGATATAATTGCTAGCAGGGGGCAAATAACAGCTGGCATGGAATATTTTGGAGGAAAAAAAAAACGGTCAAATCAAATTAGATGCGTATCGGTCGTGATCAAGAGCGTGCGAATATCGCCGTGAAAGATTGCTTTGAACTAAAAAAAAATCATTTGATATACTGTACAGTGTTGTTTTATACCAAGGACCGTCGGAAATTAGTACTGTATTTACCCATTACTAAGCAATCTAAAAATATGGCCCCAGCTAGTGGGGAAGGCAAATGCTGGGTTAAAGACAATAAAAAAGGAAAAATAAGCTCTATTAGGCAATAACTGTTTGCTGTAGGATACACAGGACTTACTGAAATTCTCATGTATGTTAGCACCTCGTTTTCTCTAACTGAACCTATTGTTAGATAATGGACAAATGTTCAAACCCGCTGAACGCTTATGGTTAAATTAAGATCGGAAAAGCTTATTTTACCAGATAATACGTTTGAATTAGCGTGTATGAATGCGGCCTAGCTGAGGTATTTTGTTTACTGTACATTGCGCTCATTGTTATGCTGATAACTACCTTACACTATTTAACTAGTTTTCTACAATCTCCCTTCTAAGTCAAAGTCACTCCATTACTCAAGTGATTAGGCCATGGCGTGCCTATCCTCTGATCTTTCAATAATTTCTGATTGGGGCAGAGAATACTGTACACACATCCACCCCTCATCTTCTCTCAATATCCTTGGTGTCTCTTTTTCTTCTAACCTTCCCTGGAAAGACCATATCACCAATCTTGCTAAAGTGGCTTTCCCAGAGATTGGGTGTGCTCATTCGTCTCCATGGGTTCTTTACCCCCGCACCGCTTCTTGCTCTGTACAGGGGCACTGTGCGCCCATGTATCGAGTATTGTTCACATGTGTGGGGAGGTTCCCCCCATATTGCACTTCTTTAAAGGGTAGAGTCCAAAGCTATTTTGTTTTATCAACTCCACACCTCTTACTAATTCCCTACAATCTCTTTCTACACGCCGCAATATTGCATCTCTTTTACTTTTCTACCACTATTACAACAATCACTGTTCTGAGCTCTCTCAGTGCAAACCCACTCATTTACGGCGAGTGGGTGGCACCCACCTTTTAACTCAATGATAATAGTTATAGAACTTAGAAGCTTGGTTATCATGAGTTAGTTGTGTTATTGACAATACACTGTTCCACCAGGTGTAGAAATTACCTACTGGAGACAAAGATATAAAAGATTCCATTTTATAGCTATTATTCTTAATTTTTAAACTTAGTCTATTCTTCTGTAGTGTTATAATATGATACTCTCACTTACTCTTAACACCTTCAATACGATGGCATAGCCTACATGCTTACATACATACATATATACATACTGTACATACATGCTTACATACCGGTACTTACACAAATTTAAATACAGTACCGGTACGGTACTTGACATGAAGTGCGGTTTCAGTCTCACGTCCTAATGTCGGCGCTCCAGGCAACCCTGTTCAGAGCTGCCTCACTTGTCCAGGTTTAATCATGCATGATCAAACCATAATGTGGTGTGATCCTACATCTTTCTTGGTCTACCCTATAGTGCAGCACCTTCCAGGTTCACAGACTTTTATCTTTTCACCCAACTTAGTTCCTCCATCCTCTCCATATGCCCAAACCATCCAAGCCTGCTTGCATGCATCTTATCACTGATATTCTTGATACCTAACCGTCGCCTCAGCTCTTCACTAGATATCCTATCTTATAGTTTAGCCCCACTCATCCATCTCACCATTCTTATCTCACTTTGTTTCATTCTGTTGATATCATTCACTTTGACAGGCTATGTTTCTGAAGCATAGGCCATTTTGCTTCTAATACATGAAGCGTACACCTTTTCCTTCAAAGGGAGAGTCTTCTCATGGATAGAATTGGCAGCAATTCTCTGAACTTTCCCCAGCTACATCTAATTCTGGCGATAGATGCGGCCTCAACCCCTCAACCGGCAGAGATGGTATCTCACAAGTAGCAAAGATTTTCCACCATCTCCAGTGACTCATTGCCAAGGTTCACATCAATCCATTTTACTTGAGTAATACTAGATGATTATATTCAACAGAGGAACAACCTAGAAATCAAACAGGTAGAACTATCTCCACTAAGCTTATTATTTGTAATAGTACAGTACAGTACAGTACTGTACTGTACTGTACTGTACTGTACTGTACTGTACTGTACTGTACCTTCCTAATCTAAATTAAATTGTCTAACAGTACTGTACCCTCCAAGCTTAAAACTGGCATCATCATACTGAAAGAGTTAATAAGTAACCCCCTAAAATTAAAACTGACATTATGGTACGGTAGGCTACTCAAAGAGTTAATAAGTAAGCCCCCCAAATTTAGATTGGCCAGTTTACTGAAAGAGTTAAGTAAGCGAATAACAAGAACCCAATACTGTGCCCTGAAAGCCATGCTCCCCCCCTTACTACCTGGTGGGATATTGTTAACGGTTGTATTGGTTACTGATAAACTTGATTAATTAATCCAAACTTGAACCGCTCTTGCCGCGGCCCACATCGTACTCTTAAATTAAGTGGGGATCCTGAGACGTTGTTGCATACTCTGGTTGTATTGATTTGGAAGAGTTTGAGGTAATTCCAACTTTCAATATGGTGACTGTAGCTATTTCTTAATTTGAATTAGCCCTTTTTAATAATGACACTTTCTTTAATTTAATTCTGGCTACTGGTAGCGTTAGATGATATAGTTATGTGGTACATACCGGTACTCTGGAGTTCTATTGATCTTGCAGAATTTGAGATAATGGTGACTTGCAATGTAACTGATTTTCTTTCTGTATGATAATAATACATTATGGTACTAGTATAAGAATATACAGTATTATTCAGCTTCTAGAAAGGCATCGTTTAGTATCCAGTAGCTAGTTGTATTGGTTTTGATGAGTTTGAGGTAATGTGCTGTCCAGTCTTATAAAGGTTTTTGCCCTATAGGCTGTTGATAAATAGTTTTTATTTGATTAATATTTCCTTACTGAAATTAACATTCGATGATATTATGCAGATTGGGAAGAATATGTAGGAGTTGAGAAATTATTGAAAAGGTAAAATTACCTCTTTGATTGCTAGAGTAGAGGTCCTTCCTATGCTTATTAAAATATCTTGATATCTAGAATATAATGAAAGTTATAGAATTGTATTAAATTGTATTAAATTTCAATTTTAGTCAGATTAACATTACAGTACTGTAGTTTTGTTAGACAAAAGATTCAAAAGTGTTAACTGTTTCCAACAATCACTTGGTCCTGTAGCCTATTCACAAGATAGTCAGTCCAAAATGTCCAAATGTCTATCCCTCTACCTGTGCTTTTGTCTTTTCCCCTCTGACCGTTCCATAGCTGTAATTGTGGACGGCCATCGCACACTTCCTCAACCTATCAACTTTGGTGTTCCTCAGGGTGTCTGTCCTGTCTCCAGTTCTCTTCCTAATATTCATTAATGATCTCCTCAACTGTACCTCTAGTCCTATCCACTCATATGCTGATGACTGCTTTACACTAGGCCTATTCAATTACTTTTTCACAACAACCCAGTATGCAAGCACTCCAAGAGTCACGTGACGAGGCCATAGAACGCCTATCTTCTGATCTGTTAACTATTTCTGATTGGGGCAGAGAAAATCTTGTTACTTTCAATTTCTCTAATTAACCCCTGCTGTACTAGAGGGTATTACTATAAATGTAACCACCAGTACCAAGCATTGTGGCCAAAATGGCTTCAAAGATGAGAGAGCGCAACCTCTCACCCTGAAAGCTGGACGAGTACCGGTACTGATCCAGCCTGCCCATTGGACCTTAGATATAGGCCTACTCTGAGAAGTGTTGCCAAGGTCTCAAAGCAGTGTTTACAAGTCAATGGTGCCTGGTACCGCTCGGTACAAGGACCGAATATTACTGACGGACATCGTACGGCGCTGGTACTGGCGAATTACTTTCTTACTGTCAGCCATTGTATGTCGCTGGTACAGTAAGGGTTAACTATCCGTCGTAATCTTCCACAAGACTATCAATTATTCTTCAACAATACACAAATCAACCCTTCATCTTCTCTCAAAATTCTTGGTGTATCATTTTCATCCAACCTCTCTTGGAAAGATCATATTACCACTCTTGCTAAAACAGCTTCCCAGAAGATGGGTGTCTTTAACTGTCTCTGTTGGTTCTTCACTCCCACACATCTTCTTACTCTGTATAGGGGTACAGTACCGGTACGCCCATGTATCAAGTATTGTTTACATGTGTTGGGAGGTTCTACCCATGCCGCACTTCTCGAAAGAGTAGAGTCTAAAGCATTTCGCCTCATCAGCTCACTTTCTTTTACTAGCTCCCTACACTCTCTTTCTATGCGCCCCAATGTTGCATCTCTTTCATTCTTCTATCGCTAAATATTATAACAATCCGTTTTCTTCAGAGCTCTCTCATTGCATATCCCCTCCCTTGCGACGAGTGCAAGGCTCCCGCCTTTCAACACAGTCCCACTCCTATTCTGTCCAACTCCAACCCAAGATTTAGCAAATGTTCTCAATCTTTCTTGTACTCAACTACTATAGTGAGCTCTGGAACTCTCTCCCTCAATCAATCTTTCCTTCATCCTATGACTTAAAGTGCTTTAAATTTCATGTGTCCAGGTATTTTTACCTTGAATTTTGCTCTCTGTCACTCTTTTGACTCTGGGGAGACACTTGCTACAGGCAACCTGCCTTTTGACTCCTTCATGCACATGGAAAAAAAAAAACCTGTACAGCAAACAATTAACCCAACCCACACATAATTTTCAGTCAATAGTAATAGATTACATACAGAACTTAGATCCAAAGTTAAACCACAGAGATCGCCAGTTTACTTAACCCTTCAACCCCGGGTGGTACACGTGTGTACCATTATGTTTTGCCCCCAGGAACCCGGGTGGTACAACATTGTACCATTGCTTGAAAGCCTGTGAGCTTCGTGTGCGAGGCGTCGGTCCGACGCATGTAAACAACAGCCGGCTGGACCGACGCCCCGCATCTCCGGCCACAAGAAGGAGAGCGTCGCTTGTTCGTGTGTGCCTGTATGTTGTTGTTAAGTATCGAAAAGTAGTGTAAAGTGGCTGTTTTGGCCATAAAGTTATCTCCAATGAAATCATCACAAATCAAGCACTTGACTTAGAGAGCTCTACTTAACGCCATTCTACAGGTAAATAACACAGCTACGCTTGGGGATGCGCGGGAATGCGGGAAGCAGTCAGCATAACAATGATACGGTAGCCTAGCCTAGACGTTTTTCGGCCAAAACACCCGGATTTCGGGAATATTTATGTAATGCGTAGCCGGGGCGGGAGGGTTAAACTGGTACCGTACTCAAGATATGTTAATATGAAACTTTTGTGCATATAATTTCTCCTCCATTTTTTCTTCAGTGTTCTATTACCATACCGGTACCTAATTGTATTCTGAACAATGAAAGATAATTTTATTCAACTTAGGAAAGCTCTTGTAATCAAGGAACTATAGTAAACCATTGAGAATTATTTGATCATACAGGTACCTGTAGTGCAGTACTGTAGCTTACTACATACTCCAAGCAATACTGTACCATACCAATAGTTAGTTGATTCTCAATAATCAATATGAGTTGCTGAGGTGGAACGGTGGTAGGGTACAGTAATCCTAAATACCGGTATTTTTGTTTAGAAAAAAAAATTACAATGATTGCTAACTACGCAAAATGTACAACAACAAATCTTGGGTTTTTCCACTAGTGAGGAATAGTGACTTACAGTGAGTGGTAATTACAGATTTGTCTTTATATTTGTGTAGTTTCTCAGATAGATGCTGATAACCAATCACTACTTAATTGTAGAATAGTTTCTATGCATTATTACAATATCGCAGCATTTATTTTACAACATAAAACTATATACTGTACTGTACCGGTACCTCAAACAAAAGCATAATGTGAAAATCAAGAGAGACAATGTACTGTACAGTAATATCTTGACACAAGTTGATTTTGTATGTATGTATGTATATATTCAAGCACATACCCCATAGCTGGGGGTGGCCGACTCGAGACAGATCCCGAAATCTCGAATAGAAACAATATTAAAAGTTCCAATTCTTTGGGTCCGGGACCACTTTCGCGTTCCCTCGCCCCATTCTCTGTCTCGTCTAGTAGGTGAATTTTACAAGGGAAGGAGGATTCATAGGGTCGCTCCCCCAAAGTAGGAAAAGTAGTACCGTACAGGAAAAAGAGACAGACAGAAACGGCTAAGGTTGGGTAGAGGATGCCAAACAAGTTACAAATAATATAAATTGATATAAAGTAAAAGAACAAATTACTCTCAGTATTTACCTCTCTTGATTATTCTGATCATCACTGTATGTTTTTCTGATTATGGCAAGACATATCTCGAGGATTTTTTTTAGTCTACATACCCTCTTCCCTTTCTAAACCCGCCCTGCTACTCACTTACCCATTTCCCCGTTCTCGCTCTCACTTGCAATCACTCCCCTGCTGTACATCATCCCTACTATGCTTAGGAGACTTATCCCCTGTCATTACCACACACTTCTCTTTCTACTTTACCCTTATACAGGGGAACTATTATGCCTGATTTCCAGTCTTCAGGCACACTACCCTTCTACCATGCTAGTTTTCACATTTTCCATTCCCATTCAATCACTATTCCCCCTTAAACCTTTTTCAAGGCTTATTTGGTCTAGCCTTATGTTGCTATCTTAACCGACTAATGTAAACTAACCTTGCTTAACCCATTGGCTGCGGGAGACATTCTGGAACGTCCTGGTAATTTAAAGCAATTTACAGGTTTTTAATGCCTCTTAAAGCCTGTGGGAGCGCGGCAGGCTCCCCTCCGCTCTCCAGCACGGCTGCCAGGGCACTGATACTCTCGCCTCATATCTCGCGAGACAATGCGGCGCTGCCGAAGGCAAATGTAGTGCGACATTGCTCAAAATTGGCGAATATTTGCTGATGTCTTTGGTAGCGCTGCGGATGAATCCCGCTCGCTACGAAGCTTGTTCTGGTGTCATTTTGGAGCTATTTTCTTATAGTTTTTGGCTGAATATATTTAATTTCATTCAAACACTTGCTTAATAATTCAGGAGTGCCTGAATGAGCCCTAATAAAGCGGAAATATCCCCGCATTGTAAGTGTTAATGTACACTCGCTCCAAGAAGTATCAGCACCCCTATGCTGATCATCTGGTGTGTACAGCTCGGTATGGTTGGCACCTCTGCCTGCAGCTATATCCATGTGTCAGAGACGATCATCTCTGACACATGGATATAGCTGCAGGCAGAGGTGCCAACCCTATCAAGCTGTACACACCAGATGATAAGCATAGGGGTGCAGATACTTCTTGGAGCGAGTGTACCTTAGTATAACCACCTAACTTTTTATTGCGTTAGGCTATCGTACCTAATCTTATGAAACAGCCCACTAATCTAAAGTACGGTAATGTAATCTAGGCTAACTTAATTTGCTCTAACTAGCTCAATTTGTCCTAACATAATCTAAACTAATTTTCCTAATCTACCAGTACCGTATATAAATCTACCCTAACCTATCCTAGTTTCAAACCTGAGCTAAGCTAATCTTAATAAATATTTTAATCTATCTACATAGGCCTACATACCTTAACCTAACCGAATTAAGTACTGTACACCTTTCTCTAGAGTTGGCAAGAGAATTAATGATCTCTTATTTGCATATTACTCTGCCATTGTCTTCTCGTTGTTTCCCTAAGTGCACCCTCGCTTCCCCTACATTACCTCCTTTGGCAGTCTCATATCTCTTTCTTCCCCCTCCATTCTGTCTTGCTCGTTCATCTTTCCTTGTACTACGTCTGTTAATTCCTTCGTTGTTTCCCTACTTCACTGTGCACCCTCTCTTCCCAAGAATTACATCTTTTGGAAGCAAATTATCATATTTCTTTCTTCCCCCTTCATTTTCTCCCTCTCTCCTAACTCTCCTGGATCTTCTCACCCCCTTTCCTTGTAGGCCTACCCTATAGGTACTGTAGATGAGCATTACAGTACAGTATATATAATTGGTGAATAAATATATCCCTTATAACTAGCCAATGCATAGATCTCAAATAGAGTAGTTAATTCTAGTATGGTAGCCGGATAGAAGGAAGAAATTCTCTCTCTCTCTCTCTCACACATTGTTAGGCCCCATCTTGAATATGGCGTTCATTTATGGTCCATGTATCTCAAGAAAGGCATTGAAAATTTTGAATCTATGCAGCGGAGATCAACTAGTTAAGCTAATCCTCTCTCATAGAAACAAGCCATATTACAGTATAAAAGATTAAATAAAATAAAATTGTTCTCGCTGAAGAAAACAAGGTTAAGAGACCATCTTATCGAGTGTATTAACCCTTCTTTGGCGGCGCGCAACTTATATCGTGTGAAATAAATTTGGACTAAGTGGCAGTTCACAACTTATGTCGTGTGCCATTTTCAGCACGTAATGTTGCAGAGAGAGAGAGCTGAGCGGTGTGAGGAGCGTAGTAAGGCTATGACCGCCGCCCACCACCGCGGTGGGCCAACTGAAGTGAAAACCACCCTTCCATCCACCCTCACACTCGCTACACAGGGAATTATGTAGGGAAAGTACCTAATTACATGGTTTTTGCACTCGTGTTGCGCAATCGTTGCAAGAAAACCAGTGGTCGTACAAGGATGGTTGGGGTGTCATTGGAAAGCTCTGTTTATGCCCTTTCAGGGATAGATACTTGTTTTACGCCCTGGGTCTTATTTAGGCATGAAAATGATCACGTAAACAACCCTATTTAGGGTAAAAACACCCCGCTGGGCGGTACATATAAATTACCACCTAGGCCGCTCGTAAGGTGTTAAGATACTTATAGGATTTGACAGAACTCCCTAAACCTTCCTGATCGAAAAAGTAAGAAACAAAGAATGGCAGATTAATTTGCTTCATCCCGTGTTAAACAATCTCGTGAGGCAAGAGCCACCACAGTCGATAGCGGAAATCGGACAGGTTCACTTTGTTCATTTTGGATCTGCGAACAACTTTGGTCTTGGTGTTCAATGTCATGGAGGCAGCCGTTTAGGAGTAATGTGTCAAAGGTTCCGGAGACGAAAAATAACCATTCACAATCTCTGGGTACAAGAGCCACCACAGTCGGTAGCGGAAATCCAGCAGGTTCACTTTGTTAATTTTTGGTTCTGAAAAATTTGGTCTCCGTATATTCAATGTTGTGGAGGCAGCTGTTTAGGAGTAGTGCGTCAAAGGTTCCAGAGACGACAAAACGCAGTGAAACGACCTACTTAGCAAGTGTAGCGGAAATCTGGCAGGCTCACTTTGTTCATTTTGGCTCTGCGAATGACTTTGGTCTTAGTGTTTAATGTTTTGGAGGCAGTCGTTTAGTAGTAGTACGTCAAAGGTTCCAGAGATGACAGACTCACTTTATTCAGCAAAACACAGCCCTCTTCCTAGCGGAATTGGGAATAGTGGTCTCTCAAACTGGATGAAGACCTATATCACAAATTAACACTCAGTTGTATTATCTTTGTTTGATATTATAGGGTTAGGGAAGCACTAAGTGTGGATTTAATATACAGGGGTTATAGTGTACACTCTAAGACATAAATTGTGGCATTTACCCTTTGTGTATCAGCGACGTGTTACATTTTATTCTAGCTATATTTGGACGATAATATGCAGGTTGGGAAGGATCTGTGGTAGTTAAATTGGTATGTTGAGATAGTTTGAATCCTTATTATTGCTAGAGGTCCTTCCTAAGCTGAATAATATTGTCTAATAGTTGTCAGAATATGATGAAAAGGACGTATCTGGTACTGCATGGGTTAAGCTTTTGAAGCTATCCCGAATGAATTGAATCATCTCCATATTTAGCTAGTATATGCAGTCACGCTAATAAGTGATGTCTCGGCACGAAGTATGATTTGATCAATAATTGGTATCAGTAATATCTAAGCTTAATTTTGTCATATCAAGTGAAATATACAAACATTTGCTTAATTTCTTCATATCAAGTGAAATATACAAACATTTTCCTACACCTACCCACCCTATTCAACATCTGACAGACATTAGTACAGCACAGAGCAAGCCAAACGTAATGGCAGCTGGGCCATGACTTATTAGCGCGACCGTACAGTCGGAGCCCAGCTTGGAGGTTCGTTTTTCTACTCGAGGGTTCATGTTGGTCCACGATTTATGTCTTATAGGTTATCCCTTTGTTCATTCACCCCAGTAGTTCATTCTCATATTTTTATATTTTTTCCCTTTCCCTGGCTGCGTTCCCCTACATTTTTTTTCTTCAGAGCTCAGTTTCCCGGCCCCCTTTCAAAGAAGTCTTTTATGTCTTTTCACGTCAAGAAGCTTCTCTATCATATTCACCATCCTCATTATAATAATAATAATAATAATAATAATAATAATAATAATAATGTTTGCTAATAAAGTAAAAACAAATTTGTTTTCATAATGTAGCCTCGTCTAATTGGTAGGCTATATCTTTGTTCTTCATTTTCCACCATTATAATCCTGCCACGGCCATTAGTTCCAGGGCAGTAGTTCCCTTTCCAATGTTCCCTTACCCACTCTAAACCACTGTTTGGACAATTGATCCTCAGTGTTTTTGAGGACAAGCAGCCTAGAATGGTCACCAGATCTGTTGTTGCTTGATTTCCTTTGTACTCCTTTGTACTTACCAGTACTCTAAACAGTAGGCCTACCGGTATGGTATGTTTTCCAATGATCTCACTATCCTTTAATGCTGATTTTTTTTGGTTTTACTTGGCAAACTTTCTTGAGCAATTGCCCGTGAATGTATGCTTGATCTCACACAAGTACACACGAAACTACTACTCTCTCTCTCTCTCTCTCTCTCTCTCTCTCTCTCTCTCTCTCTCTCTCTCTCTCTCTCTCTCTCTCTCTCTCTCTCTCTCTCTCTCTCTCTCTCTCTCTCTCTCTCTCTCTCTCTCTCTCTCTCTCTCTCTCTCTCTCTCTCTCTCTCTCTCTCTCTCTCTCTCTCTCTCTCTCTCTCTCTCTCTCTCTCTCTCTCTCTCTCTCTCTCTCTCTCTCTCTCTCTCTCATATAATATCCCCCCTCCTTTTCTTCCCTCCTCCCTCTCTCCCTCTTTAGAAGGTCTCAAGGGAGGGAAGAAGGCTTTTAACAGTCTCTAAAATATTGCCCCTCTGAACTTGTACCCCCCTTGAACCCCCCCCCCCCTCTCTCTCTCTCTTTTCCAAAAAAAAACTCAATTTCTTTTCCACAACCCCTCTCTCTCTTTTCCAAAAAAAAATCATTTCTTTTCCACAACCCCTCTCTCTCTTTTCCAAAACCCCCCTCTCTCAATTTCTTTTCCACAACCCCTCTCTCTCTTTTCCAATTCCCCCCTCTCTCAATTTCTTTCCACAACCCCTCTCTCTCTCTTTTCCAAACCCCCCTCTCTCAATTTCTTTTTCCACAACCCCTCTCTCTCTTTTCCAAAACCCCCCTCTCTCAATTTCTTTTCCACAACCCCTCTCTCTCTCTTTTCCAAAACCCCCCTCTCTCAATTTCTTTTCCACAACCCCTCTCTCTCTTTTCCAAAACCCCCCTCTCAATTTCTTTTCCACAACCCCTCTCTCTTTTCCACAACCCCTCTCTCACCCCCCCCCTCTTTTTTTTTTTTTTTTCTAATAATAATGGGTTTAACGAAGGTGTCCAGTAATATGATTTACCATTTGAAGGTATATGGATAGTATTAACCCCATCTAATTATAAGAATAGAACGACATAACTGACCAATATACCGGTACCGTACTTGATTTTGTTTGCAGTACCTTTTATTTACTGCATATATTTCCCTATTTAAGGCTATAACAGCACAAACCTTCGTACTATTGAACTATATCTATTCTATCTATATGCTCAGGTCCAATCCCCATTTTGGGGGTAGCCGACTCAAGACAGAGCAAGAACAGGGAAAACACAAAAACAACATAAAACAAAAAATAAACACAGATAAAAAACACAAACTCACACACATCCAGGTCACCCAGGAGAAGACCCAGAGACCAGGGTTACCAAGGTCGCTCCAGCACTCCCCCGGCCCCTGACCACCCGGAGAGGTTCCGATCTCGGCAGGCAGACATGCAGCGGAGCCAAAGCCACAAGCCCTCCCACCACACTTCCAGGCACACCCTTCATATTAATCGTCCCCCCGGGCCAGGCGCCTGATGGACTATTATCTAGTCGAACTTTCGCCCGACCCCTTACTCCAAATGACCACGTGTTCACTCAACTATTCACAAGCATTCTCCATTCACTCCTGTCCACCACCACTTCCCCTGCCTGATCTATAGTCATTCCTCTATCATCCAAAGCCTTTCTTACACAGTCTCTCCATCTCAATGGGGGTCTTCCTGCCCTTCTATCTCCCCTTGTACCTGACTCACATATTCTCTTTGTAAGCCTTTCATCTCCCATTCGTTCAACATGACCATACCAGCTCAGCACCCTTCTGTCCACTCTGGCTGACAAATGTTCCTGCTGCCCCACTCTCCTACGTATCTCTTCATTCCTCAATCTGTCTCTACGAGTAACTCCACACATACTCCTCAAGCAGCTCATCTCCATCACATCCAGCCCTCTTTTCTCCTTTTTCTTCAGAGCCCATGTCTCAGCCCCATACATCACTGTTGGCACAACAATTCCTTGATACAGTGCACTTTTTACTTTCACTCCGAGATTTCTCGTCTTCCACATACTTCCCATTGCTCCGAAAACCTTCCTTCCTTCACACACTCTCTGTTTTACCTCCACTTCCATACCTCCACTCCTGCTTATCGTTCCTCCTAGATATTTAAAACACTCTACTTGTTCCAATATTTCCCCATCCAGCCTCACATCTAGATTCACCCTATGCTCTCCCCTATTACACACCATTACTTTACTTTTATTGACGTTCACCTTCAGTTTCCTCCTTCCACAAACCACACCAAACTCTTTGACTACCCGCTGCAGTTTCTCATCAGAATCCGCCACCAATGCTGTGTCATCAGCGAACAGCAACTGATTCAACTCCCAATCTCTACCATTCTTTCCTACTAAACCCAATTATTGAACGATTGAACTATTGAACGATTATGTATAAATATATTCCCGTGGCATAGTCAGTAGAGCGTCGGCTGCTGATCAATGGGTCTGAGGATCGAATCCTCATTGTCAAAATGTTATTGGTAAATGTCAAGCCCGGGCAACTTGACCTAGCGATTCGTGACAAACGCCGAATCTGCATGGCCACCCCTTTTCGGGAATTACGGCGTCTGGGAAAAAAAAAATAAAAAAAAATAAAAAAAAAACTCTTCCGCTAGGAATAGGGTTGCTGAATCAGTGAGTTTTGTCATCTCCGGAACCTTTGACGCACTCCTAAACAGCTGCCTCCATGACATTGAACACTATGACCAAAGTTGTTCAGAGTCAAAATGAACAAAGTGAACCTACCGGAGGTCCTCTACACCCCGGTACCGACTTGTGAGATTTTCTAACACGGGATGTAGGTGATAAATCCACTACATCCCGGTTTAGACAATCTTGCGGGTTTTTATTTCATGTTTTATTATTTTATTATTATTATTATTATTATTATTATTATTATTATTTGTTTTAGGGATGGTCTGAAATGGGTAATTTTAATGTCCATAACATTATACATATATAAAGGTATATTGGTACGGTACCGGTAGTAATTAACCCATCTATTATAAGGATAGAAAGGTGTTTATAAAGGATAGAAAGAAACAATACCCAGTGGTTATATAATTTTATACTCTATATAACCTTGATTTTTGACAGTGCAGATTTGAAAGCGAAGGAGGGATGAAGGAAGAGGGAGGTCATAAACCCCTAGACAGAGTAGAAAAGGGAAGAGATCAATGGTCGCAGTAACAGTACACTTCAGTAGGACACCTTTGATTTAGTCCATCGTTTAGCCCTTTCAATCAAATGACTAATTTATGTTTTATTCTAGTTAGCAGAAGATGGTGATATTAACGTAAAGCAACCTGCCAAATCTAAATGGTTGATTGAGATAGTCTTTGACCTTTAGTTCCCAGGCATCAATTAAGTAAATAAATTGTACTCTGATGGAAGGGATCGTAGTACCGTAGGTTGGTTAGTTTTGTTACAAGCAGCCTCGTAAGGATATATTTTCTTCTTGCTCTTAGTTTCCTTTGCTGTCTTGTTCACACGTTGCATAAAAGAAACAACTTTGTATTTCAGCCCAGATTGGAATTTAAGTAGCCCGGATGGGATTTCCACTGTGATGCATACTGAATTACTGATGGTGTAGTAAACAAAAGTTAGGAATAGCTTTTCTGTGGTCCAGGTTTGAGAAACTCATAACTCATATGCAGGTTGCCCACTTGGATTCATTTCTCGATTCCGCTAGGAAGAGAGCTGACTTGCTCGTCTCCGGAACCTTTGACGCTACTCCTCCTAAACGGCTGCCTCCACGACATTGAACACGAAGACCAAAGTGGTTCGCAGAGCCAAAATGAACTAAGTGAACCTGCTTGATTTCCTCTACACTAGCTAAGTAGGTCGTTTCGCTGCATTTTGCCGTCTCCGGAACCTTTGTTGCACTGCTCCTCCTAAATGACTCCCTCCACGACATTGAACACTAAGACCAAAGTTTTTCGCAGAAGAAAAATGAACAAAGTGAACCTGCTGGATATCCACTACCGACTGTGGTAGCTCTTGCACCGTGAGATTGTCTTTTATTTGTCGTCTCCAGAACCTTTGACACAATACTCCTCCTAAACGGCTGCCTACACGACATTGAACACTAAGAACAATGTTGTTCGCAGAATCAAAATGAACAAAGTGAACCTGCTGGACTTCCACTACCGACTGGTTGCTCTTGCACTGCACATTTTTCTTCAACAGGATGTAGCGAAATCTGTAATTCATTGGGGGGAGCATCAAAGCGTCAAAAACTGATCCTATCATTTCATCAAATCTGCAAAAAGCTATCAGTACATCAAATTTTCCAGATGTGTTCATTTTGTCAAAAAACAGTTTTTCCCCAGATCATATCAATGTGTAAAAAAGTTTATATCACTTCAATACATCAAAAGTTGGAGGTCATCGATGTATCAAAAATGCCAGATGCTATCAAAGCATATAATTGACAAAAACTCATCAACGTAGGTTAGGTTAGGTTAGGTTAGGTGCTTCATCTGCTGTACCAATACATAATATATTTTGATTCTTTGCTAGGATCTGAAGAGATTTTTGACACTTTGCAAAGATCTGAAGTTTTTGATGCATTGATGGGATAATATCAATTTTTGATGATTTGAAGACCACTGGTGTTTTTGATGATATGATATCATCCAGTCAGTTTCAGCCTTTTGTCAAATTGAAAAGGTCCAACTTTTGTTATGCTTTGAAAAGATTTGGTTTTTGATGTATTGATAGCGCTGACACCCTTGCAATAGTGTTGACGCTTTGCAGGCGCCCCATTCATTGCACTATCATGGACACGGTTACAAATATATATTTAATATAAATATTTGTGTAATCAAGCAGTATAACTCAAACTGTAGCCTATACATTTTCGAAAATTTCCGTTATGATTTTTAATTCTTGTACCGTACTACTTACTGATGTCAAACATGTGAAAATACCCCAAGTGTTTCCTTAACCATTTATTTGTTACTCTTTCCACAAATACCCCCAGTGTTTCCTTAACCATTTATTTGTTACTCTTTCCACAAATACCCCCAGTGTTTCCTTAACCATTTATTTGTTACTCTTTCCACAAATCACATCCTTTGTATGCGTATCACTCTCCCATTCCTTTCCCATCCCCCTCTGTTCCTCCAATCTAGCATCGCAAAGGGGCAAAAGGGGGCAATTTATATTCCCCTCATTTTCTTCGCTTTCATTTCCAC
>CM064572.1:58613734-58626234 GCA_032716605.1 Paralithodes platypus
CTATATTATCTCTATAGTGAGGCAGTCAGGTAGATAAATTGCGCATTTCGTGATAAAAGTAAAATATTTGGCACACGCATTCAAATAGTCAATATAATCAAAATTGGATATTGGGCCTTTATAGGTTTACTCTACATTGGCTTTGGCAGCCCCCTTTCAATTACTTTCCATAACAGTTCTTAAACACTGAATTTTGCCCCAAACTGTATCGGCTACCATGGTAGAAATGTCAAACTAGTCTCAAATGACTCGTTTGGACATGGGTAACAACATATATTCAGGCAATGTTTGGCTAATGTTGACCGTTTGACTTGTACTGGTCCCTGTAGTTCAACAAATTAGTGGCAAATGGCAACATTACTTACCAATTTGTGGCATGATGATAAATTACAGCAGACTGTACTAGTCAAACGGTCAACATTAGCTAAACAATGTCATTTGAGACTAGTTTGACATCTCTACCATGGTATACAGTTTGGGGCAAATATCAGTGCTTAAGAACTCTCATGGAAAGTCATTGAAAGGGGGCTTTAATCACGAAATGCACAATTCCCACACATTCTGCCACTAAGCCGCTACACTACTACCCATAATGTACATTTGGAAATACTGGTACAGGATACATAGTTTGTTCTTTGAATATACATTCTACATGATCAATATTAAAATATATATAATTCTCTGATAATTGAGACACTAACATAGCGTCCAATGACAAAGATGGCCACTCTCTTACTACAGGAACTCTGGATTATACAATTCTTCGTAACGGGTTTCTGGGACGTATTGGATCTAGCTTTACATAACACGTATCGTTCCTCTTGTAGGAAGGAATATGCAAGGAATCAACATCCCAGACATTGATCATACTCTGGGTAAGGACTATATATCAAAACACTTGGTTCCGTGTTCCACAATGGTACATGTGGAACACGGAACCAAGTGCAGCATACTGTAGGAGTGGGATGCTTCTCTTGGGTGTATGGTACTTAGCCGTGCGATACACTGACATGGTATATAATACGCAATAATTATATTAACAAGTATTTATTTATTTATTTATTTTGGTATATGTGTTCGTTCACTTTCGTAAATAGGTTGCTCTGCTTTGAAATTGACATTCAAGTTGGTACATAAAACTGGTACCCCAAACAATTGATTGCATACATAATATACACAAGGAGACAGACAGACAGACAGACAGACAGACAGACATACAGACAGACAGAGAGAGAGAGAGAGAGATATTCCGATTCCGATTCCAAAAGTTAAATTTTCCTCAATCATCTGAATCGTGAAGGTGTCATTATTGAACTATAGCTGGCAATGTAGTGATTGATCGTCCGGGCAATGGTGTGGTGGGTGAATGGGGGTGGGTTGTATGTTTGATATATATTGAAGAGAGTTTGATAGAGCCCTTGTCTGTCGTGCAGATTTGTTGTTGACTAATTACACGCACTTACACACATGCTCACGGATAGTGGTGCACATAGGCCTACATACATACTTTTTATTATGGGACACTCACAAGTCTCATATTGCCTCTTCAAGATTTATTTATTTTATATATATATTTTTTTGTTTTTGTTTTTTGTTTTTTTCTGTGTCTCACCCTTGGGACTATAGGCTGTTCAGTAGCCTGTAACTCTTACGAGGCCCCGAGATTATCGATTGAAGCTTCGAGATGTTGGGCTTTTCATATGTATCGCACTAGCTTCAAGGTGTTAGTTGCGTCCTTTCTGCCACACTAGATGACGGCATCTTATTTATACACGCCACTTGATTAGTAAACATGTAGACACAGATACACCGACTATTTTGCCATTATTATTATTATGTCTTTGTGTATACTCTTTTCTTTTATAACCGGGCGAGGTATTTTAGCCCCTAACAACCAATTTACCCAACACTCGACCTCTTCAACACAATGACGCCTTATTACCTTTGATTCTGGTTAAGCTTAGAAGATTTTAAACAGTTTTAGAAGGACCTATATTATTGAGATCGTATTTACCAATTGGAGCCCTAGAAATGGATTACCGGTATAAACTTAAGGGGAGGTATTTAGTTTGTTCCCTAGACCTCCATCAAACTTAAAATTACACCCCCTTGAGTCCCTTTCAAGATAAATTTGTACATTTTTCGGTAGAAAAATGTCCCGGCCGAAGGCCGGTTCCTCTTAAATTACAGGCTCGCTATCGCTCGCCAGGATAAAATCGACACCTGAATTGCACGAAAGGTCTTAATATGGGGTGAAAGTTCTTAACATCGCTAAACTAATGGGGAAAACGTTTTATAATATCAAAAGCAATGGGGCTAAACATGAGGGAGAAAGGGGTCCAGAAAAAAATCCCTCAAGTGGAGATCTCCCCTTAAGAAAATCGTCCAATGTAACCAGAATAAGACGGAACAAAATATGTAATCGTGCTGACGGTGTTTATTGCAATCAAGAACTTGTTTCCATGTTTGACGATATACCGGTATTCTTGTATGAACTCCTTTATCACGATGAAGACATTTTCGTTTGCTGGTTACCATTAGACGATATTTTAGCTTGAAATCTACCTATGGGACTCAAAAGGGTAGATACGATGTCACTGAAGCCGGTATCACACGAGAGCTTTTATAGTCAACATTTGATTATTTCCATTTTTCTGGCAACAATTTTGGAATAGTTTACACTGGTATCAGAAACTAGGCTGATGATAGATGAATTTAGGTAACCGAAATAGTATAAATGTTGACCTCATAAGCTGCCAGACCAGTGTTGAGTATAAATGTTAAGTGAAAAAGCGCTCGTGTGATACCGGCTTTAGCCTTCTGAATAACATATCGGTAGCTCCTTTTCAAACATCATTAACTCGTTTAGCTTTATCCAGGCTAAAAGGTAAAAGAGTGTCATCGTCCTGAAGGGGTTAAAATCAAGTGACAGATCAGTTATCAAAATACGGAACATGATCTTCTCTCGCCGGGTTAAGATATACGGAGTATTTTATTTTAGTTTACTGGAATTTACATGATTCTGCACACATAATTTCTAATTTGCTGACAAGATAAACAAAAACAGTGAAACGCCCAGTCTCTCTCACCTACACACACACACACAGAGGGAGTAGTGTAAGATGTGTCAGTCATTCATCAGGGACACACTGAGTTATGAATGAGTGATGACGTCACGGTGGACACACACTCTCATTTGTCCAAGGGTGGGGAGGGAGGATAAAAAGAGCGGGAAACAGGATTGAAATTTACATAACATAGCTAATAAATAATAACAGCACAGGTAATTCAACATGTTTTAGTGTTGTGTGTACAGTGTGTGTGTGTGTGTGTGTGTGTGTGTGTGTGTGTGTGTGTTGCGTGTGTGTGTGTGTGTGTGTGTGTGTGTGTGTGTGTGTGTGTGTGTGTGTGTTGTTGTGTGTGTGTGTGTGTGTGTGTGTGTGTGTGTGTGTGTGGGTGTGTGTGTGTGTGTGTGTGTGTGTGTGTGTGTGTGTGTGTGTGTGTGTTGTGTGTGTGTGTGTGTGTGTGGTGTTGTGTGTGTGTGTGTGGTGTGTGTGTGTGTGTGTGTGTGGGTGTGTGTGTGTGTGTGTGTGGTGTGTGGGTGTGTGTGTGAGGTGTGTGTGTGTGTGTGTGTGTGTGTGTGTGTGTGTGTGTGTGTGTGTGGTGTGTGTGTGTGTGTGTGTGTGTGTGTGTGTGTGTGTGTGTGTGTGTGTGTGTGTGTGTGGTGTGTGTGTGTGTGTGTGTGTGTGTGTGTGTGTGTGTGTGTGTGTGTGTGTGTGTGTGTTATTCAGATACTCAGACCACCCAGACCTTGCGGTTCCAACTAGGTGGTCCGGTCTTAATACTACTAGACAGGGACAGTTTATAGTGGAAGAATAGGACAGTAAAGTAGAAGGCGAGAGGGAGGGGGGGGGGGAGTTATATCTATTTATTTATTTATTTATTGTTGAGGGGGTTGAGGGTAATTTCAGCTTCAACGTTACCATCTTCATTCGTATATCGATAATTCCATATTTGTCAAATATTTATCGGCGTTAATTACTCCACAGTATGTTACGTTACTTCGTTAGTACCATCATCATAGTCATCACCACACCATTATCATCAGCATCAGTAGCAGCATCAGCATCACTAATATCCTAAGCCTAACCATACAAGAAAAGTTATATTAATATTTTGAATTAGCCGAGATGTGGATAATTTTCTTTTCACGGTTTCTCTTGAGGTGTATTCATGTGATCAAAGAAGAAAATCCGGTATAATATTACCTCCCTGTATGTAGCTTGTATACGATAGGCCTAAAATCTTTTAGTGAAAGATTTCCATATTCCAATTTTACAAAATAGAGTTTACCTTTACCTGTTTTTGACGGCTTCGTGCCTGAGGTCGTGTGTGTGTGTGTGTGTGTGTGTGTGTGTGTGTGTGTGTGTGTGTGTGTGTGTGTGTGTGTGTGTGTGTGTGTGTGTGTGTGTGTGTGTGTGTGTGTGTGTGTGTGTGTGTTACTCAGTTAATTGTTCGTCAAGGGGAATCCACGCAATGCGAGCTAAGCTCATTATTATCGCGCCTCCTTAACTGGGAATGTATTGCGTGAAATGCATGTTAAGTGTTTTATGTACTGTTGGAATGGCTGTGGATGTGTGCGTAGTCTGTATTTAGCCAATTGGCGACAACGGAAACGAAGGCTTAGGGTGGATCTGTATGGTACCATTCTCACTATAGACGGTACCGTCTCGCCCAAAGGCTTAGGTAGCCATCAGCTTAGGTGAACCATATGATACCCATCTCGCCTAGTACCATTTTGCCAACCCCAGATGGGACGTCACAACGTCGTCCACTTATTCCAGGTACCTATTTACAGCTAGGTGAACTGAGGCTAACACATGAAAGGAGCCAAGCCCAATTTGTCTCCGCCCGGCCGGGGATTGAACCCCCGACCCCTCGTGTGTGAGACGAGAGCTCTACCTACTAGGCTACGGGCTGTGTGTGTGTGTGTGTGTGTCTGTGTGTGTGTGTGTGTGTGTGTGTGTGTGTGTGTGTGTGTGTGTGTGTGTGTGTGTGTGTGAAACAACTCGTTACCCTTCTTACCCGCCATTCTACTGTCTCCGTTCCTGTTATTTGTTTTTTTTATTTTACCTTAATAATATTATACTGTAGGCATATATATATATATATATATATATATATATATATATATATATATATATATATATATATATATATATATATATATATATATATATATATACATACATACACACAAACCGGTATATATCAATATTCCTTTCCTATATTACTAACTCTTGGTCATCGATAAAGTCTGGCACAAATCTCATACTTCTAAACTACCATCCTTCTGTTTTCCCCCCCTGTCTGTGCCTATGTCTACAATTTCCTTCTGACCGTACCATAGCTGGGGTTGTGGGCTGTTATCGCTCACTTCCTAAACCAATCAACTCCGGTGTTCCTCAGGGTTTTGTCCTATCTCCACTTCCATTACTAATATTCATTAATGATCTCTACTTTACCTCCAGTCCTATCCACTCCTATGCCAATGACTAGTAGCTTTATCTTACATTATTCAACTAGCTTTCCACAACGACCGTACATGCAGTTACTTCAAAACTCACGCGATGAGGCCATAGTACACCTTTCTTCTGAGCTAATAACTATTTCAAACTGGGGCAGAGATAACCTTCTTGCTTTCATTGTTTCCAAAGCCCAATTTGTCTATCTTTCTACCCGTCACCCTCTTCCACACGACAATCCCTTACTCTTCAATAACACACAAGACAATCATCCTTTCTCTTAATATTCTTAGTGTCTCTTTTTCATATCGCCTTTCTTGGAAAGACCATAGTACCACTCTTGCTTAAACAGCTTCTCAGAAGTTAGATGTGCTCAATTGTCTCTGTGGGTTCTACACCCCCGGACAGCTTCTTGCTATGTTCAGGAGTGCGGTACTGTGCGCCCATGTAATGAGCATTGTTGACATGTGTGGGGAGGTTCCAACCATACCTCACGTATTTTGTCTCATCAACTCGCGTTCTCATACTAATTCTCTACAATCTCAACACGCTGCAATGTTGAATATCTCTTTTTCTTCTATCTTCGACCGCTATTATAATCATCATTGTTCTTCTGAACTTTTTACGGAGAGTATGTGGTTCCCCACCTTTCAGTACATTCCCACTCCTATTCTGTACAGCTCTCTAACCCAAGAGTGAACCGATGTTCTCAATCTTTCTTCCATTAAACAAGTTAGCGACTTAAACTGCTTCAAGCTCCTTGTGTCCAGACATTTTGACTCTAACATACCTTGAATTTGGATATGTCGCTCTCAATTTGGAGGGGGGGGGGGGGGGGGACTCGTTACACGCAGCTTTGCCTTTTGTCTCCTTACCAGTAGCTATTATAGAACATACTGGTATATATATATACTGTGTACAAGGCATAGCATTAATTCTAAGTAGTTCTATTGTAGATTGCCTCAGATTTTGGGTTTCCTCTTTTCATCCTTCTCATTTATGCTCATAACCAATTCCTTTCCTCCTCTTCTCCTCATTCTTTGTTTCTCCCCTTTCTTTTCTATTGTATTGTTCTGTTGAACTCTTCTTTACTCTTTTTAACCATAGGCGTCTACCCTAGGGTCGACTCTCTATTTTCCCCTTTTCTTCTATTCTACAGTATGTTATCTCGATTTTTTTTTTTTTTCAATTTTTCATCTTTTTATTCTCTCCTCTCCCCCTCTTCATGTTTGTTATCAATATGTTCACCTTTATTTGTTTTTGCATAATATCTTCCACCTGCTTTCCAATTTTACTTTCGTCCCCCTTTACTTCCCTCTTTGGGTGTCATATTATATTGCCTTATTTCCCCGCTTTCGTTTTTATATTTTGCCTTTCAAATATGTTCGTTTTGACTTCTTAATTCTCTCTCCTTTATTTTATTTTTTGCTAAGCTTTTCTTCTCTTCTAACCCTTACTGCATCTTTTCGGTTCTTCTACACTGCTCCCCTCTCACCTCCCTTTCCCATTCATTGTGCTACTCTTCTTCCTCATCCTTTCTCTCCTCCCCCTCCCCTCTCTCTACCTCCTCCCCTCACTTCTCTACTATCTCCTCCCCCCTGTCCTCCTCCTCCACGTCGTTCCCCTCCCCTAGTACCCTACATGAGCATCTCACCATAACCTCTCCAATTTCCCTCCCGGCTCTGTGTAATGGGGGTAGTTGTGGTGATAGTGGTAGATAGGGAGGTTCTAGTGGTAGTTGTGGTGGTAGTAGGGGAGGTTCTAGCGGTAGTTGTGGTAGTTGGGGAGATTCCAGGGGTAGTTGTGGTGATAGTGGTAGTTGGGGAGGTTCTAGTGGTAGTTGTGGTGGTAGTAGGGGAGGTTCTAGCGGTAGTTGTGGTAGTTGGGGAGATTCCAGGGGTAGTTGTGGTGATAGTGGTAGTTTGGGAGGTTCTAGTGGTAGTTGTGGTGGTAGTTAACGTGGTTGTGGTGGTAGTAGGGGAGGTTCTAGCGGTAGTAGGGGAGGTTCTAGCGGTAGTAGGGGAGATTCCAGGGGTAGTTGGGGAGGTTCTAGTGGTAGTTGTGGTGGTAGTTAATGTGGTTGTGGTGGTAGTAGGGGAGGTTCTAGCGGTAGTAGGGGAGATTCCAGGGGTAGTTGGGGAGGTTCTAGTGGTTGTTGTGGTGGTAGTTAATGTGGTTGTGGTGGTAGTAGGGGAGGTTCTAGCGGTAGTAGGGGAGGTTCTAGTGGTAGTAGGGGAGGTTCTAGTGGTAGTAGGGGAGATTCCAGGGGTAGTTGTGGTGATAGTGGTAGGTGGGGAGGTTCTAGTGGTAGTTGTGGTGGTAGTTAATGTGGTTGTGGTGGTAGTAGGGGAGGTTCTAGCGGTAATTGTGGTAGTTGGGGAGGTTCCAGGGGTAGTTGTGGTGATAGTGGTAGTTGGGGAGGTTCTAGTGATATTTTTTTTATGAAGGAGACACAAGGCAGGTTGCCTGTAACGAGTGTCTCCCCCAAAGCCAAAAGAGACAGAGCCAAATTCAAGGAACGTTGGGGTCAAACTGCCTGGATACATTTAAGTTTAAATCAGTTTAAATCATAGGATGAAGGAAAGATTGATTGAGAGAGAGTTCCAGAGTTTACTTGTTGAGTAAACAAGTAAATAGGAGTGGAACTGTGTTGAAAGGCGGGTGCCTCGCATTCGCCACTGAGAGAGCTCTGAAGAACACTGATTGTTGTAATAGCGATAGAAGAGTGAACGAGATGCAACATTGCGGCGTGTAGAAAGAGATTGTAGGGAACTAGTAAGTAAAGGTGAGTTGATAAGGCGAAATGCTTTTTTATTCTACTCGTTCTAGAAGTGCGCTATGAGTGGAGCCCCCCCCCCCCCCCCTTTTCCCAACACATGTGAACAATATATACTCAATACAGGGGCGCACGGTGCCCCGATACAGAGCATGAAGCTGTGGAGTGGGGAAGAACCCATGGAGATGGTTGAGCACACCCAACTTTTGGGAACCTGTTTTAGCAAGAGTGGTAATATGAGCTTTCCAAGAAAGTTCGGATGAAAAAGACACTCCTAGAACATTGAGAGAAGACAAAGGGTTGATTTGTGTATCGTTGAAGAATAATTGATACTCTTGTGGAAGATTGTGATGGAGATATAGATAGAGAATTGAGTCTGGGAGGCGTTAAAGTAACAAGCTTTTCTCTGCCCCAATCATAAATAATTGATATATTGGAAGATTGGCGTTTATGGCCTCATCACGTTTGTTTTGGAGTGATTGCATGCTGGGTTGTTGTGAAAAACTAGTTGAATAGTGTAAGGTAGAGTCGTCAACATATGAGTGGATAGGGCAAGAGGTACAGTTAAGGAGATCATTAATGAATATTAGAAAGATAATTTGAAACAGGACAGAACCCTGAGGAACACCGAAGTTGATAGGTTGAGGAAGTGAGCGATGGCCATCCACAACTGCAGCTATGGAGTGGTTTGAAAGGAAATTAGAGACAATAGTACAGATAGAGGGATAGAAACCAAAGGAGGGTAGCTTGGAAATAGAGATTTGTGCCAGACTCTATCGAAGGCTTTCGATATGTATAGTGCAATAGAAAAAGTCTCACCGAAGTCCTGAAAGGAGGATGACAACGAGTTCTTCAGTAGAGCGGCCCTTCACGAAACCGTACTGGCGATCTGAATGTAGATTATGAGAAGACAAATGCTTCTTAAGAAATTTTGAGTTAGAATAGTTTAAAAAACGTTAGAGCTGGGGATAGTGGTAGTTGGGGTGGTTTCAGTGGTCGTTAGGATGTCCTGCGTTTACGAATATGAACTTACGCTTTCTCATTGAAATCATTAAGGTTTGTCAAAAATAAGCCAATTAAGGTTAGAATAAGTTAGGTTAGGTCTGGGTGACGGGATAACTTAACCAGTAAACCCAGTTCAACCAGTGCCAACTTACCCAATACTGTTAGGTTACAATCAAGGTGGCACCAGTTTAATTGTCTTCGGTTGGTTTGTTCATGTTAAGGGGAGATCTCCACTTGAGAGATTTTTTTCTTGACCCCTTTCTCCCTCATGTTTAGCCCCATTGCTTTTGATACTATAAAACGTTTGCCCCATTAGTTTAGCGATTTTAAGAACTTTCACCCCATATTAAGACCTTTCGTGCCATTCAGGTGTCAATTTTATCCTGGCGAGCGATAGCGAGCCTGCAATTTAAGAGGAACCGGCCTTCGGCCGGGACATTTTTCTATCGAAAAATGTACAAATTTATCTTGAAAGGGACTCAAGGGGGTGTAATTTTAAGCTTGATGGAGGTCTAGGGAACCAACTAAAAACCTCCCCTTAAGTTCATAATGGCACCGTCCTAAGAGAGATCTTTCTCTTAGAAGGA
This sequence comes from Paralithodes platypus, assembly GCA_032716605.1. Taxonomy (NCBI): domain Eukaryota; kingdom Metazoa; phylum Arthropoda; class Malacostraca; order Decapoda; family Lithodidae; genus Paralithodes; species Paralithodes platypus. The sequence goes on from CM064572.1 coordinate 58,623,628, forward strand.
TCAGCTATTGTGTTGTATACTATATATACTGTTATATATATTTTGTATTATTAAGGAATTTTAAACACCACCTTCATTTACTGGTTGAAATAGTTTACCGGTACTTGTTGAATTGCCCGGGAACCAAACGAATGAACTGCGAAGGGATTGTGTGCGCGAAGTGACTTGTTTACGAAGTGACCAAACCAAATTCGCGACATTACTCGGGTTTACGAGCAGCGGTGCAGGAGCTTAACCCTTTCGGTACACGTTGACGCTGTCCCTGTCTTTATTAAGGGCAGATGGGGCAGGTGTACTAGGGCGTTATCGTCTTGGGTCACCCCCTTGCCATTAGCAACCCCTGTTCAGTACCAAGATAGTGAAGTCGGAACTGCGCACCTCCCTCGGCACTCTAAACTCTTCTATGCGCAGGTTTTCTCTTCCTGCTTTGCAGGAAGGGAACGTCATCATCGGACTACGATGGACTACCATAAGCTAAGCTATTCTGCTTCAAATCTGGTCAACACTAGAAACTAGATGATTTTTTGGAGCCTAGGAAGGGGTGACTGGTTTGTTAGTTATGATGGAGTAATGGTGAAAGGAGGGTAGCCTTGATGGATTATAATTGTAATTGTGTTGGAGGAGGCTAAGGGGTGGTGGTGGTGGTGCATGTTGTTGTTGTTGTTCCCTAAGATGCCTGTTCGAACAGCCCCGAGTCCCTAAGGAAGGTCATGGCCACTGTCGAGCTTTCCCACAGATCTCTCAAGGAGTGTAGATTGTGTTGTTGGCGTAAGTGGTTGTGTGAAATGCAGTCTTCTATGATGTGTTTAATAGTTTTATAATACAATAAGGTGTTGCATGTGGAATATTATTGTACTGTACGGTACTGTTGGAATGGCTGTTGATGTGAAACATTATTATTGTAGACTGTACGTAAGTAAATCTACGGTTGCTCCGGCTGGGGATTGAACCCAGGACTGTCACGTACGAGGTGAGTACGTACTGCTTATATTCTATTCGCTGTAAGTAGGCGAGAAATCATGACTTCTATCCTCTGTAACTCAAAACAACTAGAGTAATCGAGCTAATATTTATACCATATGGGAAGAGTCAGTCAAGGAATAGATGGGGAAATTTACAGCCAATTTGCTCTAGCCCTTTTTGAGTTACAGAGGCTAGAGGTCATGATGTCTTGCCTACTTACAGCGAATAGACTATAGCCACACTGGTTCTATAGCATAGTGGTAGTGTTGGGGAATGAAGAAGTAGGTACGGTAGTAGTATTGGTGTTGGTGGTGGAAGATGACAAGGTGGTGCTGGTTGTGTTGATAATTAAGGGGGGATGGTTCACTTTTTGGCAGATTTTTGCATGTATTCGTTATTTTTTTAGTTTCCTCCCTAGATCTCCATAAACAAAAAAAAACATCCATTAGATCCCCCTTCTAGATTAATTTGTACATTTTTTGGTAGAAAAATTTCCCGGCCGAAGACCGGGTCTTCCAATATTACAGGCTCATTATCATTCGCCAGGGAACAAATCGACACCTAAATAGCACGAAAGGTCTAAATATTGACGAAGGAATGGGTCGAAAGGTCTTAAATTAGACTAACTAATGGGGCAAACATCTTAACATCTGAAAACTAATGGGGCTAAACATGAGGGAGAAAGTGGTCCAGAAAACCGGCCCAAGTCCCCTTAAAGAGATAGTCGTGTTTGGGATTGTGGCGGGAGTGAGACAGTTATAGTAGGAGTGCGGGGTAGCATTGGTGATTGTAGTGGAGAGGAGGAGTAGGGTTATATAGGTAGTGCCAACCAACTTGACAACAATCTCGTTCCCTGACCTCTCTGTAACTCAAAAGGGCCTAGAGCAAACTGGCTGTAAATATCCACAACCATTTCCTGGTGGACTCTTCCAAAATTGTTGAAAAGTCAGCCCGATTGCTTTCATTCATTTTGAGTTGTAAGAAGCTTAGGGGCCAAGATTATTGTCAAGTTTGTTGGCGCTACCTATAGTTAGGGTGGTGTTAATGAGGAAGTGGAGTATAGAAATGTAGTGGGAGTTTGGGATAGCATTGATGGAGGTGGTGGTGATGGGAGCAGTAGTGGTGGTGGAGGTGGAGAAGGTGATGATGGAGAAGGTGTTGTTGTTGTTGTTGTTCCTCAAGCTGCCTGGCCGAACAGCCCCAAGGCTCCGAGCACGGCCAAGGCCATATCCGAGCGCCCCCACAGAACCCTCCCTGCCGACCACAATAAAGCCTGGGTGACCGAAGCCACTCCAAGGCGGGGAGCTGAGGAGGGTGCGGAAACGCCCGGGAAACCAAAGCCCCACCCAGGGCCCTGTGCCCCTCAGCAATTATGAAGAGAAAGTTGAGGGGCAAGGGAAAAATGTGACGCTTTGGCTTCCAATCTTGGTAGATTGGGAGGTCAATCCACGGAAGAGACGCCGTCACTCGAGATCTAGAAAATATATAAGTAAAAGGAACAGTCAGAGTAAGCTATGGGTATGGCAGAGATCGCTCAGTTCTCACTCTGATAGATGGTGTTGATGGTTGTGGTGATGATGGAGAAGGTGGTGTTGATGGTTGTGGTGATGATGGAGAAGGTGGTGTTGATGATGGAGAAGGTGG
>CM064572.1:58631234-58683300 GCA_032716605.1 Paralithodes platypus
GTCATGCCCTTCAGTCACAATTTCAACTTCATTCCTCTCTTGTAATACAGGATAAAATACTAGACTTGTAACACTTAAGGGGGTCACTTTTTTTTTTTTTTTTTTTATCTTTCTCTCCCTTGCTTGTATTAATTCGGCCCCATTCAGCCAACTGTTTTAAGACGTTTATCCCCATCCAGGTGTCGATTTTTTTTCCTGGCGAGCGATAGCGAGCCATCATTGTATGGAGAAATCCGGCTTCGCCGGAGAAATTTTTCTATCGAAAAATTTACAAATTTAGCTTGCTGTCAAAACAAACATATATGCTGGCTCGCTACCGCTCGCCAGGAAAATATTGACACCTGGATGGGGGTAAACGTCTTGAAACAGTAGGCTGAATGGGGCCGAATGGATACAAGCCAAAGAGAGGGAGAGACAAAGAAAAAAAGCAAGGTGGGCTCCCTTAACAAGATTTGAATATAGAGGCTTTGTTCATGTGCGTGAAAGACTTATTTTTTATTTTTTTCACAATAACCAAAATGAGATCAATGGGGTGGTCATAATTATTTGCCCTTTGTCCATGACTGTACAATCGGGGGTATTAAGTGTTGTCATAGATTCCAGTGGTTTTCGCCCAAAAAGTGTAATTGGTATCTTTATAGTTACTGGGAAAAGTGCTTATCCCTCAGAGTATTAGTCAGTGTCCGAAACTTTGTGAAATATCTGACACCACTTATTAACCTCGACCGTACGTTCAGACACGCGTACCCCCTCACCCCCCCCCCCCCCCTTTCCAGCAACCATAATGGGAACAATATATCTTAAGGGGAGGAAGACTGTGGACTCCTTTCTCCCTAATGTTTAGCCCCACTAGTTTTGAGATTATGAGACGTTCGGCCCATTAGTTTGACAATTTTAACACCTTTCGCCCCATTTCGTTGTCAATTTTAAGACCTTTCGTGCCATTTAGGTGTCAATTATTTCCTGGCGAGAAATAGCGAACCTGCAATTTTAAGAGGAACTGGCCTTCGGCCGGGAAATTTTTCTAACGAAAAATATACAAATTTATCTTGAAGGGGGGTCTAGGGGGTGTTTTTCTAAGCTTGATGGAGGTCTAGGGAGGAAACTAAAACAATATATCAATAAATTAATTAATAGACCAAACAAACGGCCAGCCTCACCTTAGAAATGAAGTGTATTTCTAACACAAGTGATTCGTTCTTTGTTCAAATCAGAGAAGCTTTCAGACCACATTAGTATCTAGTGTTTGTGGGTGTAAGGTTTAGGGTTGAATCGGGAGTGTTATAAGTATATATACTGTACCTGATCAAGCTAACAATGCATCATGCCTTATAAGTTAGTGAGGGTACACTCATGGACAGTAACTTCATTGACCACTTGCGAGTTTCTGGCTATAAGGAAGTTCAAGCTTTAGACATTGATTTTTTGCCGAAATATGAGCAAATAATATGTATATAATACACGCAAAACTACATTACATCCATTTTAAGGGGAGGTTTGTAGTTGATTCCCTAGACTTCCATCAAGCTTAAAATTACTCTCCCTTGACCCCCTTTCAAGATAAATTTGTACATTTTTCGGTAGAAAAATTACCCAGCCGAAGGCCGGTTCCCCTTAAATTACAGGCTCGCTATCGCTCGCCAGGAAAAAATCGACACTTAAATGGCACGAATGGTCTTAAAATTGACAGAAATGGTGCGAGGGTTCTTAAAATCGCCAAACTAATGGGGCAAGCGTCTTTAAATCTCACAAGCAATGGGGCTAAACATGAAGGAGAAAGAGGTTCAGAAAAAATCCTCCAGGTGGAATTCTCTCCTTAATATTATTTCCATTCATCAAAACTCATTATTTCTGTTAACAATCAATGTCTACAGCTCCAACTTCCTTATAGCCTGAAACTTGCAAGTGTTCAATTGGACACATTTTAAGGGGAGGTATTTCGTTTGTTCCCTAGACCTCCATCAAGCTTAAAATTACACCCCCTTGAGTCCCTTTCAAGATAAATTTGTACATTTTTCGGTAGAAAAATGTCCCGGTCAAAGGCCAGTTCCTCTTAAAATACAGGCTTGCTATCGCTCGCCAGGATAAAATCTACACCTGAATTGCACGAAAGGTCGTAATATGTGGTGAAAGTTCTTAAAATCGCTAAACTAATGGGGCAAACGTTTTATAATATCAAAAGCAATGGGGCTAAACATGAGCGAGAAAGAGGTCAAGAAAAAAATCCCTCAAGTGGAGATCTCCCCTTAAGCGAACCTTCGAAATACAAATAACAAGTAGAGCATTACATAAAGTTTCAATACAAGTAGAGCATTACATAAAGTTTCAATACAAGTAGAGCATTACATAAACGTTTCAATACAAGTAGAGCATTACATAAACGTTTCAATACAAGTAGAGCATTACATAAAGTTTCAATACAAGTAGAGCATTACATAACGTTTCAATACAAGTAGAGCATTACATAAACGTTTTCAATACAAGTAGAGCATTACATAAACGTTTCAATACAAGTAGAGCATTACATAAAGTTTCAATACAAGTAGAGCATTACATAAACGTTTCAATACAAGTAGAGCATTACATAAACGTTTCAATACAAGTAGAGCATTACATAAACGTTTCAATACAAGTAGAGCATTACATAAACGTTTCAATACAAGTAGAGCATTACATAGTTTCAATACAAGTAGAGCATTACATAAACGTTTCAATACAAGTAGAGCATTACATAAACGTTTCAATACAAGTAGAGCATTACATAAAGTTTCAATACAAGTAGAGCATTACATAAACGTTTCAATACAAGTAGAGCATTACATAAACGTTTCAATACAAGTAGAGCATTACATAAACGTTTCAATACAAGTAGAGCATTACATAAACGTTTCAATACAAGTAGAGCATTACATAAACGTTTCAATACAAGTAGAGCATTACATAAACGTTTCAATACAAGTAGAGCATTACATAAAGTTTCAATACAAGTAGAGCATTACATAAACGTTTCAATACAAGTAGAGCATTACATAAACGTTTCAATACAAGTAGAGCATTACATAAACGTTTCAATTCATTCTGGGATATCTTCGAAAATTCAAGGGCAACATTGATGACCATGTTTGTACCCAATTCTGACTCAGTGTAAACGGTTTGTCAAAGTTGTGTTAGAAATCATTCCTTGATATGTCCGAATAAATCTGGATTATAGTTTTTTCAAATGGACTACGGAATACATTGTGTCGAGGTATCAAAGCAGGGATGTGTGTTAGCTTTAAGGGGAGACTGGCCGTTTGTTTGGTCTATTAATTAATTTATTCATATATTGTTTGTAGTTTCCTCCCTAGACCTCCATCAAGCTTAGAAAACAAAACAAAACCTAGACCCCCCCTTCAAGATAAATTTGTACATTTTTCGGTAGACAAATTTCCCGGCCAAAGGCCGGTTCCTCTCAAAATTGTAGGCTCGTTATCGCTCGCCAGGAGGTAATCGACACCTAAATGGCACGAAAGGTCTTAAAATTGACAACGAAATGGGGCGGAAGGTGTTAAAATCGCCAAACTAATGGGCCGAACATCTTATAATCTCAAAACTAGTGGGGCTAAACATGAGGGAGAAGGAGGTCCAGAGAAACGGTCTGCCTCCCCTTAACTTTAGAATGATTATTACAAGACTTCTGACAATAGGAAATGGGTAGGCCTACAAAACCATTGGCATGACATTCCAGTATTTTGGCCCGTTTCTCCAAAGACAATAAGAACTGTAAAGCTTAACCCTTTCTGTACCGCAACGTCCTTTTAGCTTTACACTGGCTACTATTTGGCATTTGTATTCAGGTTTCATAAGGGTCTCCAGCCATTAAGGGGAGGTCGCCACTTGAGGGATTGTTTTCTGGACCCCTTTCTCCCTCATGTTTAGCCCCCATTGCTTTTGATATTATAAAACGTTTGCCCCATTAGTTTAGCGATTTTAAGAACTTTCACCCCATATTAAGACCTTTCGTGCAATTCAGGTGTCTATTTTATCCTGGCGAGCGATAGCGAGCCTGTAATTTAAGAGGAACCGGCCTTTGGCCGGGACATTTTTCTACCGAAAAATTTACAAATTTATCTTGAAAGGGACTCAAGGGGGTGTAATTTTAAGGTTGATTGAGGTCTAGGGAACAAACTAAATACCTCCCCTTAAAAGGCTTCGAACTATCTCAATTACATCTTTTTACCAACACAAATCCTTCTTAAACTGCTCTAAATCGTCTAAATACAGCTAGAATTAAATACAAACGACGTAGTGGTACAGATGGGGTTAATATTCACTTGGTGTATTTCATAATAATGACTAAAAAAGTGACTCGGTTTTATGACTTGTGTTGATAGTCTCTCGTTTGCCAGCCTGCCGTGTATCTATAACCAGAGAGAAAACTAAAGGTGAAGTAGTAGAGGTGCAGAACATCATTTGTTAGTGACTATACACCGGCTCAACCTAATATGTTTTGTTTCTAGAGGTTTCTTACTGAACAAATGATCTTAGGCATTTAAATCGTGATAGGATAGAATGTTGAGTCTCATATTTGGGTTTAATTGTTTCGGAAAATAGTGTATATATATTTATTTTATGATTATTATTATTATTATTTCTATTATTATCGTTATTATTTATTTTATTTTATTTGTTATGCCGTATACTGTATCTTAACCTTTCAGTCAGATATTGTTTTCTTCTTAATTATCGATAGTCAATTATATTTAATTGAGCAGTGGCCTCCGCTTCAAAGAGTTAAATATTGTTGTCAATTAGAGGAACCCCATACTCGGAGAAGCCCTTCCTAATTGGAATCAAATCGGCATATCCCATAGCTTATCCTCACTTTTCTTCTTATGTTATCCTTTTTGCCTTCGCTATCGCTCCCCTTTCCCCTTGGCTGATACATTTGTCCAAGCTCGTTACTTTTTGTTTTACTCCTAATATTCCTATTGAATTTACTCTATATTTAAGTTTGTATCTTGTTTTCCTTAGCTTACCTGTATCTCGTTTTCCTTAGCTCACAAGGTATCACCTGTATCTCGTTTTCCTTAGCTTACCTGTATCTTGTTTTCCTTAGCTTTCCTGTGTCTTGTTTTCCTTAGCTTACCTGTATCCTGTTTTCCTTAGCTTACCGGTATCTTGTTTTCCTTAGCTTACCTGTATTTTAATTTTCCTTAGCTTACCTGTATCTTGTTTTCCTTTGCTTACCTGTATCTTGTTTTCCTTAGCTTACCTGTATCCTGGTTTCCTTAGCATACCTGTATCTTGGTTTCCTTAGCTTACCTGTATCCTGGTTTCCTTAGCATACCTGTATCTTGGTTTCCTTAGCTTACTTGTATCCTGGTTTCCTTAGCATACCTGTATCTTGGTTTCCTTAGCTTACATGTATCTTGTTTTCTTTAGCTTACCTGTATCATGGGTTTCTTATCTTACCTGTAGCTTACCTGTATCTTGTCTTCCTTAGCTTACCTGTATCCTGGATTCCTTAGCTTACCTGTATCCTGGTTTCCTTTGCTTACCTGTATCTCGTTTTGCTTAGCTTACCTGTATCTCGTTTTCCTTAGCTTACCTGTCTTGTTTTCCTTTGCTTACCTGTATCTCGTTTTCCTTAGCTTACCTGTATCTTGTTTTCCATTGCTTACCTGTATCTTGTTTTCCTTTGCTTACCTGTATCTTGTTTTCCTCGACTTACCTGTATATTATTTTCTTTAGCTTACGGTACCTGTATCTTGTTTTCCTTAGCTTACCTGTATCCTGGTTTCCTTAGCTTACCTGTATCTTGTCTTCCTTAGCTTACCTGTATCCTGGTTTCCTTAGCTTGACTGCATCCCGTTTTTCTAAGATTTGCCTGTATATATTCTGTTGTCCTTACCTTACCTATTTTCCTTAGATTTCCCATTTCCCTTTTTTTTTTCCTTTGTTTACTTTGACTATTGTGTTACTTTTGTTTACTTATACTGTTTACTATTAATTTTGTCTTACCTTTGTTTACTTTTACTCTTTTCTTACCTTTGTTTACCTTTACCTCGTCACCGCTTCTCTGACCCCAATTTTTCGCATGCAAGGTTAGGCTACTTTTACCTCCGCTGCCGAGCCACAAACTCATTCCTTTAATTTTCCCCGTTTTCTCTTATTTTCCCATCTTTCCCCTTGCACATTTTTGTTTGTTTTACCGTATAGTTTTTTTCCCCTTACCCTTTCTCTTTTCTTCTTCCACACCTTACCCTTTTCCTTAGCTTGCCCATTTATTAATTTCCCTTTCCTTCCCTTACCCACGTTGTCTCTCACTTACCGTTCTTCATTTTCCCCGTCAACCTATGCGACTCGCCTAGCTTAATGAACTGTTTTTTTACTTTGTTTACTTTTAGCTTCACCGAGTCGCAGCTTTTCTCCTGACCCCAATTTTTCGCATGCACGGCTCGTCTCTCTCTGCGATGGTTGGCGGCCTGACCTTGCCTGGCTGGCACTACATACTCTTAATTTCACTCCCGAGCCGGGGAGGGAGGGGGGAGAGAGAGAGAGAGAGAGAGAGAGAGAGAGAGAGAGAGAGAGAGAGAGATAGAGAGAGAGAGAGAGAGAGAGAGGAAGAGAGAGAGAGAGAGAGAGAGAGAGAGAGAGAGCGAGAGAGAGAGAGAGAGAGAGAGAGAGAGAGAGAGAGCGAGAGAGAGAGAGAGAGAGAGAGAGAGAGAGAGAGAGAGAGAGAGAGAGAGAGAGAGAGAGAGAGAGAGAGAGAGAGGAAAGAGAGAGATAGAGAGAGAGAGAGAGAGAGAGAGAGAGAGAGAGAGAGAGAGAGAGAGAGAGAGAGATAGAGAGAGAGAGAGAGAGAGAGAGAGAGAGAGAGAGAGAGAGAGAGAGAGAGAGAGAGAGAGAGAGAGAGAGAGAGAGAGAGAGAGAGAGAGAGAGAGAGAGAGAGAGAGAGAGTATATGATCATTAGGCAGCAACATAATCATACGAAGGCACACCCTAGTCTGAGATAGTGTGTGTGTGAAATATTAATTGTCTGATTGAATGATTGCTTAAATAATTGATTGGTTTGATTTTAAATTTGTATTATGCACCAAAGGAAAACTACCGTACTATGGCCAATTTGCATAGTATCAGGCCAGGCTTAGTATCAACGCACGGAACATTCATTCATAAATACACATACAATCACGTCTGAAAGTTATCACAGAGAGAGAGAGAGAGAGAGGGGCGGAGAGGGAGGGGGAGGGGGAGGAGGGAGAAGGGGCGGTAAGGGTGAAACGCTATTATCACCATCACTACCGCTGCCGTCGAACCTCTCTCTCACTCACTCTCTCTCACTCTCTCTCACTCTCTTGACTAACACCATCACTACCACAAGCCGCCATATTTACCTCTGCTACCAACATTCCTAACCTCTACTACCACCATTCTCTACATCACCGACTATCAACGTTTTCCACCTCTACTAGTATCGACAACCACCATCATCATTTATCCACCATGTTGTTCACCTCCGCTACCAACATCCCCCCCCCCCCATGTGTACGGCACCGGCACCTGCAGCTACCAACATTTGAAGCTTCCACGCGTATCGATTGTCACCACCACCACCACCACCACCACCACCAACATTTCAAACGTCTGCACGTATCGACTAACCATCACTACCACCACCACCCCGCCATGTGCACCTGCCACTACCAACATTTTCAACCACTATCGATTGCCATCATCACTACCACCGCATCTTTAACTTATACGACCTTCACTACCACCACGTTCAACCTCTACCACCATCACCATCACCTCCAACCACTACCACCTTCACTACCACCACCTCCAACCTCTACCTCCATCACTACCACCACCTCCAACCTCTACCTCCATCACTAACCACCACCTCCAACTTCTAACACCATCACTACCACCACCTCCAACCACTACCACCATCACTAACCACCACCTCCAACTTCTAACACCATCACTACCACCACCTCCAACCACTACCACCATCACTACCACCACCTCCAACCACTACCACCATCACTACCACCATCACTACCACCACCTCCAACCTCTACCTCCATCACTAACCACCACCTCCAACCACTACCACCACCTTCAACCTTGACCACCATCACTACCACGACTTCCAACCTCTACCACCATCACTACCACCACGTTCAACCTTTACCACCATCACTACCATCACCTCCAACCTCTACCACCATCACTACCACCACGTTCAACCTTTACCACCACCTCCAACCTCTACCACCATCACTACCACCACATCTTTAACTTCTACAACCTTCACTACCACCACCACCTCCAACCACGACCACCACCTCTACCACCAGCGCCACTTCCACCACCTCCAACCACTACCACCACCTCCAACCACTACCACCACCTCCAACCACTATCACCACCTCCAACCTCCACCACCATCACTACTACCACCTCCAACCTCTACCACCACCACTACCACCACCTCCAACCTCTACTACCACCACCATCATCACCTCTTATCATGACTACCAACATTAGGTGCACCTGCCAGTACCAACATTTACACCTCTGTCGAATACCAACAACCTCTGCTGATTACCACCAACCTCTGTCGATTACCAACAACCTTTGTCGATTACCAACAACCTCTGCCGATTACCAACAACCTCTGTCAATTACCAACAACCTCTGTCGATTACCAACAACCTCTGTCGATTACCAGCAACCTCTGTCGATTACCACCAACCTCTGTCGATTACCACCAACCTCTGTCGATTACCACCAACCTCTGTCGATTACCAACAACCTCTGTCGATTACCAGCAACCTGTCGATTACCAGCAACCTGTCGATTACCAGCAACCTGTCGATTACCAGCAACCTGTCGATTACCAACAACCTGTCGATTACCAGCAACCTCTGTCGATTACCAGCAACCTCTGTCGATTACCAGCAACCTCTGTCGATTACCACCAACATCTGTCAATTACCAGCAACCTCTGTCGATTACCAGCAATCTCTGTCGATTACCACCAACCTCTGTCGATTACCACCAACCTCTGTCGATTACCACCAACCTCTGTCGATTACCAGCAATCTCTGTCGATTACCACCAACCTCTGTCGATTACCACCAACCTCTGTCGATTACCAACAACCTCTGTCGATTACCAACAACCTCTGTCGATTACCAACAACCTCTGTCGATTACCAACAACCTCTGTCGATTACCAGCAACTTCTGTCGATTACCAGCAACCTCTGTCGATTACCATCAACCTCTGTCGATTACCACCAACCTCTGTCGATTACCACCAAGCTCTGTCGATTACCACCAACCTCTGTCGATTACCACCAACCTCTGTCGATTACCACCAACCTCTGTCGATTATCAGCAACCTCTGTCGATTACCAACAACCTCTGTCAATTACCAACAACCTGTCGATTACCACCAACCTCTGTTGATTACCAACAACCTCTGTCGATTACCAACAACCTCTGTCGATTACCAAAAACCTCTGTCGATTACCAAAAACCTCTGTCGATTACCAGCAACCTCTGCCGATTACCAGCAACCTCTACCACCACCGTTACCACCATATTCAACCTCTACCACCACCACTATCACCATTTTCAACAACTACCACCTTTTGCAACTTCTACCATCATGATTTTAATAATATGTAGCCTACCACCACCATTTCAACCATTACTAGTCTACTACCACCACAATCACTATATCAACCACAACCACTACTACAACCACCATATCAGTCATTACTACCACATATCAACTACTACAACCACCATTTCAACCACTACCACCATATCAACCACCACCACTACCACCATATCAACCACAACCACCATCACTACCACCATATCAACCACAACCCCCACCGCCATTGCAACACTACCATTACAGTCTCTACCACCACCATTTTCAACTTGTACCACTACCTTATCAACCACTACTACCACCACTACCACCACCCTTGGCTACCAGGTTTACCAACATGGGTGATATTTGAACACAGCATCGTAACAGCGAGCCATAATAGTAACGCCAGAATAACACTACCCATTAAATTCAATTCCACTGTCTCTATTTTCTCAATATACATTTTCAAAACGTTGGAGATTTTGTACAGAGAAAGGCCATATATAATTATGCAAAACGTTTAATAAAAAAGGAAATTTTACACGGTTTATTAAATTTGATGGTTTAATTTGCAGTTGATTTGACCGGACGATTATCAAAACATTTCAGATTGTATAGAAATAGGTATTATATGTAAAAGTAACATGCGGAAGAGTAACTAATGGATAATACGAAACAGGTCCTCGGAACTTATTAAGGGGATAACAAGTAACGTATTTCATAGTTCGTAAAACAAATATAAACGCATGGGTTGTTAAAATGAGTGTCACAAGGAGGAATAGACCACATATCATACATGTTTAACCTCTTCTGTATCGGTGACGTCCTTTTAACCCTCTCCGACGTATGACGCGATTTTGAGCCGATTAGGGATACTTTAAAGCCTTTGTTACCATCAGGGGTATTTAGAAACCTTTAGTTTAGTTACTTCAACCTCTGCAGTTGTCTTTGAGTTAGCTGTGGGCAGAAAACTAATTTTGGAGAGGTAATTATAAGAGTGAGAGAACTCTATTTCTTATTGCTAATCTGGCAACCTCTGCGTCATATGACTCTGAAGGGGTTAATTTTGTTCTAGGTATAATTAGACAATTTTTGTGCTGTTTAGGAAGGATCTGAGGTAGTATAAAGGGTTAAGTAAGAGAGTTCGAAGCCTGCTAATTGCTAGAGACCCTATGTAAGCTGAGTCAAATCGTCTAAGAGTAGCCGGAATAAAGTTAAAAAAGACGTCGCGGGTACAGAAGGGGTTAACTGGGAGAGAATAACAATAACAATTGAATTAGTGTCCTTGCTTCGAATTGTCTCCTTTAAGGGGAGGTTTTTAGTTTGTTTCCTACTCCTCCAGCAATCTAAAAATGTCACCCCCTTGACCCCCTTTCAAGATAAATTTTTACATTTTTCGGTAGAAAAATGTCCCGGCCAAAGGCCGGTTCTTCTTAAATTACAGGCTCGCTATCGCTCGCCAGGATAAAATCGACACCTGAATGGCACGAAAGGTCTTAATATGGGGTGAAAGTTCTTAAAATCGCCAAACTAATGGGGCAAACGTTTTATAATATCAAAAGCAATGGGGCTAAACATGAGGGTGAAGGGGGTCAAGAAAAAAATCCCTCAAGTGGAGATCTCCCCTTAACCCTTTTGATCAGATAGCTTAGTATATATATTATTAAGGATACCACCAGACGATTTACTCCAGATCACGGCAGATTTCTTGGAATAAAGGGCTTAAATATCTTAACAAACCCATCAAGTCAGGGTGGCAAACCGGGCAATGTTGTTTCAAGACAGGAACATTTGTTATTGTTTTGACCATTTAATAACTTTCATAGCAATAACTGTATAATAATTACTACAAACAAGGGACATAGTTGTGAGACTGGATATGAAAAGTCTCTCGTTTGCCAGCCTAAAAGACTCAAGTCCACGAGATCATTCCAAAGTTTAAGGGGAGGTTTTTAGTTGATTCCCTAGACTTCCATCAAGCTTAAAATTACTCCCCCTAGACCCCCTTTCAAGATAAATGTGTACATTTTTCGGTAGAAAAGTGTCCCCTTAAATTACAGGCTCGCTATCGCTCGCCAAGAAAAAATCGACACCTAAATGGCACGAATGGTCTTAAAATTGACTTAAATGGGGCGAGGGTTCTTAAAATCGTCACACTAATGGGGCGAACGTCTTAAAATCTCAAAAGCAACGGTGCTAAACATGAGGGAGAAAGGGGTCCAGAAAAAAATCCTCCAGGTGGATATCTCCCCTTAATACAATCGTTGAGGGGCAATTAAATTTGTATTGCCAAAAAAAAAAAAAAAAAAAAAAAAAACCGCGCCATCTGCTTATATGCGTTAATAACATGCAAGGATGTGAATAGTGAACACGTGGAGTGGACAGTAGCGGGTACTTTGATAATATTTAATAACATTGTCTGGTGTGAACAGGTGGATCGATCAGAAACGTTCGGTTCTTGTTATAGAAGGTTGGCGATGCAATAATAGTCTGTATTATGGAGTCTTATGTCTGTGTTCTTATATTTGATACTCTGGAATCTGTGGAACCTTGAGTATGGTGATGTGAAGGTCATATATTTATATTATATACCGTAATGTGTCCTTTTGTGTAATATATATTTTACATGTGCGAATTTGAGTGTCTTTTAAGGGAAAGTTTTTAGTGTGTTTCCTAGATTTCCATCAAGCTTGAAATTACACCCCCTTGACCCCCTTTCAAGATAAATTTGTACATTTTTCGGTAGAAAAATGTCCCGGCCGAAGGCCGATTCTTCTTAAATTACAGGCTCGCTTTCGCTCGCCAGGAAAAATTCGACACCTAAATGGCACGAAAGGTCTTAAAATTGACAGAAATTGGGCGAAAGGTCTTAATTATGGGGCGAACGTCTTAAAATATCAAAAGCAATGGGGTGAACATGAGGGAGAAAGGGGTCCAGAAATATAATCCCTCAAGTGGAAATCTCCCCTTAAAACCTTTAACGCAGAGGTCCTTCCGAAGCTGAGTACCATTATCTTGTTAGTTAAAAAAGGTCATCTATGGGTAACAGGTACCGGTAACTAGACGTTTTCTTTGATGCGTTCTTTATAGGGCCTCTTCAATGTTTAATGTTTTAGTCTAGATTGGTTACGGTTTATTGTATACGCTACTTTGATGCCGGTAGGTATTTCATTATTTTTGACCGCGTCAATGTAGTCATGTATGCACGAATATTCCATTTAATGTTATCGATACAATTTAAAAAGTACAGTATCGTGTATTTATATGTGTAGTGGCCTTGGTAGTGAGTGCAGCTATGCGTGAATATTTCAAATTTGCTGCTTGGCCGGCCACCATCAGCAGTGTGACGCACGGGGCCTACCAACCTGGACCGGTTCACAGTCAAAATGGCCACACTCACAAACGGCCAGAACCGTAAACATCCTTTCTACCATAAGACCGGCAAAAGTGCATCTCCAAATACTGAAAGGGTTAACATTGGTAATGTTATTGGTGCAGGGACACAGTCGCGTATGAAGGTCGTGGCATACATCATTTCAGGTTTGGTGTTGTCCCCCCCAAAAAAAAAAATAAATAAATAAATAAAACAAATATATATATATATATATACCGATATATATATATATATATATATATATATATATATATATATATATATATATTATATATATATAATATATAATATATATATATATATATATATATATATATATATATATATATATATATTTATATCGGTATATATATTTTTTATTATTATTTATTATTTATTTATATATATATATATATATATATATATATATATATATATATATATATATATATATATATATATATATATATATATATATATATATATATATTATATTTTTTTTTATTTTTTTTTTTTTTATATATATATATATATATATATATTAACGCATGTGTTTCTCCCATCGTGAGTGTGACGCACGGGGTCCTACCACGTTACATGGACCTATTGTATAACCTACGTGACACATAGGCAAACCTCTTATTGCAGTGGTACACCCACCTGCAGTCAAGGGTGATACACATTTGGAAATACTACTTTTTAAACTTATATTCAAGTCATTGTTTTCCCTTATTCAATGTTCACTATATCAATTGTATCATAACGTAATTTACCAGCTACTTGTTCAATGTTCACTATATCAATTGTATCATAACGTAATTTACCAGGTACTTGTTCAATGTTCACTATATCAATTGTATCATAACGTAATTTACCAGCTACTTGTTCAATGTTCACTATATCAATTGTATCATAACGTAATTTACCAGGTACTTGTTCAATGTTCACTATATCAATTGTATCATAACGTAATTTACCAGGTACTTGTTCAGACTCTACCCGTATAACACCTTCATATTATCTCTCCTTTTCTCTCTTCCCCTGGCTTGTATCCATTCGGCCCCCTTTCAGCCAACTGTTTTAAGGGGAGGTTTTTAGTTTGTTTCCTACTCCTCCAGCAATCTTAAAATTTCACCCCCTTGACCCCCTTTCAAGATAAATTTGTAAATTTTTCGGTAGAAAAATGTCCCGGCCGAAGGCCGATTACTCTTAAATTACAGGCTCGCTATCACTCGCCAGGATAAAATCGACACCTAAATGGCACGAAAGGTCTTAAAATTGACAGAATGGGGCGGAAATTCTTAAAAATCACCAAACTAAAGGGGCAAACGTCTTAAAATATCAAAAGCAATGGGGCTAAACATGAGGGAGAAAGGGGTAAAGAAAAAAGTCCCTCAAGTGGATATCTCCCCTTAAGATGTTTATCCCCATCCAGGTGTCGATTTCTTCCTGATTTACATGTTTGTCTGTGGTTGTTATATATCGGTAGTTCGATGTTACTCCCTAGCCTACCTGACCACGGCTTATTATAGTTGATATACAGTATATATATTAGTGTACGTGGCCTTGCAAGGTTGTCCTGGTATGCGTCAATATGTTAAGGGAGCCCACCTCGCTTGTTTTCTCTTTCTCTCCCTCTCTCTCTTTGGCTTGTATCCATTCGGCCCCATTCAGCCTACTGTTTTAAGACTTTTACCCCCATCCAGGTGTCAATATTTTCCTGGCGGTTGTCAGCGAGCCAGCATATATATATTTTCCTGGCGGTTGTCAGCGAGCCAGCATATATATATATTTTTGTTTTGACAGCAACACAACCCACAACGAGGGGCGACGCGCTCCTCGGTGCTGCTAGGAGAGTGGCGAACACAACCTTAGGTGACCTTAGGTAGGAAGCTAAATTTGTAAACTCGAAAAATTTCTCCGGCGCAGCCGGATATCTTCATGTAATGCTGGCTCGCTATCGCTCGCCAGGAAGAAATCGACACCTGGATGGGGATAAACATCGTAAAACAGTTGGCTGAAAGGGGGCCGAATGGATACAAGCCAGGAAAAAAAAAAAAAAAAAACAACGGTGACCCCCTTTAAACGTGGTGCCTTCTTACAGTATGACGCACAGGTCGTAGACACATACACACACACACACCACCCACGCTGGATCTATTGACTAACCTACTACATGTACGTGACGCATTGGAACACACATTGAGCCTTCCAGTCGGTGTTATATTTTGTTCTTAAGGGAGCCCACCTCGTTTTTTTCTCTCTCTCTTTCTCTGGGTTGTATCCATTCGGCCCCATTCAGCCTACTGTTTTAAGACGTTTATCCCCATCCAGGTGTCGATTTTTTCCTGGCGAGCGGTAGTGAGCCAACATATTTGTTGAAAAAAAAAATTAACAGGCTAAATTTGTACATTTTTCGATAGAAAAATGTCTCCGGCGAAGCCGGATTTCTCCATATAATGTTGGGGAAAAAATTGACACCTGGATGGGGATAAACGTCTTAAAATAAATCGACACCTGGATGGGGATAAACGTCTTAAAATAGTAGGGTGAATGGGGCCGAATGGATACAAGCCAGAGAAAGAGAGAAATGGAGAACAAAAAAAGCAGGTGACCCCCCTTAACCTGGCGAATGTTCACCTGGATGTTCTTTGGGTTTGAGAACTCTTCTTGCGCTGATGTTACCGTGTCCGAATAATGTCTTTCGGGTGCCAAACTATAAACACAAGAATTATATATAACACAGATTCATCAGCCAATCAGCTCAAAATAGCTTAAGGGGAGGTTTTTAGTTTGTTTCCTACTCCTCCAGCAATCTAAAAATGTCACCCCCTTGACCCCCTTTCAAGATAAATTTGTACATTTTTCGGTAGAAAAATGTCCCGGCCAAAGGCCGGTTCGTCTTAAATTACAGGCTCGCTATCGCTCGCCAGGATAAAATCGACGCCTGAATGGCACGAAAGGTCTTAATATGGGGTGAAAGTTCTTAAAATTGCTAAACTAATGGGGCAAACGTTTTATAATATCAAAAGCAATGGGGTTAAACATGAGGGAGAAAGGGGTCAAGAAAAAATCCCTCAAGTGGAGATCTCCCCTTAACATTGCACAACATTGCATAAAACGGGCAAGTGCAAATTCGCCCCAGATTAAAAAAAGGATAATAATACAATAAGATTAATTAATATACTGTAGCTATACTTTAGGTGCCGGACGCCAAAAACTATGGGCAGTTTTTGTATTGGTACATGATTAAGGGGAGGTTTTTAGTGTGTTTCCTAGACTTCCATCAAGCTTGAAATTACACCCCCTTGACCCCCTTTCAAGATAAATTTGTACATTTTTCGGTAGAAAAGTGTCCCGGCCGAAGGCCGGTTCCTCTTAAATTACAGGCTCGCTATCGCTCGCCAGGAAAAAATCGACACCTAAATGGCACTCAAGGTCTTAAAAATGACATAAATGGGGTGAAAGTTCTTAAAATCGCCAAACTAATGGGGCGAACGTCTTAAAATTTCAAAAACAATGGGGCTAAACATGAGGGTTGAAAGGGGTCCAGAAAAAAGTCCCTCAAGTGGAAATCTCCCCTTAAAACACCGGACGAAACCATTTGCTACCATTCCCAGTGTTACCGTGCTATGTTGGTACTCATAACACACGCCTTGGCCTTGCATCGATCACCGGGGCTGGGGCGTTACTATTCTGGGGAGTGTACGGTCGCGCTAATAAGTCATGACCCCGCTGTCATTACGTTTGGCTTTCTCTGGGCTGTATTAATGTCTGTCAGATGTTGAATAGGGTGGGTAAGTGTAGGAACATGTTCGTATATTTCACTCAATATGAAGAAATGGAGCTTAGATATTGCCGATACCAATTATTGATCAAAACATACTTGGTGCCGAAACATCACTTATTAGCGCGAGTGTACAGTCACATTCAGTAGTTCTTCCATGACCCTGATATGATGACAATGTGTATGCTGTATAAAGAGAGGGACATTAAGGGAGCCCACCTCGCCTTTGTTTTCTCTTTCTCTCGCTCTCTCTCTTTGGCTTGTATCCATTCGGCCCCATTCAGCCTACTGTTTTAAGACGTTTACCCCATCCAGCTGTTAATATTTTCCTGGCGAGTGGTAGCAAGCCAGCATATATATATTTTTGTTTTGACAAACTAAATTTGTACATTTTTCGATAGAAAATTTCTCCGGGAAGCCGATTTCTCCATACAATGCTGGCTCGCTATCGCTCGCCAGGAAGAAATCGACACCTGGATGGGGATAAACGTCTTAAAACAGTTGGCTGAATGGGGACGAATGGATACAAGCCAGGGAAAGAGAACGAAGGAGAGAAAGATAATAAAAAAAGCCGGTGACCCCCCTTAACTCGACATTTCTACGATGTGAAACAATCGACTATTATAGAAACGCAGAAGGACTTTCATGGGTCGATGTTAGTGACAAGAATACATTGTAAGTAAGGTACCATGAAACTATTGGGGCTGACTGTACAATCGGGGGTATTAATAAGGGGAGATTTCCACTTAAGGGATGTTTTTCTTGACCCCCCCTTCTCCCTCATGTTTAGCCCCATTGCTTTTGGGATTTTAAGACGTTTGCCCCATTAGTTTAACGATTTTAAGAACGTTCACCCCATATTAAGACCTTTCGTGCCATTCAGGTGTCGATTTTATCCTGGCGAGCGATAGCGAGCCTGTAATTTAAGAGGAACCGGCCTTCGGCCGGGACATTTTTCTACCGAAAAATGTACAAATTTATCTTGAAAGGGACTCAAGGGGGTATAATTTTAAGCTTGATGGAAGTCTAGGGAACAAAGTAAATACCTCCCCTTAAGTGTTGTCATGGATTCCAGTGGTTTTCGCTCAAAAAGTGTTATTGGTATCTTTATAGTTACTGGGAAAAGTGCATATCCCTCAAAGTATTAGTCAGTGTCCGAAACTTTGTGAAATATCTGACAACACTTATTGACCGCGACCGTACCTCTATACTTGACGCATGGTACGCTAACAGGAGTTGTGTTAAGGGGGGGTCACCTGCTTTGTTGTCTCTCCTTTTCTCTCTTTCTCTGGCTTGTATCCATTCGGCCCCATTCAGCCTACTGTTTTAAGACGTTTATTCCCATCCAGGTGTCGATTTCTTCCTGGTGAGCGATAGCGAGCCAGTTTACCCTTATAGGATACAGGGACGCCTTTTTCCTTTCAATTTGTAATATTGAATATAAAGTTTAGGACACTTGAACGTGCCAGATTAAACATTTAAGCTCTTCAACATGATGACGTCATTTTCCTCTCACCCTGGTTACCTTTAGACAATTTTATTATTAGGGGGGGGGGGGGGGGGCGGCACCGGATTTGTTTGATCTTTCTCTCTTTCCCTGGCTTGTATCCATTCGGCCCCATTCAGCCAACTTTTTTCAGACGTTTATCCCCATCCAGGTGTCGATTTCCTCCTGGCGAGCGATAGCGAGCCCAGCATTGTATGAAGGAATCCGGCTTCGCCAGAGACATTTTTCTATCGAAAAATGTACAAATTTAGCTTGCTGTCAAAACAAAAATATATATTATATACTGGCTCGCTACCGCTCGCCAGGAAAATATTGACACCTGGATGGGGGTAAACGTCTTAAAACAGTAGGCTGGATGAGGCAGAATGGAGACTAGCCAGAGAAAGAGAGAAAAGGAGAGAAAGATCAAACCAATCCGGTGTCCCCCCTTAAGCTCAACATCTACATCTAGGACTCCAATGGATAAGTACCATCTGAATATACCATCTGAATAACATAGGACTCTTAAGGGGAGGTATTTACTTTGTTCCCTAGACCTCCATCAAGCTTAAAATTACACCCCCTTGAGTCCCTTTCAAGATAAATTTGTACATTTTTCGGTAGAAAAATGTCCCGGCCGAAGGCCGGTTCCTCTTAAATTACAGGCTCGCTATCGCTCGCCAGGATAAAATCGACACCTGAATGGCACGAATGCCACGAAAGGTCTTAATATGGGGTGAAAGTTCTTAAAATCGCTAAACTAATGGGGCGAACGTTTTATAATATCAAAAGCAATGGGGCTAAACATGAGGGAGAAGGGGGTCAAGAAAAACATCCCTTAAGTGGAAATCTCCCCTTAAACTGCATAAAGTCGTAGTTATGGACGTCATCGTAGGGAAAGGGGTGGGGTTAACTTTGGCTTGGGTTACGATAGGTTAAGGGGAGATATCCACTGGAGGGATTTTTTTCTGGACTCTTTTCTCCCTCATGTTTAGCCCCATTGTTTTCCTAATGTTACGACGTTCGCCCCATTATTTTGACAATTTTAAGAACTTTCAACCCATTTCTGTCAATTTTAAGACCTTTCGTACCATTTAGGTGTCGATTTTATCCTGGCGAGCGATAGCGAACCTGTAATTTAAGAGGAACCGGCTTTCAGCCGGGAAATTTTTCTACCGAAAAATGTACAAATTTATCTTGAAAGGGGGTCAAGGGGGTGTCCTCTTAAGCTTGAAGGATATCTACGGACCAAACTAAAAACCTCCCCTTAAGCCGGTATCACACGAGCGCTTTTTCCCTCAACATTTATGCTCAACACTGATCTGGCAGCTTATGAGGTCAACATTTGAAATATTTCGGTTACCTAAATTCGTCTACCACCAATCTAGTTTCCAATAGCAGTGCAAAATATTCCCTAAATGTTGATCATCGAATGTTGACTATAAAATCTCTCGTGTGATACCGGCTTTACCGTGATCAGAGTAGCAAACCGGGTGCAATGTTGTGCTAAGTCTGAGTTGAGTATGAGAGAGAATGAATACAGGTAAACATTGCATAGTGTTGCTTTACTTTGGCCTTTAAGGGGGGATGGTTCACTTTTTGGGCGATTTTTACATGTATTCATTATTTTGCTAGTTTCCTTCCTAGACCTCCATCAAATTAAAAAAAAAACATCCATTAGATCCCCCTTCTAGATTAATTTGTACATTTTTCGGTAGAAAATTTCCCGGCCGAAGGCCGGTTCTTTCAACATTACAGGCTCACTATCGTTCGCCAGGGAAAAAAATTCGACACCTAAATAGCATGAAAGGTCTAAATATTGACGAAGAAATGGGGCGAAAGTTCTTAAAATCGACTATATAATGGGGCAAACATCTTAACATCTGAAAACTAATGGGGCTAAACATGATGGAGAAAGTGGTGCAGAAAACCGGCCCATCCCCCCTTAAATAACTTGAAGGGGCATAATGGGAGCTATGGAGCATATATTTATTATTATACCTTATATTATATGTAAAATATATACACACGGGACTTGATTCTAGAAGTGGATATGAAAAGCCTCTCGTTTGCTATAGTCTATTCGCTGTAAGTAGACGAGACATCACGACCTCTAACCTCTGTAACTCGAATGCGACTAGAGTAATCGAGCTCATATGTCTACCATTTGGGAAGAGTCAGTCAAGGAATAGGTGTGGAAAGTTACAGCCCATTTCCTCTAGCCTTTTTTGGTATGATAGGAAAGTAGCGGGAGAGTGTATTTATAGAGCCTTTCATGCGTGACGTCATATCCAACTACTTTTTTTTTCGACGTTATCCTCTGACGTTGGTGTAGGTGGGTGTATTTGACGCATCAGTTCAAGTTAGTGACGCATATTGTAGACCATATATGTATTCCGTACGTTAAGGGGAGGTATTTAGTTTGTTCCCTAGACCTCCATCAAGCTTAAAATTACACCCCCTTGAGTCCCTTTCAAGATAAATTTGTACATTTTTCGGTAGAAAAATGTCCTGGCCGAAGGCCGGTTCCTCTTAAATTACAGGCTCGCTATCGCTCGCCAGGATAAAATCGACACCTGAATTGCACGAAAGGTCTTAATATGGGGTGAAAGTTCTTAAAATCGCTAAACTAATGGGGCAAACGTTTTATAATATCAAAAGCAATGGGGCTAAACATGAGGGAGAAAGGGGTCAAGACAAAAAATCCCTCGAGTGGAGATCTCCCCTATGACGGCATACTGTATCTATTTCATGCGACCTTCAATGAACATCCGCATTATTAATTATACATTCATTGAGCTTCGAATGACCTCTCTTGTTGCCAAAGGGTTTAATTATTCTATCTATTGCCTGACGCCGTGATCCCCGAAGGAGTGGCCACGAACGGACCGCCCCCATGCACCTCTGTCCCCAGTCAGTCGACGCCCCTCCCCCCAACCAGCACCGCCTTCGTTCATGTACTTCCTCACTCATTAATTATGCAGTTCCTAATATATGAGTTACATGGGAAGGGGGCTGGGTATACGACCTAAGCTAGCGTAATGGTTTTGAGTTAATTTATATATCTATAATATATATCCCATTCAGTACCGGTGACATCCTTTGCATTATACTCTGGTAACTATTGGACGGGTTTATTTAGCTTAGGAAGGATGTCTACCCATTACAAGATTACATACCATCTCACTTAATCCCTTTAGCTACCATATATCCTTCCTCAGCTTCATAAAATCGTTTAAATGCAGCTGAAATAAGAACAATAAGACGTCGCTGGTATTGTAAGGGATATATATATGAGTGTGTGTGTGTGTGTGTGTGTGTGTGTGTGTGTGTGTGTGTGTGTGTGTGTGTGTGTATGTGTGTATATGTGTGTGTGTGTGTGTGTGTGTGTGGCCAAGCGTATTATGTATCCATGCTCTTTGACGACCCTAAATTTTAAAGTGTGATAGTAGGCAATGAAAGGGTTACGAGCCTAATGAAAACGGTGGCCACAGAAAACGAGCATAAAAGTGTGCGAATCCATAAGCAATTTTGCAGTGCTGCATTGGAACTTGTAATTCGATATAGCATTGGGCAGAGCATTGGGCTTTTGTAATACGCTCTTTTAAGGGGTCTGTTTTTCTGGGCCCCCTTCTCCCTCGTGTTTAACCCCATTAGTTTTCAGATTGTATGACGTTTGTTCCATTAGTTTGGCGATTTTAAGACCGTTCACCCCGTTTCTATGTCAATATTAAGACCTTTCGTGCAATTTAGGTGTCGATTGTTTTGCTGGCGAGCGATAGCGAGCCTGTACTATAGTAGTAACCGGTCGAATTTTTCTATTGCAAAATGTGCAAATTTATCTTGAAGGCGTGTCATGGGGATGTTTTTTAAAGCTTGATGGAGGTATAGGGAGGATTCTAAAAAATAATACTAAGATAAAATATTAAACAAATAAATACGCCCATATCCCCTTAACCCTCTCAGTACTGTATGATGACGCATTTTTTACATAGTTATCTGGCTAATATTGGACGGTTTAATACAGATTAGAAAGGATGCCTTGGGAATGTAATTGGTAAATACTGTCTGAGAGTACCCTCGTGTCCTTCCTAGCTGAATTAAATCGTATACTGATAGTCGTAATAATGGCGTCATGGTAAAAAAAAAAAAAAAAAAAAAAAAAAAAAAAAAAAACACACACACACACACAGACAACAACAACAACACCAACCTGTCATTCCAAGCCCTCTCTGAGCATGTTTGTATTTCCACAGTGACCATATTGGGAGGAACCTATACTGAGCATAGTTTGACATCCCAGTGAGCATTATCAAAACCACTTTTTCGCTGTAGTGTTATTGAGCAATATTACGAATACAAGACAATATTTCAGTTTAATGAACACGATTTGAACAAAATTAGAAAGGGACTTAACAGTGATCTTCAAGTGCAAGAATTTCAGAAAGTAATTGACAATTTTGAAAAATCATTGACAATATTAACGCGTGATACACAAGACTGAGAAGTGATTGACAAGAATTAATTGTGATCCACTGATTAACAAGATTTGAAGTTGGATATTGACAAAACTGAATAGCAAGACAGTTGTGAATATCGAGCGAGTGTGGGTGACTGGATACCTCCCACAACCACACAGGAGTTTAGTCCCACAAGAGCTCATCGGATCAACAAACCTCCAACTTTTCACTTGCCCCTGCCCACAACAGCCCTCTTCATCTTGCTCTCTGGCTGTAACCCTAGCCTTCTATATTTCTGAGTCTTACCCATTTTAACTCTTCTATTTCTTAGGCTTGCAATTACTCCGTTTAACACTTCTATATCTTTGACTCGTCTGCCCATTTAGCTTATCACAATAATTACAGCTCTTTCTTTGTTCTCCCAAACTTTACTGTCCTTCATTATATCTACTACAACCCTTCTCGTACTCTTCTAACACCTCCTCCTCCTCCTCCTCTGCTTCCTCTCCTCCTCCTCCTCCTTGTCCTCCTCCTCCCTCGTCGTCCTCGTCTCGTCTGGTCTCGTCCTCACCGACTTCACCTGGACTGTCAAGGTAAGTGCTTTTTTCAAGGTCACGTCGCCCTCCTCCACCTCCACTTCTTCGCCCTCCTCACATTGTTCTGACTTTATTTTTGGATATATTTGCATGTCTCTGTATATTTTCTCGTTTATCTGTTTATTTGGCGTCTCATCTACCCCGTCTATTTAAGGGAAGGTTTTTTTTTTTCTGGACCCCTTCTCTCTCATGTTTAGTACCATTATAGTACCATATATTTTAAGACGTTCGCCCCATTACTAATGTTTGGTGATTTTAAGACCTTTGGTGCCAGTTAAGTGTAAATTTTGTCCTGGCGAACGATAGCGAGCCTATAATTAAGGAGGAACCGACCTAAACATACAGTAGGCCTATAGCAATTGATCTCGAAGGGGGTGTGTTGGGGTTATTTTTTTTAAAGCTTGATGGATGTTTTGGGAGGAAACTAAAGACTAATGATAAATTATTAAACAAACAAACAAAACAAATACAAATCTCCCTTTAGCGAGGTACCGTAGTTGTTTGTTTAGTTCGTAGTTAATTGGTGGCTCGGAAGTGTGATTGGTTGATGTTTGTATTTTTAGAGTCAAATAGTCGTATGAAGTTATTAATACTAGAGGTGTTATTGTACTAGAGGTGTTATTGTGTGTGTGTGTGTGTTATTGTGTGTGTGTGTGTGTGTGTGTGTGTGTGTGTGTGTGTGTGTGTGTGTGTGTGTGTGTGTGTGTAGTTTCAGTCAGGGAATTATAGTTGTTTTCTGTTATATCCATTTGATATAGGCTACCCGCACTCATATGGCACAGGAGAACCAACACCACATAGGGTGTCTCATAACTGTCCATTACTGTTTGGAGTACCGTATGTAGAAAGAATTTATAGACAATAATGTATGTAGAAAGAATTTATAGACAATAATGTATGTAGAAAGAATTTATAGACAATAATGTATGTAGAAAGAATTTATAGACAATAATGTATGTAGAAAGAATTTATAGACAATAATGTATGTAGAAAGAATTTATAGACAATAATGTATGTAGAAAGAATTTATAGACAATAATGTATGTAGAAAGAATTTATAGACAATAATGTATGTAGAAAGAATTTATAGACACTAATGTATGTAGAAAGAATTTATAGACAATAATGTATGTAGAAAGAATGTATAGACAATAATGTATGTAGAAAGAATTTATAGACAATAATGTATGTAGAAAGAATTTATAGACAATAATGTATGTAGAAAGAATTTATAGACACTAATGTATGTAGAAAGAATTTATAGACTAATGTATGTAGAAAGAATTTATAGACAATAGATTTAGCCGGGCGATATTTGGAGTGAAAGAAAGTATCTGATTAAGAGATATAAGATTAGAAAGTATCTGATTAAGGGGAGATATCCACTTGAGGGAGTTTTTGCTTGACCCCTTTCTCCCTCATGTTTAGCCCCATTGCTTTTGAGATTTTAAGACGTTTGCCCCATTAGTTTGGTGATTTTTAAGAATTTCCGCCCCATTCTGTCAATTTTAAGACCTTTCGTGCCATTTTGGTGTCGATTTTATCCTGGCGAGCGATAGCGAGCCTGTAATTTAAGAGTAATCGGCCTTCGGCCGGGAAATTTTTCTACCGAAAAATGTACACATTTATCTTGAAAGGGGGTCAAGGGGGTGTCATTTTAAGCTTGATGGAGGTCTAGGGAACAAACTAAATACCTCCCCTGAAGAGATATAAGATCAATAGACAAAAGGTTCCTGCTAAATGAATAAGATATCATTCTCCCTCCCTCCTTTGCTCCTGAATATAGCCTATGTCTCGAGTAGAATATTCTTTCCATTCTTCGGTTTTCACCCATGGAACCCCCCACTATCTGTCTTCCAAGCTGAATGCAATATTGTTATTATATTTAATTGCAATGATTTTAATATGCAAATCAAATAAGTACAGCACATGACTTAAAAGGGGAGATCTCCACTTGAGGGATTTTTTTCTGGACCCCTTTCTCCCTCATGTTTAGCCCCATTGCTTTTGATATTATAAAACGTTTGGCCCATTAGTTTAGCGATTTTAAGAAATTTCACCCCATATTAAGACCTTTCGTGCAATTCAGGTGTCGATTTTATCCTGGCGAGCGATAGCGAGCCTGTAATTTAAGAGGAACCGGCTTTCAGCCGGAAATTTTTTCTACCGAAAAATGTACAAATTTATCTTGAAAGGGGGTCTAGGGGGTGTAATTTTAAGATTGATGGAATTCTAGGGAACGAACTAAAAAATATCCAATTATCTAACAGGTAGATGATTGGAACACTTATTAGGAGTATTATTTGTGTTACCGTACATTTGAACACACAGTTATACAGTGTGGTGGAGTCCCAACAAAATATATGCCATATTCGTGTATCTGATGGCAGTGGTTAAGGGGGCCCACCTCGCTTTTTGTTCTCTTTCTTTCCCTCTCTCTCTCTTTGGCTTGTATCCATACGGCCCTATTCAGCCTACTGTTTTAAGTCGTTTACCCCCATCCAGGCGTCAATATTTTCCTGGCGAGCGGAAGCGAGCCAGCATATGTATATTTTTGTTTTAACAACAAGCTAAATTTGTAATTTTTTCGATAGAAAAATGTGTCCGGCGAAGCCGGATTTCTCCATACAATGCCGGCTCGCTATCGCTCGCCAGGAAGAAATTGACACCTTGATGGGGATAAACGTCTTAAAACAGTTGGCTGAATGGGGCCGAATGGGTACAAGCCAGAGAAAGAGAGACAAGGAGAGAAAGATAAACAAAAGCAGGTGACCCCCCTTAATACCGGTACTTATAATTCTCGCTGACGTTCTGACCTTTGTAGGAAGCCATTTGAATAGACTCTTACGCTTTATCCCCTTTAGGTAGAATTTTCCCCCCTATAGCTACGTGGGATAGAGGTGCCTTTTACGTATAATATGCTGACGAATAGTGTAGTTAGATGGGTTTGGGAATATGATTGTATGTATAGTTTTTCGGTCTTTTACCCTAACATATATATTTGTTTATGTCCTGACCTTTAGGTAAACATTTTCCCCTTGGCTACGTGAGATATACAGTATATATGTTTTGTTAAGTATAATATAGTGACGAATAGTGGGTTTATATGAGTTTCGAAATATGGTTTAGATAAATACCTTTTACGTATATAATGGTGACAATTTTTTTTTGTTTTTCTATATTCCAACTACTCCATCTCGGGCATAGGCTGATAGCCTTTACACTCTACCGCTGAACACGGTGAGGCCCGTGAGGTCTTGTTCCAGCCTAGGGAGTGAGACATGCGAAGCACCTATTCACGGCTCGAACCCAACTCCATCTCTGAAGCTGCTTCACAGTCTCACTCCCCAGGCTCGGACCCTCACTCTCAGAACGCCACCTATTGAGCAATTAACTCACTAGGCATTGCCCCCCTGTAGCATATTTTCTATATCTATCTATCTATATGCTCAGGCCCAATCCCCATTTTGGGGGTAGCCGACTCAAGACAGAGCAAGAACAGGGAAAACACAAAAACAACACCACGAATGCGTTCCCTCGCCCCTATCTCTGTCTCGTTTTTTTGGTAGATTTATTTAAGGGGAGCAGGATACCAGGCCCCCCGCCCCCGATCCCCTTTAGCTGACTTCTACGTCTCGCCGGAGAAAAGCGGTGGTGGAAATTTCTCACCCCACCACCACAGAGGAGGCTACCTGCACCAGAAAGTGGCGGGTGTTGGGGTCGCCGCATCCCTACGCCATTTGAAAAAATTAGAGATGCAGAAGGAGAAAAAGATAGAAAGGGCTATGGGAAGTAGAGGACACCAACCCTCACTCTGACAAAGGGTCAGCCCACCACCAAAGAACCGGTTCCGGTTCTACTACTAAAAAGAACTATGCTAGACACCCGACTACACCCGACTACACCCGACTAGCGTATAAATAACCTACAATACTAGTAGTGAGCATTTCCCCACAAGGACGAACCCTCCACCCCTCCACTAGTACAGGACAATATTTCAGCAATTGATCGGGTGACCTTTGGTGTGAAATTGAGTGATGGTGGTGTGTGTAAGCGTGTTATTGAGTAGTACCAGTAGTGTTGGCAGGTGGCGGGGGTTGGCTGCTCTAGAATATACCATAAGACCTTTCATGCCATTTAGGTGTTGATTTTGTTCTGGCGAGCGAGAGCGAGCCTGTAATTTAGGAGGAATCACCCTTCGGCCAGGACATTTATCTAGAAAGTGGGATCTTGGGGGATGTTGTTTTACGCTTGATGGAGGTCTAGGGAGGAAACTAATAGAATACTAAATATATAAATCGATCTGTACATAAACCCTTACCCCCTTAAAGTGCTCGTGTGATGCTGACTTGACAGGCAGTGCGGTGGGCGTTGCTTAGGAGTCTCTAGGTCTGTGTGAGTTAAAGAGGAACATTTATATTATATAGTCGTAGGTGTTATAGGAGTCTCTAGGTCTGTGTGAGTTAAAGAGGAACATTTATATTATATAGTCGTAGGTGTTATAGGAGTCTCTAGGTCTGTGTGAGTTAAAGAGGAACATTTATATTATATAGTCGTAGGTGTTATAGGAGTCTCTAGGTCTGTGTGAGTTATAGAGGAACATTTATATTATATAGTCGTAGGAGTAGGAGTTATAGTCGTAGGAGTTATAGGAGTCTCTAGGTCTATGTGAGTTATAGAGGAACATTTATATTATATAGTCGTAGGAGTAGGAGTTATAGTCGTAGGAGTTATAGGAGTCTCTAGGTCTGTGTGAGTTATAGAGGAACATTTATATTATATAGTCGTAGGAGTAGGAGTTATAGTCGTAGGTGTTATAGGAGTCTCTAGGTCTGTGTGAGTTAAAGAGGAACATTTATATTATATAGTCGTAGGAGTTATAGTCGTAGGAGTTATAGGAGTCTTAGGTCTGAGTTATAGAGGAACATTTATATTATATAGTCGTAGGAGTAGGAGTTATAGTCGTAGGTGTTATAGGAGTCTCTAGGTCTGTGTGAGTTAAAGAGGAACATTTATATTATATAGTCGTAGGTGTTATATATTGCGTGGGCATTATTTTTATCACAGTTTTCTGTGTAGGTTAATGATTTCCGATCTCTACTTGTAGCTGGAAGGTGTATGTAATGTTTAGTTGTTTTTGGTATCTTTAAGGGAAGATTAGCGAGGCTGCAATTTCCTTTGGTAGGGACATTTTCATAACGAAACATTTACAGATTTACCTTGAAGTGCAAGAGGCTGTGAGGTTAACATATTGCAGATCTGATCCATGTTACGCTCCATGAGTTTGGAGATCTTAGGCCGTTTTATCCCATTAATTTGGCGATAATTAAACGTTTCACGCCATTCAGGTGTTGATTTCTGGAGGGCGACCGGTTGGGAGCCTGTAACTTAAAAGCAATCGGCCTTCGGCCAGGACTTATTTCTGTCGATAAATGTACACATTTGCGTGAAAGAGGTCTGTGTGAGCATATTTTTTTTAGTTTGAAGGAAATCTTGAAAATCGTTCCTGCTGGCTCAGGGGACGAACTAAAACACTTTTTCTCTAAAATGCCTGATGCAAGGAAAATCTTCAATAATAATTTAACTAAATATCTAAATAATTCACAAGACGTCGGATCAGATTGTGTAAAAGTGTTTGTAAGTTAAAGAGGGCTATCTATGACCGTAGGATTTATACACGCTCAAAAACGAAGGTATAAAAAGGGTATGAAAAAGGTAGATAAAATGCTCGGGTGTTTCGGGTGTATTGGTGGTGATTTACTTTGCTATTCTTTTATTAACTGGATTTATTACCACCAATATACCTTTAAATGGTAGATTATTAATGATACTTTAATTGCCCTTTGCATACCCATTATTTTGTATAGTGTATGTTGCTATTGTTTGTCTCTTGAATATTATTTTGATTAGTGTAATCGGTGCGAATTTATTGACATTGGACACGCAGCAAGCTTAGATGGCAAATTTGTTACACGTTATAGTTCAATCACTGTGTAGGCTCTCTCTCTCTCTCTCTCTCTCTCTCTCTCTCTTTATTTTTTCATAATTATACCTTCAAATGTTTAATGGCATACAATAACAAACAATTAATTGATAGCTCTTCACTTCCCCTTACTCGGGTTAATTGCACTCAATATCACCCTAATTTACTCTATTTCTTGTGTTATTAGTAACTAGCTTTATAAGACTGCTACCAGCCTCCTCAGCTTTAAATAGTCCGTGTGTGTGTGTGTGTGTGTGTGTGTGTGTATTATTGAGGCACGGGGCTGCTTGAAGACGATTGTGGAGGGTATAAATATGGACTTGACACAGAGAGAGAGAGAGAGAGAGAGAGATATTGATATTGTTGTTTCACTGGAAGGTACAGAGAAGACTGAATAAGAAACGAGAGAGAGGGGAGAGGGGGGGGGGGGGGCAGGGAGTGAGTGAGATAAGGAGACACTGAGAGACCGGGCTGAGCCTTATTTTTATCAGTTTGCGAGGCTCACGGCCCCAGAGGTAAAGCAAGAGAGAGAGAGAGAGAGTTAGGGAGGTAGAGCTAGTGTGAGTAAATGTGTGTGTTTATGAGAGGGTCAGTCAATGAGTGTGCATGTACTACTACTAATAATCGGTTTGTGTGTGTGTGTGTGTGTGTGTGTGTGTGTGTGTGTGAGAGAGAGAGAGACAGAGTGAGTGTTTGTGTGTGTGAGGCTGAGTGTGAGTGAGTGAGTGAGTGATTAAGCTGAAGTTTGCACAATGAATGGTATACAAGAGTACAGGTAAACAAAGGAGAGAAAGAGATGCTGGACATAACCTGTGTTTTCTGTTTCTTTAGCTGTCTGGTCTTGTACTTCTGGGGAGACGAAGCGAGAGAGAGAGAGAGAGAGAGAGGGAGGGAGGGGGGCTCCCTTCCGAGAATATTTTTGCCTAAGGGAAATTCCCCTCCGTTTCCCTATAACCCCCCCCCCCCCCCACACACACACACACATACATACACCTACTCTCACTCACTCTCGCACACACGCACGCACACACACCTACTCTCACTCACTCTCGCACACACACACCTACTCTCTCTCTCTCTCTCTCTCTCTCTCTCTCTCTCTCTCTCTTACCCTAGGCCTAATAACATCGTAGATATCTACAGTATTATAGGCTACAGATTGTGTTTAGTTTCTCTCAACCTTGGAGTTTGTGTTATGCTGTTCTTTCTGTGTTTTAAGTTATGTTGGGTATATTATATACAAGTATCTTCGTAAAGAGCATTACCTATATCCTGACTCCTACCTTATACTGTTTTGTAGTTCCTTTGTTTGTATTCCTCTCTTGTGTATTCTGTTGTATTCCACTTTAAGCGTTATCGTTATTCCTTTGTTTGTATTCCTCTCTTGTGTATTCTGTTGTATTCCACTTTAGGCGTTATCGTTATTCCTTTGTTTGTATTCCTCTCTTGTGTATTCTGTTGTATTCCACTTTAAGCGTTATCGTTATTCCTTTGTTTGTATTCCACTCTTGTGTATTCTGTTGTATTCCACTTTAAGCGTTATCGTTATTCCTTTGTTTGTATTCCACTCTTGTGTATTCTGTTGTATTCCACTTTAAGCGTTATCGTTATTCCTTTGTTTGTATTCCACTCTTGTGTATTCTGTTGTATTCCACTTTAAGCGTTATCGTTATTCCTTTGTTTGTATTCCACTCTTGTGTATTCTGTTGTATTCCACTTTAAGCGTTATCGTTATTCCTTTGTTTGTATTCCTCTCTTGTGTATTCTGTTGTATTCCACTTTAAGCGTTATCGTTATTCCTTTGTTTGTATTCCTCTCTTGTGTATTCTGTTGTATTCCACTTTAGGCGTTATCGTTATTCC
This sequence comes from Paralithodes platypus, assembly GCA_032716605.1. Lineage (NCBI taxonomy): Eukaryota > Metazoa > Arthropoda > Malacostraca > Decapoda > Lithodidae > Paralithodes > Paralithodes platypus. The sequence goes on from CM064572.1 coordinate 58,662,442, forward strand.
TTTGTTTGTATTCCTCTCTTGTGTATTCTGTTGTATTCCACTTTAAGCGTTATCGTTATTCCTTTTTACTCAGAAGTGTTTCAGGTGTATGATCCTAGGAGAATGGAAGCAATGCGGGGCCGTTATTTCCAACATATGGCTTGGCGATTTTGCACATACCCATCTTACCTTGACAAACCTGAAAGGTCTTCTGTTCTGATGGTATAGTCAAATCATCTTAGTTGTGGAAATGTAGGAAATATGAAATAAACCAATATTTCGATGGAGGCTGTCAAACAAGAGACTACTCACCGCCTAGCTCTTCATTTTAGTCATTACTTTTACATAATATGCGCAGTGTAAGTTATGCTCTTCAGTTGCCTTTGTGTGAAGTGATTAAATGGCTACAACAAAGCACACAGTTTAAGGGGAGATTTCCACTTGAGGGACTTTTTTCTGGACCCCTTTCTCCCTCATGTTTAGCCCCATTGCTTTTGAAATTTTAAGACGTTCGCCCCATTAGTTGGATTATTTTAAGAACTTTAGCCCCATTTCTGTCAATTTTAAGACCTTTCGTGCCATTTAGGTGTCGATTGTTTCCTGGCGAGCGATAGCGAGCCTGTAATTTAAGAGGAACCGGCCTTCGGCCGGGAAATTTTTCTACCGAAAAATGTACACATTTATCTTAAAAGGGAGTCTAGGGGGTGTAATTTTAAGATTGATGGAAGTCTAGGGAACAAACTAAAAACCTCCCCTTAAGCTATGCTCTTCAGTTGCCTTTATGTGAACTGATTAAATGGCCCAAACAATGCAACTTTATTAATATTCTCCGGTATCCCCTCTCACACTCAATTCGACCCCCAAAACAAAATTTTCCCGCTTGGATACCTTGTTTCCAGGGCTTTTAGTTAAGGGGAGGTATTTAGTTTGTTCCCTAGACCTCCATCAAGCTTAAAATTACACCCCCTTGAGTCACTTTCAAGATAAATTTGTACATTTTTCGGTAGAAAAATATCCCGGCCGAAGGCCGGTTCCTCTTAAATTACAGGCTCGCTATCGGTCGCCAGGATAAAATCGACACCTGAATTGCACGAAAGGTCTTAATATGGGGTGAAAGTTCTTAAAATCGCTAAACTAATGGGGCAAACGTTTTGTAATATCAAAAGTAATGGGGCTAAACATGAGGGAGAAAGGGGTCAAGAAAAAAATTCCTCAAGTGGAGATCTCCCCTTAAACCGGTTCCAGGTAAATTGACCATTTGCGAGTTTTTTCGTGTCTATAATAAGGCAAGTTGGAAGGGTTGTAAAGACAATTCGATAATTTAGAGCAGAATTACCAGCTATAATACGGTTTTAGTAAATTTATAAATTCATAAAACCCAATTCAACTTACTATCTATCCATCAGAAACCTACGTCATTAACCCTTTCAGACTCATATGACGCAGAGGTTGTCAGATTAGCAATAAGAAATAGAGTTCTCTCACTCTTATAATTACCTCTCCAAAATTAGTTTTCTGCCCACAGCTAACTCAAAGACAACTGCAGAGGTTGAAGTAACTAAACTAAAGGTTTCTAAATACCACCTGATGGTAACAATGCTTTTAAAGTATCCCCAACTAGGTCTCAACACAGCTACCTCAAAGACCACTGCAGAGGTTGAATGTAACCGGTAACTAAACTAAAGGGTTTCTAAATACCCCTGATTGGTAACAAAGGCTTTAAAAGTATCCCCTAAGAGGCTCCACACAGCTAACTCAAAGACAACTGCAGAGGTTGAAGTCCCTAAACTAAAGGTTTCTAAATACCCCTGATGGTAACAAAGGCTTTAAAGTATCCCCAATAGGCTCAACACAGCTAACTCAAAGACAACTGCAGAGGTTGAAGTAACTAAACTAAAGGTTTCTAAATACCCCTGATGGTAACAAAGGCTTTAAAGTATCCCCAATAGTGCTCAACACCAGCTAACTCAACGACAACTGCAGAGGTTGAAGTCACTACTAACAAGTTTCTAAATACCCCTGATGGTAACAAAGGCTTTAAAGTATCCCCTAATAGGCTCAATATCGCGTCATATGTCGGAGAGGGTTAATATATTGGTGTTTATTATCGATGCTTACAGGCCGAACTTCCTTATAGCCTGAAACTCGCAAGTGGTGAATTTTACATGGTGAATTTATTTTAAATTTTTTTTTTTCAATTATCGCCCACTGTAAGTAAGTAGAGTAACTACTCTTCGTGGCCCGGTATAATGTACTGTATGTAGGTCACCAGTACCGGGCCGCCTCGTAACCAGTACTAGCAACTAATGAGGCAACAACCAAGTTTTCTCTTTAGGGGTAACTGAGGAATGGAGGGGTAATATACATTTTCTGGACGATTTTGACCAGTTTTTTTTGTGTGGGTGTTGTTGTGCGTTGTGTGTGTGAGGTGATGAGTGTGTTTTGTGAGTGGGTTTTTTTGTGTTGTGAGAGAGTGAGAGTGTGTGTTTGTGAGAGAAAGAGAGTGTGTGTGTGTGTGTGTGTGTGTGTGTGTGTGAGAGAGAGAGTGTGTGTTTGTGAGAGTGTGTGTGTGTGAGAGAGAGAGTGTATGTGTGTGAGAGAGAGAGAGAGTGTGTGTGTGTGTGCGTGAGTGTGTTTGTGTTGATGGAAGTCTAGGGAATCAACTAAAAACCCCTCCGCTTTAAGAAAGGACCTTCTTTGCCACCCTCATTTCTTTGTCAATTATTAAGACCTTTTGTGCCCCATTTTTTGTCAATATTAAGACCCTTATTCTTCTTGTTTCGTTTCTCCTCCTCTTTCTTTTCCTAAATCTTTCTTTCTTGTCCCCTTCTCTTTCCTTCTTCTTCTTTCCTTATCTTTCTCTTTTCTTCTTGTGGCTTTCCTTTCTCTTTCTTACCTTCCTTTTCTTTCTTTCTTTGCTTTCTTTTTCTTGCCGTTTACGTGTCGATTCTTGTTCCTGGCGAGCGATAGCGAGCATTTAATTTAAGAGTTTTTCTACCGATAAATGTACACATTTATCAGGAGAGGGATTCTCAGGTGTGTTTATTTAAAGTTTGATAAAGGTCTAGGGATGGGGTCAAGATGTTTAGCCACGGTATATTTAAGGGGAGGTTTTTAGTTTGGTCTCTAGATATCCATCAAGCTTAAGATTACATACGAACATGACAAAAAAACACCCACCCACAAACAAACCCAATAAACCCCCTTGAGCCCCTTTCAAGAATAAATGTGCAAATTTTTTTTTTTTTTTCATTTTCGGTAGAAAAATGTCCCCACATGGCTGAGAGCCGGTTTTCCTCTTAAATAACAGGCTCGCTACGCTCCACCGTCTCTGCTCGTCACCGCAGCGCTAAAAATCGCTCTCGCTAATCGCTCACAAACAAAAACTAAAAGATCGCTTCGCTAATCGCTCTATAAGCGCTTCCAATAAACAAAAATCGCTTGTTAATCGCTCGCACCAGGATAAAACGCACAACTAAAAAATGGCACGAAAGGTCCTTAAAATTGACAGAAATGGGTCGAAAGTTGCTTAAAATCGTCAAAATAATGGGGCGAAACGTCCTTAAAAATTAGAAAAGCAATTTCGGGGATAAACAAAGGGAGAAGAAAGGAGTCAAGAAAGGGAAAAAACACAAAAAAACTCCCTCAATTGGATTCTCTCCCCTTAAAGCTATAATATATAGATTGGGAATTTTGGGGTTGATTTTGGTTGTTTTGTTTCCCTAAGCGGCCTGACCGAACAGCCGCCGAGTCCCCTGAGAAAGGCCATGGTCCAAACGATCGGGGATGCTTTTCCCCACAGAGCTAAAGAAGCTCACTCAATTTGAGTGTAGATGTGTGTTGTTTTGGCGTAAGTGGTTTGTGTGAAATGCAGGTCTTCTAAATGATGTGTTTAAAATGGTATGTGGGTGGTTCTTGTGTTACAACAATACAACAACAGTGTTCCCGACTCCCGGGCATAGAGAGGCGTCGACAACGGAGTCCAATCATTTCCACATCTAAATCAGCCAGGATATAAAAGTCAATAATCCATATCATACCAGGAGTCCTTGCTCTTTCTGATAGCTCAGGAGAAGCTGTGGATTGGTGTCCGCAGCTAAATCTCGTCTAGATCCCTCAGCAGCCTTCCTGTCTCAGCCTGGCCAGGTGGAAACTCCTATCTTGTCCTGCGCGAGAGAAGGTAGGATTCTGGAAGGAGGATTTCGGGAGGTCCGTGCATGCAAGCTGCGGATGTTGTTCCCCTGGTGAGTGAGTGGATGGATCACGGTGAGAGATATGAGGACTTGGAAATGTGCTTCTGGAAGTTGGTTCGGGTGTGGGCAGGGAGGGAGAGAGGACCAATAATTGTGTGTGATAACCGTTGGGCTTGGCTGCCTTGTTGTGGCCTGGGGTGTTGTCTGTGAGTGTAGAGGAGTGGATGGATCTGGTGAGAGATATGTTATGGATGTGCCTCTTCCTCGGGTGGACGTTGGTTCGGGGTTGGGCCAGGGGAGGGAGAGGAGAGGGACAATAATTATTGGTGTGTGATACCGTGTGGCTGGGTGTTGGGGTCTGTGAGTGAGTGGATGGATCGGTGAGAGATATGAGTATGGATGTGCTTCTGGAAGTTGGTTCGGGGTGGGCAGGGAGGGAGAGAGGACAATAATTGTGTGTGATACCGTGTGCTGGGTGTTGTCTGTGAGTGAGTGGATGGATCGGTGAGAGATAGAGGGCTTGGTGAGGAATATGGGTATGTTGATGGGGTTTGGTTATTATCAGTGGCTTCATTGGTGTCACACTTTCTTTCTGGGTTAAGGGCTATAGGCCACACTAACCTACAATTTTATTTGAATATAATGTTTGTAGAGCAATTTATTTAGTATCCCTGTATGAATTAAACTACCTAACATAATCTACCTTCGATCTAGTTTCCGATTCCAATGCTAAAGAGCCTCAAAATAGTAAGAGAAACAAGTTGCTCGTCTAATAATGCCGAAAAATGCGTTCGTGTCACACCCACCGTAACTAAAGCCGCTGTCACACGAGCGCTTTTTCCGTCAATTTTCCATGAGCAAGTTTTTTCTCGTAGTATTTCTAGACTTTTTCGCACTGGTATCGGCAACTAGACTGAAGGTAGATTATGTTAGGCGGCTGAATTCTGACAAACTTTATTTTTTGTAAGCTTCCAGACCATAATTGCCCGTTAAAATTGCTCGAAAAAGGGCTTGTGTGACTCCGACTTCATATCGTATCTGGCGAGTGTACCGCTGACCATCGATTATTGAGTACGGTTGCGCTAATAAGTCATGTCCCAGCTGTCATTACGTTGGGCTCTCTCTGTGCTGTATTAATGTCTTGTCAAATGTTGAATAGGGTGGGTAAGTGTAGGAACATGTTTGTATATCTCACTCGATAAAAACAAATTAAGTTTGTTAGATATTAGCCCGATACCACTTTATTTGACCAAAAATAAAAATTTCTTGGTGCCGAACTCACTCCAACTTATTAGGCCGACTGTACCTGTTTCTGTTTTTTCTTTCCTGTTTCTGAACTGACGGTAATAATTTTGTACACCTTTGGTGTTTCCCTCCCCCGCAGCATGCCACTCTTTCATATTTGCTGCGCTCCGGCAGTTTGTTGTTGTTGTTGTTGTTGTTGTTGTTGTTTATTGTTATTATTATTATTATTTTATTATTGTTTATTGTTATTATTTTTTTTTTTTTGAAAAAAATAAAACCGAAATTTTTCCAGCCAACTCCACCTACCTATGTCCACCCTATGTGGGATGGTTCGCCACTCTTGCTAGTTTGGCCACACCGAGGGAGCGCGCACCGCCCTTCGTTGTTGTTTGAAAATTGGTGCAGCAGACTGTTCGAAGGGACGGAGCGCTCCCCTGCGAAGATGGGCTCGTCTGGCACTTTTTGTAGTTCGACATCGACGGCTCTCTTGAAGCTTTCTAAAGAGACACCTCTCATATCTCTCACTCGCCGCGGGAGTTTGTTGGAGAGACGTGGGCCTCTGTGTGATAACCAGCCCTCTCGCAGAGAGCCCATAGCCCCCCGATTTATCATCTTGGGGATATCGCATTCCCAGCCTCTCCTATCATTCCCAGCCTCTCCTATCATTCCCAGCCTCTCCTATCATTCCCAGCCTCTCCTATCATTCCCAGCCTCTCCTATCATTCCCAGCCTCTCCTATCATTCCCAGCCTCTCCTATCATTCCCAGCCTCTCCTATCATTCCCAGCCTCTCCTATCATTCCCAGCCTCTCCTATCGATCCCAGCCTCTCCTATCATTCCCAGCCTCTCCTATCATTCCCAGCCTCTCCTATCATTCCCAGCCTCTCCTATCATTCCCAGCCTCTCCTATCATTCCCAGCCTCTCCTATCATTCCCAGCCTCTCCTATTATTTCCATACTCTCCTATCATTCCCAGCCTCTCCTATCATTCCCAGCCTCTCCTATCATTCCCAGCCTCTCCTATCATTCCCAGCCTCTCCTATCATTCCCAGCCTCTCCTATCATTCCCAGCCTCTCCTATCATCCCCAGCCTCTCCTATCATTCCCAGCCTCTCCTATCATTCCCAGCGTCTCCTATTGCATTCCCAGCCTCTCCTATTGCATTCCCAGCCTCTCCTATTGCATTCCCAGCCTCTCCTATCATTCCCAGCCTCTCCTATCATTCCCAGCCTCTCCTATCATTCCCAGCCTCTCCTATCATTCCCAGCCTCTCCTATCATTCCCAGCCTCTCCTATCATTCCCAGCCTCTCCTATCATTCCCAGCCTCTCCTATCATTCCCAGCCTCTCCTATCATTCCCAGCCTCTCCTATCATTCCCACCCTCTCCTATCATTCCCAGCCTCTCCTATCATTCCCAGCCTCTCCTATCATTCCCAGCCTCTCCTATCATTCCCAGCCTCTCCTATCATTCCCAGCCTCTCCTATCATTCCCCAGCCTCTCCTATCATTCCCAGCCTCTCCTATCATTCCCAGCCTCTCCTATCATTCCCAGCCTCTCCTATCATTCCCAGCCTCTCCTATCATTCCCAGCCTCTCCTATCATTCCCAGCCTCTCCTATCATTCCCAGCCTCTCCTAATCATTCCCAGCCTCTCCGATCATTCCCAGCCTCTCCTATCATTCCCAGCCTCTCCTATCATTCCCAGCCTCTCCTAATCATTCCCAGCCTCTCCTATCATTCCCAGCCTCTCCTATCACTCCTAGCCTCTCCTATCATACCCAGCCTCTCCTATCATTCCAGCCTCTCCTATCATTCCCAGCCTCTCCTATCATTCCCAGCCTCTCCTATCATTCCCAGCCTCTCCTATCATTCCCAGCCTCTCCTATCATTCCCAGCCTCTCCTATCATTCCCAGCCTCTCCTATCATTCCCAGCCTCTCCTATCATTCCCCTAGCCTCTCCTATCATTCCCAGCCTCTCCTATCATTCCCAGCCTCTCCTATCATTCCCAGCCTCTCCTATCATTCCCAGCCTCTCCTATCATTCCCAGCCTCTCCTATCATTCCCAGCCTCTCCTATCATTCCCAGCCTCCTATCATTCCCAGCCTCTCCTATCATTCCCAGCCTCTCCTATCATTCCCAGCCTCTCCTATCATTCCCAGCCTCTCCTATCATTCCCAGCCTCTCCTATCATTCCCAGCCTCTCCTATCATTCCCAGCCTCTCCTATCATTCCCAGCCTCTCCTATCATTCCCAGCCTCTCCTATCATTCCCAGCCTCTCCTATCATTCCCAGCCTCTCCTATCATTTCCCAGCCTCGTCCTATCATTCCCAGCCTCTCCTATCATTCCCAGCCTCTCCCTATCATTCCCAGCCTCTCCTATCATTCCAGCCTCTCCTATCATTCCCACCTCTCCTATCATTCCCAGCCTCTCCTATCATTCCCAGCCTCTCCTATCATTCCCAGCCTCTCCTATCATTCCCAGCCTCTCCTATCATTCCCAGCCTCTCCTATCATTCCCAGCCTCTCCTATCACTGAACTTCATTGCTATTGGGGTATGTAGATTTGGTACAAAACTCTCTCCGATTGTCCACGTTTATATTATTAAGGGGAGATTTCCACTTGAGGGACTTTTTTCTTGACCCCTTTCTCCCTCATGTCTAGCCCCATTGTTTTTGAGATTTTAAGATGTTTGCCCCGTTATTTTGGCGATTTTAAGAAATTTCACCCCATTTTAAGACCTTTCGTGCCATTCAGGTGTCGATTTTATCCTGGCGAGCGATAGCGAGCCTGTAGCTTAAGAGGAAACGGCCTTCGGCCGGGACATTTTTCTGCCGAAAAATGTACAAATTAATCTTGAAAGGGACTCAAGGGGGTGTCATTTTAAACTTGCTGGAGGTCTAGGGAACAAACTAAATACCTCCCCTTAAGTATCGTTCTCTTCTGCGTTCCAACGAATACAGCTTTAGTGATTTTCAACGATCCCAGTAGTGTAACTGTTTGGCTGAGTGTATGTGTGAGGTGAAGTTCCTTTGTACACTTTCTAAGGCATTAATTTCACCTGCTTTGTATGGGGGGGATTTTAAGTGTTCTCTTAAGGGGAGGTTTCCACTTGAGGGATTTTTTTTTCGAACTTCCTTCTCCCTCATGTTTAGCCCCATTGCTTTTGAGATTTTAAGACGTTCGCCCCATTAGTTTGACGATTTTAAGAAACCTCGCCCCATTTAAGTCAATTTTAAGACCATTCGTGCCATTTAGGTGTCGATTTTTTTCCTGGCGAGCGATAGCGAGCCTGTAATTTAAGGGGAACCGGCCATTTTTCCACCGAAAAATGTACAGATTTATCTTGAAAGGGGGTCTAGGGGGAGTAATTTTAAGCTTGATGGAAGTCTAGGGAATCAACTAAAAACCTCTCCTTAACCAAAATATTTACCTTCAAGCGTTTTAGGGGATAGTTGAATGTATATGTTGAGGCTATGTACTTCATATTTTGAGTTTCTTCCCTAGACCTCCATCAAACTTAAATAAAATACCCCAAGACCCCCCCCCCCCCCCCCCTTTCCAGATAAATGTGCATGATTCTGGTTGAAGGCTGGTTCCTCGTAAATTGCAAAACAAAACATCGACACCTGAATGGCACGAAAAGTCTTAAAATCGCCAAACTAATGGGGGCTAAACATGAGGGAGAAGGGCGGATTCAGACCCCCCCCCCCCCCCCCAAGGCTAGTCACGAGGGAGATGGGGGTCCAGAAAAAACACACCCCGTTAACCCATTAAAGCTCTGACGCGTTTTAGCAGTTTATTTTGGCTATCATTAGACGATGTTAGGCAGCTTAGGAAGGATCTGTGGGGTATTAAAAGGGGTATAAAGACTATCTCAATCAACCCTTTGACTTCCACATACACCGTTACTAAGCTGAATAAAATCGTCTAATGGTAGCCAGAAACACAGAACAGAAACGCGTATTGGAGCTTGAAAGGGTTAAGGGGAGATCTCCACTTGAGGGATTTTTTTCTTGACCCCTTTCTCCCGCATGGTTAGTCCCATTGCTTTTGAGATTTTAAGATGTTTGCCCCATTAGTTTAGCGATTTTAAGAACCCTCGCCCCATTTCTGTCAATTTTAAGACCATTCGTGCCATTTAGGTGTCGATTTTTTCCTGGCGAGCGATAGCGAGCCTGTAATTTAAGGGGAACCGGCCTTCGGCCGGGACATTTTTCTACCGAAAAATGTAAAAATTTAACTTGAAAGGGGGTCAAGGGGGAGTAATGTTAAGCTTGATGGAAGTCTAGGGAATCAACTAAAAACCTCTCCTTAATGGGGAAGGAATTATTATTATTTTTTTTAAAAGACCTCCGTCTACGTATTGTGGAAAACCTGTTATCCTCCGGCAAATTGTGGGGTTGTGGAATTAATTGTGGGGTTGTGGAATTAATTGTGGGGTTGTGGAATTAATTGTGGGGTTGTGGAATTAATTGTGGGGTTGTGGAATTAATTGTGGGGTTGTGGAATTAATTGTAATCCTTTTCGCTCACATGGTTTGATTGTGTGTATTTTCCTCTTGTAATGTATACTGTATATTTGTCACTACTCTCTCTCTCGCTCTCGCTCTCGCTCTCCGCTCTGCGGCTCTCGCTCTCTCTCCTCGTATCTCCTCTCTCGACCGCTCGTCTCGCTCTCTCTCGCTCTCGCTCTCTCTCGCTCTCTCTCTCTCTCTCTCTCTCTCTCTTTCCCCCCGTGTGTGTGTGTGTGTCTGTGTGTGTGTGTGTGCCAGCCATTACGATACAGGTTGCCAATCATCCCTTGTTATTGACGTGTTTTGGCCAAGCCTCGTACAGGGTAAGGGGGCTATTATTATGGACCGCCAGAACCGCTGGCAACTCTAACATTGGTGAACTAATAGTTCACCAGTTAAGGGGAGATCGCCACTTCAGGGATTTTTTTCTTGACCCCTTTCTCCCTCATGTTTAGCCCCATTGCTTTTGATATTATAAAACGTTTGCCCCAATAGTTTAGCGATTTTAAGAACTTTCACCCCATATTAAGACCTTTTGTGCTATTAAGGTGTCTATTTTATCCTGGCGAGCGATAGCGAGCCTGTAATTTAAGAGGAACCGACCGGCCTTCGGCCGGGACATTTTTCTACCGAAAAATGTACAAATTTATCTTGAAAGGGACTCAAGGGGGTGTAATTCTAAGCTTGATGGAGGTCTAGGGAACACACTAAATACCTCCCCTTAACCAACCCTTTCAATCAGAGGCAGAGGTTGTTTCTAAGAGTTATATCTGGACCCCCTTCTCCCTCATGATTAACCCCATTTGTCTGGAGAGAGAGAGAGAGAGAGAGAGAGAGAGAGAGAGAGAGAGAGAGAGAGAGAGAGAGAGAGAGAGAGAGTACAGAGTAGTACAAAGGAAATCAAGCAACAACATATCTAGTGACCCTTCTAGGCTGCTTGTCCTCCAAAACACTGAGGATCAAGTGTCCAAACAGTGGTTTAGAGTGGGTAAGGGAACATTGGAAAAGGAACTACTGCCCAGCCACTAACGTGGCAGGACTAGGAAGTTAGTAGGGGACATATGGGTTAGTAACTGAGGGGAGGATAAAGTAAAGTTATATGTACCTTTAATAATCTAGCCATATAAAGGTATATTGGTGGTAATAAACCCATCTAATACAAGAGTAGATAGTGACCAGATGACCCGTGTGTGTATAGGGTGTGGGGGTACAGTCGCGCTAATAAGTCATGTCCCAGCTGTCAGTACGTTTGGCTCGCTCTGGGCTGTAAGAATGTCGGTCAGATGTTGAATAGGGTGGGTAAGTGTAGGAACAGCTTTGTATATTTCACTCGATATGAAGAAATGAAGCTTAGATATTGCTGATACCAATTATTGATCAAAATATGCTTGCTGCCGGGACATGACTTATTAGCGCTTATTAGTCGCGCTAATAAGTGATGTCTCGGCACCAATTATGTTTCGATCGGTAATTGGTATCAGCAATATTCACACATGCTTTCTTCTTTTTGTGTGAGATATACAAACATTAATACAGCACAGAGCAAGCCAAACGTAATGACAGCTGGGACATCACTTATTAGCGCGACTGTACATGTGGAATATTAGTGTGCTGTGGGAATGACTGTGCTCAACAGATGCTAGCAAATACATGCGTGCTGTACATTCGACACTGGTCTACCGCACCTCTAATGTCCCCCAGTGTAGCTAAGGATATGGAAAGCCCTGCCGGACAACCATTACCGGAGCCACTCACTTATGAGGAACTTAATTTGCTGAGTTTAACTTAGTGGTTAACTATAGGATTACCTAAGATTTGACACTAAATCCTGATGGAAATATTCGATATTAAAATATAAAACTTGCAAACTAAACAAACCAAAATTGGGACAAGGACAATATAAAAGTCAAAAGTCAAAGTCAATATAAAGTCAACAATATTCGTTGATAAGATGAAATTACTCCCATGTTTATCCCGAACCTCTTCTAAAAGTTTCCGCAGTTACATCCCCCCCCCCCCCCCCCACAACACCACACACATCACATCACATCACACACACACACACACACACACACACACACACACACACACAACACACACACACACCCATACACACACACACACACACACACACACACACACACACACACACACACACACACACACACACACACACACACACACACACACACACACACACACACACACACACACACACACACCAAGTAAACAACAAAGAGCTGAATGAAACGCACTTATTAAGGGGGGTGACCTGCTTTATGTTATTTCTGTCCTTTTCTCTCTTTCTCTGGCTTGTATCCATTCGGCCCCATTCAGCCAACTATTTTAAAACGTTTATCCCCATCTAGGTGTCGATTTCTTCCTGGCGAGCGATAGCGAGCCAGCATTATATGAAGAAATCCGGCTTCGCCGGAGATATTTTTCCATCGAAAAATGTAAAAATTTAGCCTGCTGTCAAACAAAAATAAAAAATATGCTGGCTCGCTACCGCTCACCAGTAAAAAATTGACACCTGGATGGGGATAAACGTCTTAAAACAGTAGGCTGAATGGGGCCAAATGGATACAAGCCAGAGAAAGATAGAAAAGGACAGAACAAAAACAGGTCACCCCCCTCCCCTTAACCCGTTTGGCAGTAGCTAGAGGGAGAGAGAACCCCCCCCCCCACCCCCCCACCCCCCAGCCACTGCCCCCTTGCCTGATCAAGAGCAAATCCGGTTATGAAACGATGCCGCTCTATTTTTTGGGGCTGTGATTGTGTGTTTTTATTGGATACACCCGGCGGCCTCATTTGCATCCCCCCGGCCCCCCCCCCCCCCCCCCCACACATTTAAGGGGAGGCAGACCGTTTTTTCTGGACCCCCTTCTCCCTAATGTTTAGCCCCACTAGTTTTGAGATTTATGAGACGTTTCGGCCCGTTAGTTTGGCGATTTTAACACCTTTCGCCCCCATTTCTTCGTCAATATTTAGACCTTTCGTGCTATTTAGGTGTCGATTTTTTCCCTGGCGAACGATAGTGAGCCTGTAATGTTGGAAGAATCGGCCTTCGGTCGGGACATTTATCTACCGAAAAATGTACAAATAAATCCAGAAGGGGTATCTAATGGATGTTTTTTTTTTTAATTCGATGGAGGTCTAGGGAGAAAACTAGAAAAATAATGAATACATGCAAAACTCGCCCAAAAAGTGAACCATACCCACTTAATTCCCCTCCTGCAATTTCACGCTAGCCACGGGGTCAGGGGGGGGGGGGGACAACTTTTTACGTAACCTAGTTCAGGCCTTTCGTATTATACATCACCACCACCACGTGACCGTACTAGGTGACCGCGAAAAACATGTGATATTTTCGCGGTTTTCGAGGTTCTAACTTGGGGGGGGGGTTCGTTCTCCGATTTTGGGTCCATTTTCGTGTCTTGTCCAGATCTACTTTATTCTATGGTTCACATTAAGGGGAAATTTCCACTTGAGGGATTTTTTTTCTTGACCCTATTTCTCTCTCAAGTATAGCCCCATTGATTTTGAGATTTTAAGACAGTTGTCCCATTAGTTTTGCGATTTAAAGAACTGTCGCCCCATTTCTGTCGATTTAAAGAACTGTCGCCCCATTTCTGTCGATTTTTATGATTTAGGTGTCGATTTTTTCCTGGCGAGCGATAGCGAGCCTGTAATTAAAGAGGAACCGGCCTTCGGCCGGGAAATTTTTCTACCGAAAAATGTACACATTTATCTTGAAAGGGGGTCTAGGGGGTTTCATTTTAAGCTTGATGGAGGTCCAGGGAACAAACTAAAAACCTCCCCTTAAGGAAAATCCATATGTGGGTTTAGTTAGTTAGTTAGTTAGTTAGTTAGTTAGTTAGTTAGTTAGTTAGTTAGTTATACGGTTAGCTAGTGAGTGAGTGAGTTAGTTAGTTAGTTAGTTAGTTAGTTATATGGTTCTAGTTCAAATGTTCACGATTCTTATGGTTCACACTGAGATAAAAAAAATGGCAATTCAACTACTTCTGAAACGTCTTCACATGAATACACACATACTGATGCTATGACATAACATAGCATGAATATAGGAACAGGGAGTAGTTGGAATATAGAAGAAAACAAATGAGACAAACAATAACAGTGGTCACATTATGGCCTCAAATGCTATATTTAAGGGAGCCCACCTCGCTTTTTTTTTTTTTTTTTTTTTGCTCTCCCTCTCTCTTTGGCTTGTATCCATTCGGCCCCATTCAGTCTACTGTTTTAAAGACGTTTACCCTCATCCAGGTGTCAATATTTTCCTGGCGAGCGGTAACGAGCCAGCATATATATGTTTTTGTTTTGACAGCAAGCTAAATTTGTACATTTTTCGATAGAAAAATGTCCGGCGAAGCCGAAATTCTCCATACGATGCTGGCTCGCTATCGCTCGCCAGGAAAAAACTCGACACCTGGATGGGGATAAACTTCTTAAAACAGCTGGCTAAATGGGGCCGAATGGATACAAGCCAGGGAAAGAGAGAAAAGGAGAGAAAGATAAAAAAAAGACGGTGACCCCTCTTAACCTTTGGCTAAATGGTTAAAACTAGGCTATGTGCGTGTACAAACTGCTGATCTTGGTTGCATATTATAATGGTTAAAACTAGGCTATGTGCGTGTACAAACTGCTGATCTTGGTTGCATATTATAATGGTTAAAACTAGGCTATGTGCGTGTACAAACTGCATATCTTGGTTGCATATTATAATGATTAAAACTAGGCTATGTGCGTGTACAAACTGCTGATCTTGGTTGCATATTATAATGGTTAAAACTAGGCTATGTGCGTGTACAAACTGCTGATCTTGGTTGCATATTATAATGGTTAAAACTAGGCTATGTGCGTGTACAAACTGCTGATCTTGGTTGCATATTATAATTATACTCCTGGCCATGGTTAGAAAGCCTTTGTTACCATCAGGGGTATTTTAAACCTTTAGTTTAGTTACTTCACCCTCTCCGACATATGACGCGATTTTGAGCCTATTGGTGATACTTTAAAGCCTTTGTTACCATCAGGGGTATTTAGAAACCTTTAGTTTAGTTACTTCAACCTCTGCAGTTGTCTTTGAGTTAGCTGTGTTGAGCCTATTGGGGATACTTTAAAGCCTTTGTTACCATCAGGGGTATTTAGAACCTTTAGTTTAGTTACTTCAACCTCTGCAGTTGTCTTGAGTTAGCTGGTTGAGCCTATATGGGATACTTTAAAGCCTTTGTTACCATCAGGGGTATTTAGAAACCTTTAGTTAGTTACTTCAACCTCTGCAGTTGTCTTTGAGTTAGCTGTGTTGAGCCTATTGGGGATACTTTAAAGCCTTTGTTACCATCAGGGGTATTTAGAAACCTTTAGTTTAGTTACTTCAACCTCTGCAGTTGTCTTTGAGTTAGCTGTGTTGAGCCTATTAGGGATACTTTAAAGCCTTTGTTACCATCAGGGGTATTTAGAAACCTTTAGTTTAGTTACTTCAACCTCTGCAGTTGTCTTTGAGTTAGCTGTGTTGAGCCTATTGGGGATACTTTAAAGCCTTTGTTACCATCAGGGGTATTTAGAAACCTTTAGTTTAGTTACTTCAACCTCTGCAGTTGTCTTTGAGTTAGCTGTGTTGAGCTATTGGGATACTTTAAAGCCTTGTTACCATCAGGGGTATTTAGAAACCTTTAGTTTAGTTACTTCAACCTCTGCAGTTGTCTTTGAGTTAGCTGTGTTGAGCCTATTGGGGATACTTTAAAGCCTTTGTTACCATCAGGGGTATTTAGAAACCTTTAGTTTAGTTACTTCAACCTCTGCAGTTGTCTTTGAGTTAGCTGTGTTGAGCCTATTGGGGATACTTTAAAGCCTTTGTTACCATCAGGGGTATTTAGAAACCTTTAGTTTAGTTACTTCAACCTCTGCAGTTGTCTTTGAGTTAGCTGTGTTGAGCCTATTGGGGATACTTTAAAGCCTTTGTTACCATCAGGGGTATTTAGAAACCTTTAGTTTAGTTAATTCAACCTCTGCAGTTGTCTTTGAGTTAGCTGTGTTGAGCCTATTGGGGATACTTTAAAGCCATTGTTACCATCAGGGGTATTTAGAAACCTTTAGTTTAGTTACTTCAACCTCTGCAGTTGTCTTTGAGTTAGCTGTGTTGAGCCTATTGGGGATACTTTAAAGCCATTGTTACCATCAGGGGTATTTAGAAACCTTTAGTTTAGTTACTTCAACCTCTGCAGTTGTCTTTGAGTTAGCTGTGTTGAGCCTATTGGGGATACTTTAAAGCCATTGTTACCATCAGGGGTATTTAGAAACCTTTAGTTTAGTTACTTCAACCTCTGCAGTTGTCTTTGAGTTAGCTGTGGGGTGAAAACTAATTTTGGAGAGGCAATTATAAGAGTGAGAGAACTATTTCTTATTGCTAATCTGGCAACTTCTACGTCATAAATGCGTGAAGGGGTTATTATACAGCTTAGGGTAATGACTGGGGGCTAGCCTGGCTCCCACTGCACCACACCTTTATTCCGACAATTGCGTGCGTGTGCGTTACCGTGTCATTAGTACTTTCAGTTGGGTGTCTTGAAACAGTCTTGCGTTGAGTAATAATACATTAATTTAGTTTAACTGGTGTCGTTTAGTTTACACTTGTTTTTATCTCGTTTGGATTCGATCCATATTCAACTGGGTGTAGGATTTACTTACCGGTACTAGAGGGGCACTCGGTAGAGCAAGTTTTACATTTTAATTTGTATTGTGAGCCACCGTATGTGTTTTTCGTGATTTTGTGGTAGAGTTGGAAGTAGTAAATGATATAGCTACTATAGTCTATTCACTGTAAGTAGGCGAGAAATCATGACCTTTATCCTCTGTAACTCAAAAAGGGCTAGAACAAAGTGGCTGTAAATTTCACATCTATTCCTTGACTGACTCTTCCCAAATGGTAGAAATATTAACTCGATTACTCTAGTCGTTTTTGAGTTACAGAGGTTAGAGGTCATGATTTCTCGCCTACTCACAGCGAATAGACTATAGTGTCAAAGCGGAAGAGCAAAACTGTTTATCGATTTTCCTGGAGGACCTCGAAGTAGGCCTATGCGATTTGATTCCGTTTGAGAGGGAGAGAGAGCATCCAACCATGATATTACCTAGAACCATTTAGGCCTGTGTGTGTGTGTGTGTGTGTGTGTGTGTGTGTGTGTGTGTGTGTGTGTGTGTGTGTGTGTGTTAATGACAAAATCTCCCACTCCCACACACACCTTGGGTTCACATTGTTTTTGTTAAGGTGCCTAGTTGTGTGTGTGTGTGTTACTCAGTTACTTGTTCGTCAAGGGGAATCCACGCAATGCGAGCTAAGCTCATTATTATCGCGCCTCCTTAACTGGGAATGTATTGCGTGAAATGCATGTTAAGTGTTTTATGTACTGTTGGAATGGCTGTGGATGTGTGTGTAGTCTGTATTTTAGCCAATTGGCGACATCGGAAACGAAGGCTTAGGGTGGATCTGTATGGTATCATTCTCACTATAGACGGTACCGTCTCGCCCCGAAGGCTTAGGTAGCCATCAGCTTAGGTGAACCATATGATACCCATCTCGCCTTGTACCATTTTTGCCAACCCCAGATGGGCCGTCACAACGTCGTCCACTTATTCCAGGTACCTATTTACAGCTAGGTGAACTGAGGCTAACACATGAAAGGAGACAAGCCCAATTTGTCTCCGCCCGGCCGGGGATTGAACCCCCGACCCCTCGTGTGTGAGACGAAAGCTCTACCTACTAGGCTACGGGCTGTGTGTGTGTGTGTGTGTGTTAATGACAAAATCTCAGACACTCCCACACACACCTTGGGTTCACAGTGTCTTTGTTAAGGTGCCTAGTTGTGTGTGTGTGTGTGTGTGTGTGTGTGTGTGTGTGTGTGTGTGTGTGTGTGTGTGTGTGTGTGTGTGTGTGTGTGTGTGTGTGTGTGTGTGTGTGTGTGTGTGTGTGTGTGTGTGTGTGTGTGTGTGTGTGTGTGTGTGTGTGTGTGTGTGTGTGTGTGTGTGTGTGTGTGTGTGTGTGTGTGTGTTAATGACACAATCTCAGACACTCACACACACCTTGGGTTCACAGTGTCTTTGTTAAGGGGCCTAGTTTTGTGTGTGTGTGTCTGTGTGTGTGTGTGTGTGTGTTGATGACAACATTTCAGACTCTCCCACACGCCTTGGGTTCACAGTGTCTTTGTTAAGGTGCCTAGTTGTGTGTGGAGGGAGTGGGGGGGGGGGGGATATAAACAGGGACTCGTTTATAAACCCAGTGTCTCTTTATGCTTTATTATTGTGCTTTTTTATTTGTATTATTATAAATGCGGTTGTAAACGTTGTGATGTGTGATGGAGTGCTTTGATGCCTATTCGTATGTTCAACCCATGCCTGTACGGGTGTGCATCACAATACACGCGCTGATGTAGTTCTTGTGTTTACCTTATCGTTCCGATATATGTGATATTATTATGTTCTATCCAACAACCAACTCTACTCCTAAAATCTACTGGAATGCACGGGAGAACAAATTGGAGCTTGGCAACCCTCTTTATAACTGTCCGATTTCGTACATACATTCTTTTTCATTGTAATATTATAGATTGTATTTACCTTGTTTCTAAACACAAGCATAAATGTAACTTAAGTATTAGCAGTCAGCTGATGAAACCAACAGGTGTGGTCACACGAAGGCAAGGAGACAATGGTGGAGGAACGGAGGGTCTTATTATAATATCCCTTATATTTCCCATATAAAGCAATAATATTGTGTCACATAGGCATAGATTGGAGATACAAGGGACATGTAAACAGTTAACACAAGGGACATGTAAACAGTTAACACAAGGTACATGTAAACAGTTAACACAAGGGACATGTAAACAGTTAACACAAGGTACATGTAAACAGTTAACACAAGGTACATGTAAACAGTTAACACAAGGTACATGTAAACAGTTAACACAAGGGACATGTAAACAGTTAACACAAGGTACATGTAAACAGTTAACACAAGGTACATGTAAACAGTTAACACAAGGTACATGTAAACAGTTAACACAAGGTACATGTAAACAGTTAACACAAGGGACATGTAAACAGTTAACACAAGGGACATGTAAACAGTTAACACAAGGTACATGTAAACAGTTAACACAAGGGACATGTAAACAGTTAACACAAGGTACATGTAAACAGTTAACACAAGGTACATGCAAACAGTTAACACAAGGGACATGTAAACAGTTAACACAAGGGACATGTAAACAGTTAACACAAGGGACATGTAAACAGTTAACACAAGGGACATGTAAACAGTTAACACAAGGTACATGTAAACAGTTAACACAAGGGACATGCAAACAGTTAACACAAGGTACATGTAAACAGTTAACACAAGGTACATGTAAACAGTTAACACAAGGGACATGTAAACAGTTAACACCTAGAAATGTCGTGCACAGAACATTACATTGTAGATAATTAAAAACAAAAATTAAAAAATTAAAAGGCCGGTTCCTCCTAAATTGCAGGCTCGCTATCGCTCCCTAGGAAAAAAAAGCGACACCTAAATGTCACAAAAGGTCGTAAAATCTCCAAACGAAAAAATGAAGCAAATATCTTAAAATCTCAAAACTAATGGGGCTAAACATGAGGGGGAAAGAGGTCCAGGAAAACCTTCTTCCCTACCCCCCCCCCCCCTCCTCCTTACGAGTACTTGTTAGCATATGCATTTTCTTTGATTGCCTGCTTGTTTACGTTATGGAGTACAAAGGAGTACAAAAGTACGCGACTAATGAAGTGACGTTATTTGCTCTCATAACTCGGGTTCACAATACTGATGTTGAGAGAAAGGGAGAGAGAGAGAGAGAGAGAGAGAGAGAGATTGTGTGCGTGTGTGTATATATATATTTTTTTTCTCGGTACTGCTTGCTTGTGTTTGAAGTACCCGCTACTCTGCTAATGAAGTGACAGTCTTAATTCTCATGCCTTGGGTTCACACTACCGATGTTGAGGTTCCTGGGTGACTGTCTGGGTTCTTAATGAAGCTAACTTAAAGCGAGCGATAGCGACGGAACTTTAAGACGTTTCAACCCGTTCAGGTGTCGGCGAGCGATAGCGAGCCAACAATAACAGGACACTATTTGTCTACCGAAAACAAATAAAAAATTAGACACTTGGAGGCCTGGAGAAGAGTTTTAATGGTGGATGGTTCACTTTTGGGGCAATTTTTGCATGTATTAATTATTTTTTCTAGTTTCCTCCCTAGACCTCCATCAAATTAAAAAAAAAACATCCATTAGATCCCCCTTCTAGATTAATTTGTGCATTTTTCGGTAGAAAAATTTTCCGGCCAAAGGCCGGTTCTTCCAACATTACAGGCTCACTTTCGTTCGCCAGGGAAAAAATCGACACCTAAACAGCACGAAAGGTCTAAATATTGACGAAGAAATGGGGCGAAAGGTCTTAAAATCGACTAACTAATGGGGCAAACATCTTAACATCTGAAAACTAATGGGGCTAAACATGAGGGAGAAAGTGGTCCAGAAAACCGGCCCATCCCCCCTTAACATTCTTGGCAGACCCTCTTTCAAGCTAATTTACAGGCTCCCCATCACCCGCCTGGATAAAAAAATCGAATGGGCCGAAATGAACTTAAATCACCAACCTGAAGGAGCGACAAGAGGGCGGCGCGCTCCTCGGTGCCACTAGATGAAAGGCGAATCTGTGTTGGTGGTGTATTGGTTTAGCTGCTTATGTTCTGGGTGTGGTGTCCCGAGTTCGAATCCCGGGAGGACCATATGCTTTCATTAGTTTATTCAAGTACATTGGGGTTTGTAATGGATGATCAACCGTTTCACGCATATGGCGCAATTTTGAGCCTATTGGGGATACTTTA
>CM064572.1:58683400-58851935 GCA_032716605.1 Paralithodes platypus
ATCAGATCAGAAAACTAACATTCAAACTTAAATTCAATTACTTTTTACCATTATTCATTTCAGTGAAATTTCAGTCAATATATTCAACACATGGAGTACAGTAGTTAGTTAATGATATACATAGTTTTAGATAAATACCTATTATTATCCTTTAAATATACAGACTATTGAGCATTCGAGTGCCAATAAAATTACGGTGGTTGGGTGTCGTATTGACTCAGCCTTCGGCCCAATATCCATCGTGTGAGTGTAGGGGGACATTGGTTGTTTGGGTGTTTGTGTGTTTTGTTTGTTTTAGCGGAATATCCCATTCAAGGAGTTCGTTCTATGAACGATGGCTGTTTCCTTATTTAAATATATAAACTAAACTAAATATAATATATATATATTAGAAATATCAAATCTTTTATTTTATAATATTAATATATATAATCCTATAAAATATATAAAAAAGATATATAAATATAAGAATTATATTATCTAATATTTTTAAATAATTATAAATCATATTCCATTATATTATATAGATTAATCATAAATAATAGATCATATTTAATATAAATATAATAGATTTGTTATATTGGTGCTAAAGTTCAGTCACCTCATCCGAACCGAACAAGTTGTGTTGTCACAGTGTAACAACAAATAGATTTCATGACTCGAGCTCTGGGATTCTTCGTCTCTAATTTACATTAGTAGCTGCATTTGGACTTCATATACAGGTGATATATAATGTTTATAAGATCATAGGCAATGTAGAGTACAGTGTAGAGCAAAGCAACTATCGTTTTTGATGAGTGTAATGTAGAGAAATAGTAATGGCAGGTTTAGCGGGGCTCCCAGCCGCCCCGGGACACGCACAGGCTCTCAGCCAGTTTCAGTGGATCAATATTTTTTCAGATGTTAGGTTCGGGATCACGAAGAAAAAAAATGGTGCGAATTTTGGCACACTGTATACGACAGAGCTGTTTGTGCACGCCTACCATGATTCGAAGCATAGAAAAAACAGCGTCCATACCGGCGTTCGTAATCGGCACAAAGGATTCTCGGGTTCATCTCCTAGGAGTGTTGAGTAAAAGAACTGCTGATGTTATCTTAAAACTTTACTTGTCAGAGTGCGACCCCATAGGGATTATGCCGTGCCAATTTTGATGTCTTTATTACAGAATGGACATAGATTCATTGGATAGAGAAATGTCGAGTGTACAGGTTAGAGGGACAAAAAATTATCCAATATATCGAAAATCTTTCCGTATGAAGAAAGGTTGCAGAACTTATGGTTTACATTCGTTGTGGAGACCAGGGTGCCAAAACAGAAATTAGCAAGTTCTGGATCATATTTTCTAAGATTATAAGGATCAACTTTGCGCGGCGTCTGCGGGGGGGGTGCGGGGGGCCCAGCCACACGCTTCAAGAACAGGGGGTCCGGGGGGCGTAGCCCCCCTTGGCCGCCGGAGAAATTTTGAGATGTGAAGGTAAAATTATGCACAATACAATGCTCAAAAATTTATTAAAAGGAATGCATAATATTGTAAGTAAAAGGGATGTTATGTCTGTTTCCTGGTGTTTAATCCGGATACTAGGGGAGCTGGCGGGGGGGGACGTACTTCAGTCTCAAAGAGATGCACTTCAGGTCCATTAATATAGGCATTGAAAACAGGTTTTTAAATTATGCTTAGCAACGTCCCTGTTGTAGTTTAGGTTAAGCGTTGTCCAATAAAAGATTTCATGTATATTTGTTGTTGCATTCCCAGAACCTATGACATACCTCATTTATATCCTATTAATATGCTACATGAGTTACTATATGAGTAACTGGGACTAAAAAAACATACCGGATACAATGGTGCACGAATAAACGTGGATTAGAACATTTGTTTGGCTATATTTTTCCCTGGGAAGAAACCCGAGTAAAAACTACCTGGGTAGGCTATTCCCATCTCGGGTTTAAGGACAATCAGTAGGAACGTAGAAAACTTACTTTAATTTTTCACAACTCTTAAAGACTCAAGATTCTTCGAAGGCTAATTCCGAAAATAGTCAATACAAGTCTCTCTACCCCCATGAATGTCAGGTTATAGTAATGACAACGACATACCAATAATATATGTTAGTTAGCGCGGTGTGTGGACTGTGGGGATAGTGGCAGCCCCCACTGTGGACACTAAGACTAAGTAAAGTTAGGACTTTAGGGTAAGGTAAGCAAATTATCGTACTTAATAACATGATCAACAATTGAATTGTTTTTTTTTTTACACAATAAACTACTGTACTATATCTCCTTGAAGAAAATAAAAAACAACCATTGTACTAAGGCTGCGGAAAGTATTCTGTTAGTGATACAAAGTATGGCGGAATTCCGGGAAACTGTTATCCTTAAAGCGTGCCTAGCCAGGTAGCCTAGATGCTGCGCTGTACACGTATTAAATGTAACACGGTAATCTGGCTAAAACAAAAGTAATCCTAGGTACGCCTACAAATGAGGATTATTTTAAATAGAACTATCCTAGGCAGGGGGCAGATCCCCTTTGAGGATCAAAAACTAGGTGGGACTTTGGTCTAGGGTAAGTTATTGCTAAATCTTCCCAGGTCAACTCATAATATAAACTCCAATAAATATAAGATACCAGTAGCTAAGCTACTACATGTAGCTCGATCTATTGCCTATACCTATGGAAAACAAAAACAAACGGGAAGACTGCGATCCCAAGTATCTTCAGTGGACAGGTATCCTTACCATTAATCCTCCACGGCTGACGGCAATAACTGTATTGGTAACGGCTATACAGCCCCACTAGCCAAGGTGGTGGTTTCGGGGGGAATGACCGCTGTTGTTTTGGAGTGTGATAAAACAAAAATTGAACTGTTCTGTATAATGATAAATCAAACCAGTCAATTCCTAGCTAGGCCTAGCCTACGTAATTTTTCATATTCTTATTTCAAGTGTAAGCACCCTAAATAGCCTAGGCTTTAGGCGTAGCTGCTGTTCCCAAAACTCCAGCAGAGCCTAGGCTAAGGTTAGGATAGGCCTAGCCATGCTTAGCTACCCAAAAAAAAACCAGAAAAAAAAAGGGAATGGTGGGTCTAGTGCTAAGTTTAAATTACCTTCCTCCCAGGTCAGTTAAAAGTTCTATTTGCTTCATCTTCATATAATAACGCACACCCGTATTTCAATCAGATAATTCCAGTTGTCTGTTTTTAGCCACATCTCACTATCCCCTCACCTGTCTAAAGCATCTCCCCTTGATTTACCATACATTCAAGCAATAGGAGTCAAGTTTTCATAAATAGAAAAAAAGGATATGCTCACTCCCACTCTGCCCCTTAACATCATAAAACTGCCCTTACCACTATACCAAAGTGAGGACCTTCGCCCCAACACCATTCCAGGTTAACACAGAAGGTGGGCCGGAGATCTTAGCCTAACAGAACCCCAGCACCAGATTCCCAGCTGCCTAGCTAACCTTATTTTTTACTGTCTTTAACCTCAAATCTTCCTTGATCTTCATTAGCCTATCAATACATTATACATAGCCCCACTAGTGGGGGCAGTCCTAAGATTGTTGGATAATGGGTTATCCTAAGCCTAATATGCCTAGCCTCAGCCTAGGCTACTCATTTCTGCTTCAAATCATCATTATCATCATAGGCCTAGGCTAATACAAGTAGGCCTAGGCTTATCTGACAAAATAATATGCTTGGCTACTTACAAAATCGCTGTTTGGTGCTTGCTAGAAGTCAGGTTTATCCAAAGTATCCCCTTGAACTTATACCTTATATATAATGAGTTCCCCAAGATTAATATGCACAATTTTAGAATGTGTAGGGCACTCGCACTTCACATGAAGTCAATGTTATATTCCAGCAGCCCCTTAATTCACTCTATTTTTCCACAAATATATCGGTAAATAACAGCTAACACATTTCCAAGTGTTCCACAGTTGATTGGCGGCAAGCTAATTTGACGTCATCATTGGATTATTCTCGAAAACACCACACTGGAAAACAGTGCTGAATATTCGTTCGTTGTTTTCCATTAATCCAACCACATATATACCCCTGAAAACCAATAATTCATCATAAAATCGTACTAATTTATAGCTTACCTTATGCCTCAAGGTCTTGCGCTCTTTGTCAAACACATAAAATTTATATTCATTCACTATTTTTAAGAAATTAGAGACCCCATAAAATTAGCACATACGAAACAATATCTGTATTTTGTAGGAGTTTAATTAAGATGAAATCTGATCAGAAAATTAACATTCAAACTTAAATTAATATTTTACATTATTCATTTCAGTGAAATTTAGTCAATATATTAAACACATGGAGTAGTTTAGTTAATATATACATAGTTTTAGATAAATACCTATTATTATCCTTTAATCTACATATTATTGAGCATTCGAGTGCCAATAAAATTACGGTAGTTGTGTTCGTCTTGACTCAGCCTTCGGCGCAATATAACATCGGAGTGTAGGGGTACATTGGTTGGTTGTTGTTTGTTTGTTTGTTTTAGCGGACTCTCCCATCCAGGAGTTCGTTCTATGAACGATGGCTGTTTCCTTATTGTAATATATATTTGTTTTATTGGTGCTAAAGTCAGTCACCTCATCCGAACCGAACAAGTTGTGTTTTCACAGTGTAAACAAATCGCTCTCATGACTCGAGCTCTGGATTTATCCGTCTATATTTACATTAGTAGCTGCATTTGGACTTCAATACAGGTGATATATAATAGTTCTAAGATCATAGCCAATGTAGAGTACAGTGTAGAGCAGAGCAACTATCGTTTGATGAGTGTAATGTAGAAATAGAATGGCAGGTTTAGCGGGGCTCCCGGCCGCCCCGGGACAGTCACAGGCTCTTAGCCTATTTCAGTATCAATATTTTTTCAATGTTAGGTTCGGGATCACGAAGAAAATGGGCGAATTTTGGCACACTGAGAGAGACGCAGAGTTAGAGGGGATATGATAGAGGTGTTCAAGTGGGTTAGTGGGATTAACAAAGGGGACATGACAAATGTACTAAAGCTCAGTGATAGCGAAAGAACTCGTACCAATGGTTTCAAATTAGATAAATTTCATTTCAGAAAAGATATAGGCAAATATTGGTTTGGTAACAGAGTTGTAGATGGGTGGAATGGACTACCAAGTGCTATAGTGGGATCTAAAACTGTAGGGAGCTTTAAGATAAAATTGGATACGCATATGGACGAGAAGGGTTGGGTGTGAAGGGGGATCAGCCGGGTTGGGCCAATCAGCGCTCTGCAGACCCCCATAATCCTGCGTTAATCTCTAACCATTTTGGTAAGATGATCCTCAGGGTATTAGAGTGTTGAGCCTATAATTGGGCTTTGTAATTGATTTGGGGTTGTGTGGGACAGGGATCTGCCTTGCTTAGGCCAATCGGCTTTCTGCAGACTCCCATTTTCTTATGTTCTTATGTTAGGTAAAGGTTAGTTACATTAGTAGGGTGTCATAATTTAGCCTACTAGCCTATCCTAGGTTAGGTTAGTCAAGTCAAGGGTAAAATTCTAGTTTCACATACACAGCGACAAAAGGGAGGTACCGTTGTAAAGGCATAGCTTCCCGACCAACTATGAAGACCAGGGAAATTGCTGAATTTGCTGGGTAAAAGACGTAATATAATGATAATAAACTACATTAACAACCTTACCTAACCTAACCTAACAACCTTACCTAACCTAACCTAGTATTATGTAATAGCCTAGCTATGGTACCGCATATGGGGAGATATTTTTTTTTTTTTTTTACAATAGGCTAGGTATAATTCCTTATAATGCATTTCCGCCGCTTTGGACATATATAGGAATTAAGTATGGTATATGACAACTCTAAAGTAGCCATAGACATTTATGAGTATGCTGTGAACAGTGAAAGCGAAACTAGAATTAAACCAAGTCAAGTTAGTGTAAGCAAAGCTAGGCCTAGGCCTAATACAAATATTATAACGGGATGTAGGCCTAGGGGGGTTGAGAGAAGGCGCAGTATTGAAGAATTACCGTAGCCTAAGACATGTATGTAAAGGTAAACTAGCCTAGGCACTAAGGCAGGCTAGAATAAGTAAAGTTAGGTTACTTAGGTAGCTAGGTCTAATAGGTCGTTCTCGTGGGATCATTGGGATTTACCCTAAATTAGGCTATGTGAAAAGCTTAGAACTTAGAACATGATATCCCAATAATATGACCAAGAACATACCGCCGGCTCTGTAGGTTGTAGCTGGTCAGGCAACGACAAACAAGAAACACCTAGCCTACAGACCAAACACAAATTGTTCACACTGGCAAACAAAACACTTCTAGTCCAGCCCCCCTTTGTCACAAACGTCACATATACCGCCAATTATAAACCTTACCCCACCCGACCCTCGCATTCTAACTCTACAGACATAAGGATGAATTCTTGCTCTGAAAATAAGATGAGCACACTGACCTGCTGGGACTCTTTTTCTGGTCCATATCTTGCTGTAAAAACAGCAGACAGCGACCCAACCTCCTCCACGGCCACACAGACAGTTCCAACACGCCACCAGGCCCGCCAATAAACACACTTAACATACTCTGGTCTCTTTATACCTCTTATATACCCGCCACTACCACCCTAATTACACTATTGCATTAACAAAAATCCCTTGTGTCTCTGATTACTCTAATATCAGCTAGTTTCCTTACCTGCTAATGTATTATGCTAAAATTCGTGTGCACATTTATATTGACAATCTTGTGCAAAACTTGCAAGCACTCATTATAATTTAAATAGCTCTGCATACAAATTATTATCGAACATAATACTACAATGTGTAATGCAGGGCAATCAATAATTATATTATTTCTGTAGATTATAGATGACTGGAATGAATGCAAGAAGAAGTCACGTGACACAACAACACTGGAGTTGGACGCGCTTGAAATTCGTCCTCCAAGAATGTTTTGCTTCTCACTCCCATAATAGGCAGGGTTTAAGGAAGACTGACAAGTAATACGAATACTTAATGACCCAAGAGCTATGGAAGAGGCAACTGGCACCGTTACTAGTAAAGTCAACAAGATATCGGCAATTTTGTCTGCGTTGACAGATCGAGCGACTCCATCCTCGCCTTGGTCAGTTTATGCCGGAAAATTTAGGCTATGAATATTTTGTTTTTATTAAATTGTGATATTTTGTTTAGTAAAATGTGTGATTATGGCAACTGGATAATTATAGGGAATAGGCTCGCAGCGGCGACGCAGCTTTGTTAAGAACATAAGAAAATGAGAGTCTGCAAAAAGCCGATCGGCCCATACAAGGCAGATCCCTGTCACACCCAACCCCAATTACAAGGCCCAATTATAGACCCATCTCACTAATACCTTGAGTACTGACCCCACCAAAACGGTCAGAGATTAGCCTAACACAAGATTTGGTAACATTGAAGACAGCTAGAGCCGCCTTATTTACAAAGTTTCTGTATATTTTTTTCAAGGAATATAGGCTAGGCCTAGTGTTTTATTGTTGTTTTTCATGGTTGGAGTGGAGGATTTGCATTAACTTACCCATTATTCATTAATCTGAAGATGCTCGTCAAATGGCGCCATTTATTGGGTGAATTGCGCTTTTACAGTAGGTAAGGGAAATTGTGGGGAGGCCATGCACGCTTCCAAAATGTACAAATATTATATTAACCTAAGTTAACCTAACCTAACCCTAATATCCTATAATATAATATAATATAGTTTTTGTGAGTAACGTTCAAGCCATTTATTGGGTGAATCGCACTCACCGCATCTTTCAAAAGAAGAAGAAGAGGACCCAGGTCGAAGGATTCATTGGGTGCAATGCTTTGTTTACGTTCGGGACATTATTTTCGTGTTATTTTTCGGTGTAGGCCTAATCGAGTTTTTTCAAGTGTCGATAACGAAATTCCTCCATGTGGACTAGGCTATAATGAGAAAAATATGGCGAGTCTATTGGTCCCTATTATCCCTAATAAATTATTTCTAATAGGGCGGCGAAAGAGGTCTTTAATATTATCCAAGATTTACGGGGGTCTGCTGAGCGCCGATTGGCCCACACCTGGTAGATCCCCCTCACACCCAACCCATCTCGTCCATATGCCTATCTAATTTTATCTAAACAAAAACCCATAGGCTACATAATTTATTAGGGACAATGTAGGTCTATGGAATCCTTAGACCTTAGCCTATACTGTACTCATGTACATAAGAAAATGGGAGTCTGCAAAAATCTGATCGGCCCATACAAGGCAGATCCCCATCATCCCCGTCACACCCAACCCCAATTACAAGGTCCAATTTTAGACCCATCTCACCAATACCTTGAGTACTGACCCCACCAAAACGGTCAGAGATTAACACAAGATTACGGGGGTCTGCTGAGCGCCGATTTGCCCACATCTAGTAGATCCCCCTCACACCCAACCCATCTCGTCCATATGCCTATCTAATTTTATCTTAAAGCTCCCTATCGTTCTTGATCCCACTATATCACTTGGTAGCCCGTTTCTATGGTAAAAATCAGTTGTACGCACAGGACGGGGTTCATCTTTCTCGGCTAGGGGTGGCAAATTTAGCTAGGTCAATAGATAGGATTGTCGCGGGGTTTCGCTGAAAATAAAGCCTGAGAATATGAGTAAGAATAATTGTCTAGATAGGGTAAATTGCCGTACTGGTACATCAGATAGGAATAGAAAATATCAGTCACAGGATTTTAATTGTACTGCTAGTAGAAATATTAAAGGTGTAACAGAAGATGGGAATTCAGTTAGAAATAAAGGTAAATCCGATACCAGTAAAATAAATTCATTGCGATTATATTATACAAACTGTAGGAGTTTATGTAACAAAATGGATGAACTTAGAGCACTTGTTAGCAACGAAAATATAGACATTATAGCACTGACTGAAACATGGATTAATACAGAATCAAGACATTTTTTAGCAGAATTCCATATACCAGGATATAGTTTGTTTAAACGTGACCGAACAAGTAGGAGGGGCAGCGGAATAGCAGTGTTTGTCAGGAGTTCTTTAAAAAGCTGTATTAAATCAGGTATTAGACTAAATACTGATAACGAAAGTGTTTGGGTAGAGGTTAGCGAAGGTAGTGAGACCATATTAATTATTGGAGTTATTTATAGACCACCAAATATGAGTAGAAACGAAGGTACAGCTTTATGGCAGGAAGTGAAAATAGCATCAAGGTTTAGCAATGTGTGTATTATGGGGGATTTTAATTTTCCGAATATTGATTGGCAGCATCAAATCGGCGACTCACATTCAAAAGAGTTTATTGAGGCGGTACAGGATAGTTTTTTATTTCAATTCATAGACTCTCCTACTAGAGGTAATAATATCCTCGATTTAGTTCTCAGTAATAATGAACAAATGATAAATAATGTAGAGATAGGAGACCAACTAGGAAATAGTGATCATAAATCAATTTATTTTAACATACAATGGACAGGAAAGGCTAAAGAGAATACGACACTTATCCCAGATTTCAGAAAAGCCAATTATGGTGGATTAAGACGAGCCTTAACCCGGGAACTGCGAGGAGACTCTTAAGAGTTCCCCCGGCGGACTGCGGGGAGACTCTTATGAGTGAGTGAGAAAAAAAAATCGACTTTTGACATCAATTTTTTTTTTTTTTTTTGGCCCCTGGGCCATGCAAAATCTCAGTCCTCTACCTCCCCTCCTTCCCCACTTTCCTCCTCTCCTTCAGTTATCACCTATTTTCCCTGTTATTCCCTTATTCTGAGGTATATTTTCGTGCTAACATTAGCGAGTTGCAAGCAGGGTGTTGTCATCACTGATGGCAAGCGAGTGCAAGAGAGAGAGAGAGAGAGTATCGATCGACTGTGTCTCAGTGGCCTTGGGGGAAATTGGCGGGAAAGCAGTTTGCCTCACCCATACATTATACAACTCGCGGGCTATATCTCCGATTTTGACCATCCAAACGCTGTTTTCACTCGTTTTACTGTTGTTTCAGGTTAATACCTTTATAATCAACCCATAATAGGCGCATATGGATAAGTATTAATGCTATTAATGGCACAATGAATATTTTAGTGACTGAAACACCTCAAATACGTCAGCACAGGGGGACGTTTCCAATTACCCCCATGCGCACTTCAGAGGTTAAGAGTCGATCCTATGGTTAAACTATTAAGTGGACCCAGGTGCGCTAATGAACATACTCTCTCTCTGATACCTGTCTTAACTCAGGATAATTTGACAGCTACATATAATAATTTTATTTCTTCACTCCACAATGCGCAAAATAAATATATCCCCAAAAGAAAATTTAGATCAACACAGAACCAACCCAAATGGATGAATAATAGACTATTAGACCTTCTAGGAAAAAAGAGAGGAATATATCGAAAAATAAAGAAAGGCGAAATTCACCTACAGTAGGGTCCCGCATAAAACGAGTCTCGATTAAAACGACCGACCTAAAATATTAATATTTAATTTTCGATCAGAACGAATGTCGCTTTGTACGAAATATCGTTCGCTTTGTACGAAATATCGTCGCTTTGTACGAAATATAGTTCGCTTTGTATGAAATATCGTTCGCTTTGTATGAAATATCGTTCGCTTTGTACGAAAATTTTCGCTTACAGCGAACATTGACGATATTGCGCCACCAAAATGCTGTGTTCACATAAAACGATATCGCATAAAACGCCCTCGTTTATCGACCATAAACTCGTTTTATGTGAGACCCTACTGTACTTGCTTCCTATCAGAATCTATCAAGAGAGGTTAAAAAATGTATAAGGACAGACGAAAGAAATTATGAAATCAGGATAGCCAATGACTCAAAAAATAACCCTAAGGCTTTTTACCAGCTATATAAATCTAAAGTTAGAGATAAAATAGGCCCCCTTAAAACTTCGATAGGAGAAATGACAGAAAATGATTTAGAAATGTGCAGTACATTAAATAGTCAGTTTCTATCCGTTTTCACTAATGAAAATTTGGCACAGATTCCAGAAGTCCGTAAGGTATATAGCGATAGTATAGAAAATAGGTTAAGTACGGTTACTATAAGTAGAAATGATGTGCTTAAGGAAATTGACAGACTGAAACCTCAGAAATCGCCTGGTCCCGATGAGGTATATGCCAGAGTATTAAAAGAATGTAGAGATGAGTTAAGTTACCCATTAACATTTCTTTTTAACAATTCATTAGAAACAGGTATAGGCCTAGTTCCAGAAGCTTGGAAGCTTGCAAATGTAGTTCCGATTTTCAAAAAAGGTGATAAATCAATAGCATCCAATTACCGTCCCATTAGTCTCACTTCAATCATAGGAAAGCTACTAGAGTCAATTATTGCTAGGAAAATGAGAAACCACTTAGAAACATTTAACTTAATCAATTCTTCTCAGCATGGATTCACTCAGGGACGTTCTTGCCTTACTAATTAGACCTATTAGGCCTAAAAAGATCGATGGGATAACTGTCGGTCCAAATCATCAGTATAACCGCCTAACCTAACAACCTTACCTAACCGAACCTAGTATTATAGGTGGGGGCTGCCACCCCCACACCCCCCCTTTGACTTAGATTTTTGGTGTATTTGTCTGTGAAGTGGGTATTTTTCAATTTGTTGATAATGAAAATCCTCCATGCGGACTATATGGAGAAAAATATGGCGAATCTATGGGTGCCTATTTTCCCTAATAAATTGTTTCTCATAACGTCGCACTAGTGTCCTTGAATATTATCTAGAATAATACCGAATTCACAATCCACTGTGGGAGAATAATTTTGATCATATTTATAAAACCTGATATTAATAGAAAAAACGCCCATTCTAATCAATCTCAGAGCTCTTTCGGACATCCTAACTGTTTACAAACACCTTCTTTATGCAGTATAATTGATATTTACCCTCTGCTGGCAACATAGATGACGATTTCAATAATTCATGGGGGGGTGAGGGAGGGCAAAGCTCTCCCCCCTCCCCACCCTCAACCCATCGTGTATCCCACTGGAATTATAGCTAAAACCATGAAAACACTCATTTCTCAAAATCTGGAGGAAAAAAACATGAAAAATAAGGGTGCGGGCCTTTTCCCTATAATTACCGGCAACTGTACTGTAAATAATAATAAGTATATGATGGATAGCTAATCCGCCTGCTCTATTGAACGTCTTGTTGCACTTGATAGCCTAGTAACCAAGGCCCTAAAGATAGCCGACTGAGTGTCGGACTGACAGCAGCTCGATGTTTGAAGTTTGACGGTTTGATAGCCTAGGCCCTAGGCTAGGCTTATTCGAAATTCGATAAGGTACTGACATTAGGCCTAGCTCGATATTTGATATTCGTAGGCCTAGGCTAGTAGGCTATGTCCAATTCTATTGTCATTATCATAAAAGGTAGGCTAGCCAACCTAACCTAACCTAACCTAGCGGCCCTAGCCTACTTGAATCATTGAATAAAAAAGTTATGATGTTGGGCGGGGTACCGGGCCCATTGCCTAACTTGCAAGTTGCAACGGCACCCCTATTCGGTTTTAGTTGTAGGTTGTAGCCTACATTTCACTGTTTGAGCTCTTATTTTCTTTGGTAAGAGTTGTGGGGATGGAATCCGATGGATGTAGATTCCGGGCGTACGGTCGTCATTGTTTACATGGGGTGATCGCAGCGGTTAATTTCGCGTCTATTTTGACGGCGATTTTTGTTCGGTTATTTGCCCCCTGCTGACAATATGTCATGGGGGGCTGAGGGGGGCAAAGCCCCCCCCTCAACATATTATTGTATCCAAAGGCAGTCAAAATAGACGGGAACATGATGGCAAGCGTTCCGACGCCGGTCCGCGTAGTGTACATAAGGCTGGCGGTACGCCCACACTTAACATTCTTGCCGAGTTGTGTTAACGGGCGTACCGTCCGCTTTGTTTACAGTTTACATAGGCCTAGTCGCACGTTCTCAGTTACATTCGCGTCTAATTTGGTATCCAGAGGTTTCGCCCCTTGCGGGTTCGCCACCTGTCATTGTTCGCACCCAATATAAGTTCGCGGTTATAGGTTTCGCTACTTAGGAGGAGTGGTTTCGCTACGATGCTACCTAGTGGTTTCAAACTTTGCTACTAATTTGTCACATTAGACTAGATAGCCTATAATAGCCTACACTCATTTATTAAATAATGTAGCCTGGTAGCCACTGTAGGGAAACAAATAATATAACTTTAATTTTAAAAATTGTACTGTAGGTTATTGTACGTGTAACGTCATGCATGCATAGGAATACTTTAGTCCGTTCATTCTAGGTTGGGCAGAAATCGTATTATCGTAACCTCTAACCTCTGTAACTCAAAAAGGACTAAAATAATCAAGCTTATGTGTCTACCAAATAGGAAGACTTGGCTAGGGAATACAGTATGCGTATAAATTGACAGCTCATTTGCTCTGGCCCTTTTTGAGTTACAGTGGTTAGAGGTTATGATTTCTGCCCAACCTAGAATGAACGAATTATAGTATTCATATCATCACCTACCCACCAATTAACTTACAAATAAACCTACCGTAATTAATGAAACAATAAATACATGTGGTACTCCGTGGATTCGAACCTAGGATACTCAAACCAAAATTTTGCGCACTTAATCATTAAGCTATCAAGACAGTTTAAGCCAGGTTTAGTCCTATGCACAAGCCTACGATATATTATGCATTCTCGAATACTGTAGGCTACTGCAATAAAAACAATATTTATTCAGCTGGTATCACAGCCCTTGCTATATATAAAATAAACTATAGTTGCTATTATCTAAACATTTTATATGGCCTACATGCTTTAATTGTCTTTTGTTTCTACCCAACAGGCCTAGCCTGTGGAGTTAGGAGTTTGGGCCCTAAACCTACTATTGGCTACATGATCTTTAAAAAGAATCAGTAGTGGTCTCGCCATCTTCATACTGATCCCACAATTTGTAATGTTGACCATGAATATTACTGTAGATTTCTCTGTGTCTACGATTGAGAGGATTATCTGATACGAGGCTCATCTTTAGGTCAACCGTCTTTGCTACCTTGAGTCCAGCAGCATGGAGACCAATATGTACAGACCAAGTCCCCACAGCATTTATAGCCTAGGTGGCAATTATAACTCCGCATGGCATATGGAATTAGGCCTATAGCTGAAGTGTTTGAGTAGGCTAATTAGATCGAAAAGCTATGATATGCCCCATTGAAGCAGTCCGAGAAATAATACAATAAATATTGAAGCCAATATTATCATACATATCAATCATTTATTATAGGCTTCGCACCTTATTGAACCAGTCCAAGAAATAATACAATAGCCTATACAGTACAGTATACTGTATTGAAGCAAATATTACCGTACATATAATTAATTTATTTTAGGCTTCGCACTTTATTGAAGCATTCAAAGAAAGAATATGACATAGTCTAATAAACGTCACAAAAATACTTGGTAGCGAACCGGTATTTATATGTGGCGAAACCTCTCGGTAGCGAACCAGATTCTAGTAGGTAGCGAAATCTCTACCCGCGAACCCTCCAGGTGGCGAAACCTCTGGATACCTTTAATTTGACTGCTGTTATTTGCCCCTGCTGGTAATATATACTCACAGATGATGACAATAAGTCATGGGGGGTGAAGGGTGGGCCTCAACCCATTATTCTAGCCTATGGCCTGTCGGCCAGGTGTAGGGTAAATTGTTTTGGGTACCGTACGATTTTACCTATAGGACACGCATTTGACAGGTATCACCAAGGATTAAATACATATTTGTTTTCGGTTTCCACACATCCATCACCAAGCTACACCGTTTTCTGGTGTACGAAACACTAAAAAATCAATGGGGACACTTTAATATTAATAATATGAGATGAAATATAAAGAGAACTCTGTTGCGTTCGTGGAAGTAGCGTCGCTTTGTTTACTTTACGCTCGAAGTAACTTGCTACATGTCAATGTTTGCAGATGACGTAAAAATTATGAGACAAATAACAAATAAAAGTAGTTGTGAGGAGCTGCAAGGGGATTTAGATAAAATATACGAATGGAGCTCAAGTGGAAAATGAAATTTAATATAAGTAAATGCCATGTGTTAAATATGGGAAGAAGTGTGAATAGACCAAATTGGGAGTACAGGATGGGAGATAATATAATTAGCAAGGCCGAAAAAGAAAAGGATTTAGGGTTGATTATACAAGATAACTTGTCGCCAGAGAAACATATTAACAAGCTCTTTAGCGGAATGTATGCAATGGCCGGGAATATGAAAGTTGCTCTGAACTACTTGGATGATACCATGGTAGCGAAAATTATAAAAAGTATGATTAGACCAAGATTGGAGTATGCAGCAGTGGTGTGGTCCCCGCATCTAAAGAAGCATATTCACAAGTTAGAAAGAATCCAGAGAGTAGTTACTAGATTGGTTCCAAGTCTCAGAGAACTGCCATATGAAGGGAGGCTAGACAAATTAAATCTACCGAGTCTAAAAGAGAGGAGAGAGAGGGGAGACATGATAATGATGTACAAATGCACCCGAGGGCTGGAGAGGCTGGATAGGGAGGATATATTAATTATGGATACAGGAATAACTAGAGTCTACAAAGTAAAAAGACCTACCTGCAAGAACGATATCAGGAAGTTTACCTTCCCCTATAGATGTATTAACAAATGGAATAGGCTGGAGGAGAAGGTGGTAGGGGCAAGGAACATCCATATTTTCAAGAAAAAATTGGATGAAAGTAGACAGAGACGGGACAACACGAGCTTAGCTCAACTCCTGTAAACTACAATTAGGTAAATACTTCCCGCCTTGACGGTCGACTTAAGATAGCGGAGTGTGGAGGTGGTTTTTGCTCTCCCGCAGTACTTTTTAGTGATTTTATGTCTTCTACATCATTATTCAGAGCAGCGGGGTTCTGGGGGCTGCCAGGGATGAATCAGGGACTTAGTGAATAGTTGCCACAGATTGCTAGACCGCACCGTTCACCAACAGCACTGACATCTGCCAATAACTCACTAGCTGGCCCGAGGCTCGAACCGTCAACCTCACGGTTAGCAGGCGAACGCTCTACCAATCGAGCTACGGCCTGTGACACATAGGTAACATACATAACATTTTAAGACTGAGTGTTCCACACATACGTGCAGTTTCAGAATTCAGAATTCTAAATCGTACCTTGTTTTGTTACCGGCCGTGGGATAGTGGATACGGTAAATCTACAGTTATACTCCCCCTATTGTTTCATTATTTTTCTTTTGAAACAGAGTTTTTTACTCTTACCATATTCAGGAAACCCTACTGATTATCTACTGTTCGGCAGGTGTAGGCTAGTGTGCAAATTAATGGAAACTAATCAGAGAAGGAATAATGGAACATATGAAGTCAAACCATTTATTCAGTGGGAGTCAGTTCGGATTCTTACCGGGGAGGTCGGCGGTGCTTCAGCTCATTAAGGTGGTCGATGATTGGATGCGAATTCTGGAGGATGGGGATGTTATAGACGTGGTATATTGCGATTTTATTAAGGCCTTCGACAAGGTCCCACACAAAAGGCTATTATAATGAGGTCAGAAATTATAATATAGGAGAGAAATGTGTGAAGTGGATAGAGGCCTTCCTGAAAGATCGAAGACAGAGGGTACTGGTGAATGGAATTGGATCAGGGTGGAGGGAAGTTACAAGTGGGGTACCGTGAAACCGGGTCGCTTCGGACATTTTAGAAGGTTTTAGGGTATAATTAAGTATAGAATTGCGTAATTAAAGACCCATTGGTGTCAATGTCTGGCCAGGGTATGTGGCTATTGATCTCGTAGGATTAAAAAAATATAACGATAATCTTGCGAGTGCTATTAAAAATCTATAAGTGTCCGAAGCTACCTTCAGTTTTGGCTGACTTCGGACACACATGGCCAGCTTCGGACACCCATTTAAATGCCATTAAAATGCCAGTTCTACTCCTTGGCCAGTAACGTCGGACATGTACCAGGTGACTTCGGACACCTTGCCAGTTTAAAAAAAAAATCCAATCTAATTCGTACATATTTTTACATATTAAGCAGAGATTAACCTGAATAACTTGAAAATATAGTATTTCTTATGCCTTATATTTAATATATCAATATTGAGCATTTGTATAATATTTATAGTGATTTATAAGAGGTCAACATAACCCTAGATCCTTCACAAACTTTTTCCAACCAAAAAAAAATAGGTTTATTCATTCTATTTAGCCAAAATAACACAATATAAAAGTCTCCATGACTAATAATTAACTTCACATGACTAGCACATAGTGTAAGCTAGATATTAATATTGAGCATGTGTATATTATTTTTAGTGAATGTTAACCTCTCGGCTGCGCATGGGGGTATGAGACACCACACTCCTGTGCTGACGTATTTGAGCTGTTCCCATCACTAACATCGTTATTTTACCATAAATAGCATTAATACTTATCCATATGCGCCTATTATAGGTTGATTATAAAGGTATTAACCTGTTACAACAATAAAACAAGTGGAAACAGTGTTTGGATGGTCAAAATCGGCGATACAGGCCGGGAGTTACATAATGTATGGCTGAGGCAACCTCCCTGCCCTCCACCCCACCCCTTGTCTGGAGAAACACTGTTCCGCAATAGTCTCTCTCTCGCTCTTTCCCACGCTTGGTAACAGTGATGACAACGCCCTGCTACCAACTCGCTAATGTTAGCACGAAAATATACCACAGCATAAGGGAATAACAGGGAAAATAGGTGATAACTGAAGGAGGGGAGGTGGAGGAGTGATATTTGGCATGGCCCAGGGGCAAAAAAAACAAAAAAAATTTTTTTTTTTTTTTTTTTTTTTTTTTAAATTGATTTTTTTTTCTCCCTTACTCTTAACCCTTCCTACCCGGTCTGCATTAGGTAAGGACAGCACGAAAGAAGGGCCACTACCCGGTATGCCTTATCTAAGGCATGAGCTTAATAGCCTAATTAAGCTTGGTCCGAACGCCGTGCGTACGACGTATGTCAACAAACCCAAGCGTTCGTCACCGCACCTCCGAAAACAAGAAGGAGAAGACTCCTCAATGTTATTGTTCTGACGTCATGACGAAATTAGTGTCTAAAAAGCCCCCATATTGGCAACATCTCTGCAATATTGGCTCCACTGAAATCGTCATCACAACTGAACCAGTTGACTTACAGAGCTCTACTCAATGCCAAAATACAGATTGAAAACTGCACTACGATTATAGATGAGTGGGAAAGTTCTAGCAGTGAAAATAAACATAAATACGGTAGCCTAGGCCTAGACGTTTTTCGGCCATATCGCCCGGGTAGGGGCGACCGTCATTGGGTAAGACAGCCCGGGGAGGAAGGGTTAAGAGTCTTCCCGCAGTCCGCCGGGGGAACTCTTAAGAGTCTCCCCGCAGTTCCCGGGTTAATAGGTCAGTGTAACCCTAGATCCTTCACTAACTTAATCCAACCAAAAAATATACCCAAAATAACACAAAGGTCTCCATTGCTAATAACCCGGTACGGTACTTAACTTCACATGACTTATTTTATTTATTTTTTATTTTTTTTATAGCACATAGTGTTAGTGTTACCGGAATATCACAGACAAAATAAACTTCCACATTTTTGTTACAGTTATACTGTAGCACTTGTTTGCCTTAGTTATGGTAATTATAAAGCTAATTTAAGTACAGTATACAGTAGTATGGTATCGGCACGGTATGATACATAAATAAACACCTAATTTGCCGACTCTTTGCCATACAGAAACAACTAACGTACTGATACAGGACTACAGGTACATTATTTGGGCCAAAGATTGATGTCAACGTCAAATATCATTTTACACTTCTTATCTAAAGTGGGTTCTGCCAATACCTTTACAATATCATCCTTATCAATGTCACTGTAGTCATCAAGCACAGGGTTTACGAATGTGGGACAGGTACCTTTCACATGTTTTAAAAATCTAACATGAAGTTCAGGTTCAGTCTTAACCACAACTGCAATGAAATACCTGAAGTTCATTCTGTTATTGTTCTTATCAAATGGTACTCTCACAATTACCCAGTTTGAGGGGCCACTTCTCCAGCAAATGGACCTGTTGAGCTGTGGGTAGAAGTCCTAGGGTCAGGTGTCACATCTGACCTTGGGTCCTGGGTAGAGGTTCCAGGGGCTGGTGTCACATCTGACTTTGGGTCCTGGGTAGAGGTTCCAGGGGCTGGTGTCACATCTGACCTGGGATCCTGAGTAGGTAATTGGGGAGCTGGATCATCGATCAGCGTCTTCCGCATTGTGGCTTTCTGTATCATCAGTCCTGAGAGATTGTGTTAAAATACTTTTTCCAGGAGCAACTGTAAGTCGCTTTTTACGTTTCTGTGCACCGGTAGTTGTTGATGTTCCTTCCTGAGGGCCATGTCGCATTTCCTTAAGTAAGTCTATAACCGTGTTATCTATGGCCTGGCCAGGTGAAGCAGTGGATGGGTGTGGCTCTTCTGGTAGTCGGAATATGGCCTGGTTTCCATCAAGAGGGAAGATGCCACACTTTCTAGATCCACTTCGGAGGTTATTAGAGACCGAATCCTTTATATGATCCATGAGCTCACTCAAAAGAGCAGGGAAGCAATCCTTGGGTAATGCATTACGTAGCCGACCTACAGCACTTTTTTTATATTCCTCCAATATTTTTCGCCAGTGTCGCTTAACCCTTCCTACCCGGGCTGTCTTACCCAATGACGGTCGCCCCTACCCGGGCGAAATGGCTGAAAAACGTCTAGGCCTAGGCTACCGTATTTATGTTTATTTTCACTGCTAGAACTTTCCCACTCATCTATAATCGTAGTGCGGTTTTCAATCTGTATTTTGGCGTTGAGTAGAGCTCTGTAATTCAACTGGTTCAGTTGTGATGACGATTTCAGTGGAGCCAATATTGCAGAGATGTTGCCAATATGGGTGCTTTTCAGACACTAATTTCGTCTGACGTCAGAACAATAACATTGAAGAGTCTTCTCCTTCTTGTTTTCGGAGGTGCGGTGACGCAACGCTTGGGTTTGTTGACATACGTCGTACGCACGGCGTTCAGACCAAGCTTAATTAGGCTATTAAGCTGCTGCCTTAGGTAAGGCATACCGGGTAGCGGCCCTTCTTTCGAGCTGTCCTTACCTAAGGCAGACCGGGTAGGAAGGGTTAAGTAGTCTAAATACTGCTACATCGAGAGGCTGAGTTAGGTGGGTCGAGTTTGGTGGCAGCAGAACAAACAATATGTTATTTAGTTCACATGCTTCAATGACACTTGGGCTGATATGACTGGCTAGATTGTCTCCTATAATCACTACTTTTCCATTTTGTTGTTTAGCATAAGGCAAGATAATGTTTTCAAACCAGTCATCGAAACTGCATGTCTCAAACCAGCCACTAGCTGACCTATTGTACCTTGTACCGGGAGGACCACCTTCAGTCCAAGTATCATACAGGTGCATGGCCTTATAGACTACCGTACATATGGAGCGAGCATGATACCTGATGCTGTTCCAGAGAACATTACCGAGATTGATGTTTCTGTTGAATTTAGAACTCTCTCTGGATACTTGGTCCCTCTTCGGACTATTATTTTTTTTTTTTTCCAGGATCATCGGTGAGATTTGTTTCATCGAAGTTGATAATGTTCTCTGGAGGAACACCTTGCACAGTATCACTCAAATTGTTGTAGAACTCAGACAGTGTTTCTCTTGTTATCTTTGTCCTTTCTGTTTTTATATTCTGTGACACACGCTGAGTGAGGATATTTTTGTGCCGCTTAAAGGGACCGACCGGTTAATTTAGGCTTAAAAAACTCGAAATCCTGAAAACACCAATAGGTGTTTACTCAACAAGAGTCAACATCCCTTCATAAGCCAGTAAAATGTTATTAGTGAAAACCCATTGGAAATAGTATTTTTTTATGTTTTCCAAACTTTTCCTGTAATTCTAAAAACGTTATATAGCGAACTTTGAAATTAACATGCTCAGTAACTACTGGTCGTACGAGGAGCATACATATATAAATCGAAAGAGCGTAAGCTACTCTACAACCTACCATACGCTTTATCTTCTACTTTGCCATGTTCCCGCATAAAATATTGTAAATCTAAAAAACAAAAGTTAAAAATTTCATCTAATGACCTTAGACTTTCACCTGTTTTTCTCAGAACCTATATTGCCGCAATATCGGATGTTATTTTACAGTTATTATT
Source organism: Paralithodes platypus (assembly GCA_032716605.1). Classification (NCBI taxonomy): domain Eukaryota; kingdom Metazoa; phylum Arthropoda; class Malacostraca; order Decapoda; family Lithodidae; genus Paralithodes; species Paralithodes platypus. The sequence goes on from CM064572.1 coordinate 58,704,655, forward strand.
GGACCTATAGGAATGGTGTATATACCATTGGAAAGGTAATTAAAAACACTAAAAGGCCTATAAACCAAATTTACTCTAATAATTTAAAAAATTTCACAATATGTCGTCAAAGTTGTAATTTTTGAATAAATTTATTCGCCTGAATCCGTCATCACCTAAATCGAACAAATACACAAAATATATAAAATGTGTTTTATAGAAACTATAGATACACCTTTTGTGAGTTGTTTGATCACATAAAACATGTCCTATGGGGATTTCTGTAGGAGTTTATAATTTTCTGCAGTACAGTACTATGATTTTCATTTTTTTTTTACCTAAATTGCAAGAAAAAAGCAAAAAAAATTTTTTTTTTTTTTTTTTTTTTTTTTTTATCTAGTTTTATGGTCATATACACCTGTGCCAAATTTCATTTAAATTGATAGTAAGACCTGGAAGTAGCGTAAGTATCCGGTCGGTCCCCTTAAGAAAACTACTTCCCCAGTCTTTTCCTGGTATATTGTTTGTGAAACGCGACACCACAATCCCTCGTTTGTCTAGGTATGCCTTTACTAACATGCGCACATCCAATATGTCTAAAGGAAATCCCCATGTACCTAGAGTTATAATTCGTTGGCACAAGAGACTTTCTTCCTCAGCACTTAAGGCAGTTTGACCACCTGCAGGTTTGGTATGGATACCTTTAAGGAAATCATGTAAAGTACTTTTCCCTATATTATATTTCTTGGCAGCCTTTCGGAGAGACACATTTTTGTTTTCTATATCAAATTTGGCTTTTTCCAATGCCTTTTTGCTCACACGACTGTTATAATCTCTTATCTTAGTTGATGTTGTTTTTACTTGTTTAGGCATCTTGGTTCATTAACTTGAGTAAAGTTCATACAGTTAGGTAATCACAGTAATTTATTTAATGTCCAGTATTCACAGCACGGATAGTCTAATTTATTTTACGTCTGAAGTCAGCATGCATATTTAGTCTGTCCGAAGTGACCTATATAATCTGAAAAAAAAACAAGATAATGCACATGTTAATGTCATAACACAAGTATACAGAATAATATAGTGAATTTTTTTAACGTATGTTTTTTACCAATAGTTTATCTTCTAATTTACACCAATCTCTAGTATATACACTACTATGTTTGTTCTGGACGGGTAAAGTTTGGCAGGGTATAAAAAAGTACATTTTTTTTTTCTTGGTTCTTTAACACAAACAAAATTATGCATTTATAATCACGTCAGTTTCGTGAGACATTGACATAATATACCTTAAGGATTACCCTCAGTGGTTATATATTTGTTTTTAATATAGTTTACAGTATATTCCCATAATCATGACTTATCACCTTTTTTCGCCAATGTCCGAAGTCACCACCCAAGTCCGAAGCGACCCGGTTTTACGGTACCTCAGGGATCTGTGTTGGGGCCACTACTGTTTGTTATGTTCATTAACAACTTACCTGAAGTTATAACAAATGGAAATGAGATATATTTGTATGCAGATGACACCAAGCTATATACTGTAGAAGAGTGAGGAGTAAGGAAGACGTGGGTTTGCTTCAAGGAGATGTGGAGTGCATGAAGGGATGGTCTGAACATTGGTTAATGCCTTTTCATCCAAAAAAATGCAAGTACATGTGGATTGGGACAAACAAGACAGACAAGATAGGATACTGTATGTATGAAACAATGGAGGAAGTGAGTGCAGAAAAGGATACCGGTATAGGGGTAGTGATAGACAAAAAGTTAAATTTCTCAGAACATTTAGCGGAGAAGATAAAATTGTAGGGCTGATGAAGAGGACATTTGTGTCACTGGATGAAGAAATCTTTAGGAATCTCTATACAGCGCTGGTTAGGCCGCACCTGGAATATGGAATCAGGTGTGGGCTCCATATATGGTAAAAGATATAGAAGCGGTGGAGAAAGTGCAGAGAAGAGCTAGCAAGCTGGTACCAACTTTGAAGAACCTGGGCTATGAGCAGAGGTTGAGGACACTGGGACTCCCAACACTTGCATATAGGAGAAAGAGAGGGGATATGATCGAGACTTTTAAGATAGCCTAGTGTCAGGAAAGTATGTGTGTGAAGGTACCTTCTTGATGCAGGAGGGAACAAGAACGAGAGGACACTTAAGAAAATTTACAAGGAAAGAACTAGGCTTGAAAAGACAAAGAACTCTTTTTGTGATAGAGTGGTAAATAAGTGGAACGCACTGCCCCAGTATGTAGTCGATTCCGAATCAGTAAAGCAGTTTGAAAGTAATCTTGATAAAGCATGGGGAAGACAAGATTTGAAGTTTGATTACAAAGCAAAAATATAGAATAGTAAAAATGTTGCGTCTGCTGCCGCTGCCACCAACACCGTGAACATCCGCAGCAGTGCAAGTACTGATACTGAGCTGGATACACAGGCCTAGTTTGCCTTTTTTCCAGAGGATCTACTGTAAGATACTGTAAGACTAGATCAGGCAAGAGATGTGGTAATAAATAGGAATGAATGGAGAATGCTAGTGAATAGATGAGTGAAAACGCAGTCATTTGGGAGAGGGGGTCGGGCGCCAGTTGGTCTTGATAATAGTCTGTCAGGCGCCTGGCTCGGGGAGCCGGTATATATGAATGCTCATGCCTGGATGCGTGGTGGGCGGGCACTGTGGTGTGCTCTGAGCCTCCGCTGCATGTCTGCCTGCTGAGACTGGAACTTCTCCGGGAGGTCAGGGGAGTGCTGGAGTGCCCTTAGTGATCCCTGGACTCTGGGTCTTCTGGGCAACCTAGATGTGTGTGAATTTGTATTTTTTTTTGTTGTGTTGTGTTGTCCCTGTTTGGGCTCTGTCTCGAGTCGGCCACCACCAGCTATTGGGTACAGTATGTGCCTGAGTACTGTATATACAGTACATACATACATACATACAGTGTGAGAGAAAGAAAATGGGATGTATCCCTCCACGCCCGAAAGGATTACCTCAGTAATGCGCTTTGCTCTCTTTTAGGGTCCCCAGCGACGCAAGCAAAAATCATATGCATATGCTTAGGCTAGGCTACCGTACTGATTACTGTACTGTATATTACAGTATCTTAACCAATTTTGTATTACAGGTCAGATGACAAGGAGAACAGTACCACCAATGGTGGTGTGAAGCCCGAAAACCCCTCCATTGCCTCCAGCCGGCCTCCTCACCACAGCAATGAGGCATTCTACGGGCGTGTGAGCACCTTCGGGGTGGGTTTGTGGGGCGCTCGCAAGATCAGCCCCCTGGAATGTGCTCGGTGGGGATGGCGACTGGTGGAGAGAGATATGCTGCAGTGTGTCACATGCCGACAAGTCCTTAGTGCGGCCCTGCCCAGTCAAGTCCACACAGAGGCATGTACGTGAAGAGAAGGGGAGGATAATTTAAAATATAATCTAACTTTCTTTCTTTTCATTAATTTGGCTCCTGCTGAATGCATGGAACTATAATCTATTTTTTCCCAGCTGATGGTAAATTGAATCCCTTAGCAACTGATTTATCTACAGTACACTTAATAGAAAAATATGAATCTAATATTCCTCTATCATATAAATGCCAAATTTTAATTTTTAACAAATGTTACAAAACTTCCGTAATAGCTTTATTTATTTTTATTGTATTATTATTATGATTGTTATTTATTACTTCATAGTGGTATCAGATTCAAGTGACGTTCCTTAGGTATTTTAATGGTCGCCTATGAAGTTGGTAGTTCTATTGTTGACAAGGTAGATCTAGGCAATGGCGCCAAATATGAATATTGGCAGTACAACATTGACTCCGGAACCACTACTAAATATTAGGTTTTCATACTTTCCTTCGGAACTCAAACCTATAATTTCATAAAAACTTATTGTCACCACTTAAAATTTTGAATTACGGCCATGCGAAGTCGGATGATTTCAAGAGCAGGGCGGGTTTAGTAAGGGAAGAGGGTGTGTAGACCAGATTTTCTCCTTGAAATGTGTTGTTAAGAAATATCTGGAGAAGGGACAAAGGTTGTATGTTACCTTTATGGACTTGAAGAAAGCCTATGACAGAGTTGATAGAGAAGGTCTGTGAAAAGTGTTGAGAGTATACGGAGTAGCTGGTAAGTTGCTGAAAGCAGTGAAGAGCATGTATTAGTGTGCAAAGGCGGCAGTGCGTGTGGAGAATGAACAGAGCGAGGTTCTTTGATTTGAATGTTGTGTTAAAGCAAGGGTGCGTAATGTCCCCATGGTTGTTCAATATTTATATGGTTGGCGTCATAAAAGAAATTCAAGGAAGAGTAGTGGATGTTGGGTACCCCTAATAAGGGAAGGAATGTTATTGTTGAAGAGGCATTTATTTTATACTAGCCCACTGGGCTTAGGCCCTTACAAGGCTAGTGTTCAGTGAGAGGGTGTATGGGCAATACGTCAATGGATTCTGAATAGATGAAGAGGAGCTTATGTCTGAGCAGGTCCTATGTCATTGTACAGATTAGGGACTTTAGAAATTAACAGAGAGGGGTAAAGTCGAAGGAATCAGAGTCAGTAGGAATCGCCATCTTTCATGTTCATATGCAGGGCAGAAACAAAGAAAGTGATGGACAGTAAGAAGCTTGTGACAATGCTGGCACTCCGGTGGCTGTCCCCGGGGAGTAGACATTAAATAACCGTGGGTGGGGCGTGGTGTTTGCCCGATGTGTAAACGTGTTAAAAGGGCTTGATCCGCGCGGTTAGCATCAATAGAAGAAGGCCAGATACGTATGTCGTCCTAGATGGAGCGATAAAGCCCCGATAATGGTTGGGCCCTCCACTCAGTGTGCCATGCGTCATGTATGCGCAGTCGGAGGACGGGGAGTATGTCCGCCGGCCGCAGTAGAGTAGGAGAGGGGGTGCCCTGACGTGCTTAGCGAGGGAATCAGCTCGTTCATTTCCATGGATGCCTACTTGGGCAGGAACCCAGCATAGTGTGATGGTACGACTGTCTCATTTCAAAATTCAAATCATGTACTGTAATTTATATATGACAGTTAAAACTAATGGGCCTTTGGGGGCGTAACTATTTATTGTATACAGTAGAGTCACGCATTTCGATCCCACGATTACGCATCCCACGGTACTATCCAATGGCTACCTGAATTCTCATCCCACGAAAAACCACACGATTCCCACGGGTTTGGCGGCGACGGTGGGGTGACGGAGAACGAGAGTGGGGCCACGGAGGGTGGTATCTAACATCCGCCTCCCGTCTATCACCACATCCATCACAATAATCACCTCATCAACTTTTCTAAGTTTTTTGTTTGTGTTTTACTTACCTTTCTTTTCATAGCAGCTTGAAAGCCTGTAAGCTTGTTTTGAAAGGCGTCCGTCCGACGCATGTAAACAACAGCTGGTAAGGCGTCGCTTGTTCGTGTGTGGCTGTGTTATTGTTAAGTAGTGAAAAGTGGCTGACATCGCCACAAGGTTCTCTCCACGGAAATCGTCATCACAACTGAACCAGTTGACTTAGAGAGCTCTACTCAATGCCATTCTACAGGAACGAAACACATCTACGCTTGGGGATGCGTGGGAATGCGGAAGCAGTCAAAATAACAAAGATACGGTAGCCTAGGCGAGACGTTTTTTCGGCCAAATCCCCCAGGTTTTGGGGATATACCGGTATTATAGAATGCGTAGCCGAGGCTGGAGGGTTAAAGCAACTTACTTTTGATTATTGGCATGTAAAGTGATGGTCAATAGTCGCCCGACGATAGCCTCCAGTACTTTTGTAATTTTCCCCATTACTTTAATACTCTGCATCCCACGAATTCCGGTCCCACGGTAATATTTCGGTACCAATAAATCGTGGGATGCGAGATTCTACTGTATAACACAATCCTAGAATCACTGCAGATGACAACATGCGAGACATAGGATAAGGGAAGGAAGTGAGTGGATTTGCCTATAATGCTGTTTGCTGATGATACAGTTCTGGTGAGTGATAATGATTGGGAGTTACAGGGTCTGGTAAATATGTTTGGAACCGTGTGTTAGAAAAGGAATATGAAGGTAAATGCGGGGAAGAGTAAGGTTATGGTTTTTTAAAGGGGTGCAGTCACAGAGTGTGAGGTGAGGTTATGGAGAATGTCAGCTCATTGGGCAGTGTGATGAGTAAAGATGGGAGTATGGAGGATGAAATGCAGGAGAGGGTGCAACAGGGGGAGAGGGTTGTAGATTGCTGAAAGTAGTGACAAGGAAGAGGGTGGTCAGCATGGAAGTAAAAAAAGTCATTGCATGATAGTGTGGTAATCCTGATATTGACGTACAGGAGCGAAGCATGGATGTTGTTGGAGAGGCACAAACCAAGAACGAGAGGTGTGGAAATGAGTTACTTGAGAAGTGCATGTGGAGTTACATGGAGGGATAGACAGACGAATGACGAATGTTCTCCCTATCTTCTTAATATTTTCATTTTTACTGTGTATGTTTTTTTACTGATGTTGGTATCAGTTTTTAGTTTTTCTTTTAGTATACTTTTGACAATCCGGCGCCCTGTTTGGAGGCATTATGTCCAGGCCCCAAGTCCTCCTGGGAAACAACTGTGCTCGGTATGCTGCCGGCCAGGACCCCCTCGGGGGTGGAGGAACAAAGCAGAAAAGTGGTGGAAACGTCGTTCGGGTGAAGGAAAGCGTGCTCCGTGTCTGTGCCTTCAATGCCAATGGCATAAATGATTTTAGCAAGAGAGTGTCTGATGCGAGAGCTTAAAGATGGATGTGTGGATGTGTGTGGGGTAGGTGAGACGCACCTGTTGGTTCTGGAGTGTGGGATGGTGAGAGTGAGCATGATTTGTGGGGTGGGGAAGGATGGGTTGTCTGGTCTGGATTGGATGCAGGATATAAACGTAAGAAAAAGGAAGTAGGTAGCAGTAATTTTGTCAGAAAGGTTGAGGAAGTGTGTGAAAAACTATGGATGCGTGGACTCAAGAATTGTATGGTGTGAGTGCAAGATTGGGATAGATAGGTATACTTTTATGTGTGTCTATGCACCAGTCAACCAAGAAACTGGGAAAGGTGCGGAAGAAAATAGAAAATTTTGGAATAAAGTCAATAAATGTATAAGAGAAAGGCAAGAGTGTACACAAGTAATATTAGTAGGCGACATGAATGGTAGAGTTGGAAACGAGGAGATAGAAGGTATAGTGGGTAAATGGGGTAGGAATATGAATGGTGACTTCCTTTTAGAAGTGTGTGCGGAGAGAGAGATGTTTCTGGCTAACACATTTTTTGAACATCGTCACATTCATAGATATACATGGCACAGAGGTGAAGGTGAGCAGGAACAGAAATCTCTAATTGACTACGCCATGATGGACTCCGGACTAAAAGGAAGAATTTTAGATTCAAAAGCTGTAAGAGGTATGCTGACGGGATCAGACCACTATACAGTGCTGACAAAAGTTAGGATAAGGAAAGAGTGGAAATATGAGAGGAAAGAGAGAAAACTGACAGTAGAGAGAATAAATGTGAGAAAATTAAATGAAGAATGTAATGCAACAAAATACAAGGACATCCTGAAAGAGACTATAAAGGACATGGATGTTATGATAGATCTGGGAAATACTGTAGACGAAGTATGGAAAGGTACAAGAGACTCCATGATTAAAGCAGCTGAGAAAGTATGTGGGAAGAAAACCTTTAAAATGTGGAAGAAGAAAGGTAACGCATGGTTTAGTAAAGAGATAGAAGAAATAGTGAAAAAGAAGAAAGAGTTCAGAAAGAGTATGCTGCAAAAGAATATACCTAGAGAAACTAGAGATGCGAGGAAAGAAGAATATAAAATTTGAAACAAAGAGTGAAGAGGGCGATACAAGACGCTAAAAGGAAGACAGATGAGGCATATGGGAGAAAGATTAGTGAACAGTTTCTGAATGACAGGAAAGCATACTACAGAGCTGTGAAAGAAGCCAGAGGGAAGAAGACTGAGAGTGTCTCAGGTGGTAGGATGAGGGACATGAATGGGGAAGTGGTAGAGGGTGATGGTGTGGTGAAAGTATGGAAAGATCATTTTAGTAGCTTAGCTGTAAAGAGTAGGGGGAAGGCAAAGATCTCATCCATAGGAATGGAGAGAGGTAGAATAAACAGGGTAGTTGAAAGCCAGATAAGCAGAGAAGAAGTAAAAGAAGCAATCAATAGACTTAAAATGGGCAAAGCTGCTGGAGTAGATAACATCCCAGGTGAAATGCTGAGATATGGAGGAGAAGAAGCTGTTGACATAATGCATAGGTTATGTAAATTAGCATGGGAAAAGGAAAGTGTACCAGAGGACTGGAGGAAAGCAGTGATAGTACCCTTGTACAAAGGGAAGGGTAGTAAAGAAGAGTGTAAGAATTATAGGGGAATTAGCTTGCTTAGCATACCTGGAAAGGTACACGCAAGAGTAGTAACACAGAGGCTACAGAAGATAACGGATGACAAAATAGGCGAGGAACAGGGAGGTTTCAGAAAGGGCAGGGGCTGCGTTGACCAGATAGCCTCAATGCGATTGTAGGTAGAGAAGTATCTGGCCAAAAACAGAAAACTCTATGCAGCATTCATGGATTTGGAAAAAGCCTACGACAAAGTAGACTGGGAGGGCCTGTGGGATGTGTTAACAGTATATGGTGTGGGAGGAAAGTTGCTAATGGCAGTAAAATCTTTTTATAGGAATGCAATGGCAAATGTGAAGGTAGGGGATAAGTTAAGTGAAAGTTTTGAGGTCAATGTAGGTGTAAGACAGGGATGTGTCATGTCAGCTTGGTTGTTCAATATATACATGGATGGAGTGATTAGGGAATGTAGGGCTGTATCAATGGGTGTGGGAGCTAGACTGGAATCAGAGGGAAGAACATGGAAGATTTTAACATGCCTATATGCGGACGATGCAGTCCTGTTGGCGGAAAATGCTGAAGAACTTCAGAGAGTGGTCACTGACTTTGACAGGGTATGTGAAAAGAGAAAGTTAAAGGTCAATGTAGGGAAATGTAAGGTAATGGTGTTTGAGAGAAGAATGCATGAAACTATAGATTTTAAGGAAAAATATAGAATCAAGAAAGAACACAAGAAAAGTTGTAAAATAAAATTGAAAAATGAAGTACTAGAAGAGGTTGAAAGTTTCAAGTATTTGGGAGCTGTACTATGCAAATATGGTAAAATGGAGAGTGAGATAAAAGAGAGAAAAATGCAAGGGAGAAAAGTGATTGGAGAACTTGATAGTATTCTCAAAGGAAGAATGGTTAGCCAGGAAGTCAAAAAGTCACTGAGAAACAGTGTGCTGCTCCCAACACTCGTATGGAAGCGAGACATGGACAGCAAGTGACGAGGACCTCTTCAAACTAAGAGCTGTGGAGATGAGCTTTTTCAGAATGGCAGCTGGCATGAATAGGCTAGATGGGCCAAGTAATAGGGAAGTGTACGAGTCCTTTGGAATGGAAGAGCAGGCTTTGGGCATTGATTGTGGTGTGGTTGAGTGGATAAAGAGAAGTACTTTGAGGTGGTATGGTCATGTTCAGAGAATGGATGAAGACAGAATGCCAAGAAAGATATATGGGAGTCAGGTGAGTGGAACCGCTAGTAGTGGAAGACCACCTATGGTATGGGAAAAGAAAGTGGAAAAATATATTGAAGAAAAACTTCCACGTAGTGGAAGGGGCATTGTGGCACGGGCAAGGGAGGCATGTCTTGACAAAGTAGCTTGGAGACGTTTCTGTCATGGCCATCCTCTAGTGGGGGTTTCCCAGGGGGAAGCAAGGCATCGGAGATGATGATGATGATGATGAGGAAGTAAGAGAGCGGTGTGTGCGGATGTGCTGGAAATTGTGAAAAGGAACATCTTGAGATGGTTCAGCCATGTGGAACGTATGGGAAGCGAGAGAATGACTACGAGTGTGAGGTGGAACGACAGAGAGGGAGAGGCAGACCAAGAGTTAAGTGGAAGCGGTGTTGGTTGGGAGGAGTGGCGTCGGCCGACGGGATAGAGATGCTTGGGGGTGATTCATTCGTGGCCACCCCTTTGGGGATCACGGCGTCTGGCAATAATAGTAATAATAATTTCACTTATTTAAAAGAGCGCTCATTCTTCAAAATTAATTCGCACGTGCTCGAACAAAAGCAAAACTCAATAAAACCACATAACATATTTACAACACAATTTACATAGTTATTTATGCAATAATTATAACTACTAAACTCTATAATCATCTGTCACTACACCACTCTCCAGGTCGTAACACCTTTGAAACATAAAGGTCTTTAAATGCTTCTTGGAGGACTCAACAGATATAGACTGCTTAATGCAGTCTGGCAACCGATTATACAACCTTGGAGCCGTGTGGGAAAAAGCACGAGATACAAAAGCCGACTGATAAGCAACGGTAGGCTCATTCAATCCTAAAATATCATCCTGCACAGAGACATACAAGGTCGATCCTGCTGGGGGAGCAAAAGTTCAGCCAAGTATTTAGGCTCACCGAACTTAACCCCTTTGAAAACCATAAGACAAAGCTTGAACTTAATTCTGGCCTTGATCGGGAGCCAAATGCAACTCAATCAAACTCGATATAGTAGGCGTTCTTGGTGGGAGGCCAAAAACCAATCGAGCAGCACGATTTATTACCGACTGCAGTTTTTGTAGCAAATATTTGGGTAGGTCAAACCATAGAGAATTACAGTAGTTTGGTGATGGGCTGGTCTATCAGAGTGAGAAATGAGCAATCTCTGCCATACCCATAGCTTACTCTGACTGTTCCTTTTACTTATATATTTTCTAGATCTCAAGTGACGGCGTCTCTTCCGTGGATTGACCTCCCACTCTACCAAGATTGGAGGCCAAAGCTTCACATTTTTCCCTTGCCCCTCAACTTTCTCTTCATAATTGCTGAGGGGCACAGGGCCCTGGGTGGGGCTTTGGTTTCCCGGGCGTTTCCGCACCCTCCTCAGCTCCCCGCCATGGAGTGGCTGTGGTCGGCGGGTAGGGTTCTGTGGGGACGCTCGGTTATGGCCTTGGCCTTGCTCGGGGCCTTGGGGCTGTTCGGCCAGGCAGCATGGGGAACAACAACAACAACAACAACAACAGTAGTCTATGCGAGACAATATTTGAGAGTGAATCAGTGTCAAAAGACACTGTTTGTCCAGCAATTTTCGGACAACATATAGGTTACGAATCTGGTAGTTGCAAGTTTTGACTATCTGATCAATTTGTTTTTAAAAAACGAAATTTTGAATCAAAGAACACACCAAGATTCCTAACGAGTTCTGTTTCACTGATGTTAAGTGATCCAAAATCGTTGACACTAGTCCTGTTTCCATGGATAACAATTAGCTCAGTTTTCCCATCATTCAGTTTCAGCTTTCTGCGAACCATCCAGATCATAATATCCTACATCAAAATTGTCATTCTATCCTTTATATCTTCAACATCATCTATCTTAACATAGACTTGAGTGTCTCAGCATAAAAATTATATGATAATCCATGGGCATGAAGGAGAGATAGATAGAAGGAGATGAAGATAGATAGCTAGATAGATAGGATTATTATTGATTATATTGATTTGATTTATTTCACCATTGTAATAATTCTTAATCACTGTCCACTGCTTTCATGCATCGATTCGGATTGCAGAAAATCATTGATCTATTGCTTGTGACCCTGAGTCAAGCATGAGTCACTTGACTGACTGACTGAGTGTGTGTGCTTGTTGTCCGTGTTGCGAACCACCCACCATGCCAACAAAACTGTCTCCAGCATGGTTGTAAATGGTTTTAAGTCGTGTAATGGCCATTAGCCTTCACGAAGGCCATCTGGGCTAATGGATTTATCTAGATATGCCTTCACAAAGGCCATCTGGGCTAATGGATTTATCTCGATATGCCTTCTCAAAAGCCATCTGGGATGATGGAAGGGTTTAGATCTTTGAATAGTTGTATAATGTGTGTGCTATTTAATCTGCTGATGTAAAGAACTGGCACTTAACCCTCCAGCCCCGGCTATGTATTATATATATATTCCTCGAAACCCGGGTGTTTGGGCCGAAAAACGTCTAGGCTAGGCTACCGTATATGTGTTAATCTGACTGCTTCCCGCATTCCCGCGCATCCCCAAGCGTAGCTGTGTTATTTACCTGTAGAATGGCATTAAGTAGAGCTCTCTAAGTCAACTGGTTGAGTTGTGATGATGATTTCATTGGTGATAACTTTATGACCAAAACAGCCACTTTACACTACTTTTCGATACTTAACAACAACATACAGGCACACACGAACAAGCGACGCTCTCCTTCTTGTGGCCGGAGATGCGGGGCGTCGGTCCAGCCGGCTGTTGTTTACATGCGTCGGACCGACGCCTCGCACACGAAGCTCACAGGCTTTCAACCACTGGGCGTTCAAGAGCCCTTCCGGGCAGCTGTTATATGCTTTTTTATGGGCGTTCAAGAGCCCTTCCGTGGTGAGAGGGTTAATACACCTGAAAAACACCAGCTATTATTTTTGTTTTTTTTATTAATGCTGAAATTTGTTGACAGATTCAAATTTTGTTGGTATTCTCCGTGACAACCTGGTAAATCGTCATTGTGATGAGTGTTGGTGGCGCCACCATCCTGGCCCTTTGGAACTGACCCTGCCGCCCCGCATCACCTCTTCGGACCACCTCCACAACCTCACCAACGCTGCTCACTCCCTGCTCCCCCTTGGACCCACCATGCCTTACATCAACACACAAACTCTCATGGACAAACTGGTGAGAGATTGTTTTAATTTCTTAACCATTATCAACTTTCTATTCTTGTACCTTTACCATGTTTTACATCAATACACACACCTTCATGGACAAAGTGGTGAGACGTCTTGTGTTCAAATCTTACCCACTCAACTTTCTATTCTTTTACTAAGGTATTGCCTTGATATAAATCAACACCCAACCATCATGGACAAACTAAATCACTAGTAATTTCTGTACTTAATATTCTACTACAATACTTTGCTAAACCACCGTTAATTTCCTTTCTCTTATTAGTAACATATAATCCTTTTTTTTTCACCTACCGGTACCTTACATTATACACTAACCTACATTACTGTACTTGCTATCCTACCTTACTTCATATCTTATTATACTGACTTACCTTACTTTATATCCGACTACTGCACTTAGGGGAGAGCGGTGATAGTTCAGCCACTTTCTATGAAAATAATTGTAAAAAAATAAGTATTGGAAGCAGTTTACTTTTATTGGTATCTCATTAACCCTCGGTTCCCGGTTGGGCTCTGAGGAGCCCATAATAAACTATGGCCCGGCACCCAGATGGGCTCATGAGCACCATAAGCTTGAAAGCCTATTAAGGGGACCGACCGGTTATTTAGGCTTAAAAAAATTGAAATCCTGAAAATACCAATAGGTGTTTACATCCCTTGCCCCTCAACTTTCTCTTCGTAATTACTGAGGGGCACAGGGCCCTGGGTGGGGCTTTGGTTTCCCGGGCGTTTCCGCACCCTCCTCAGCTCCCCGCCATGGAGTGGCTTCGGTCACCCAGGCTTTATTGTGGTCGGCGGGGAGGGTTCTGTGGGGGCACTCGGTTATGGCCTTGGAATTGCTCGGGGCCTTGGGGCTGTTCGGCCAGGCAGCTTGGGGAACAACAACAACAACTCAACAAGAGTCAACATCCCTTCATAAGCCAGTGAAATGTTATTAGTGAAAACCATTGGAAATTGTGTTTTTTTATGTTTTCCAAATTTGTCCTATAATTCAAAAAACGTTATATAGCGAACTTTGAAATTAACATGCTCGGTAACTACTGGTCGTACGAGGAGCATACCTATATAAATGGAAAGAGCGTAAGCTACTCTACAACCTCCCATACGCTTTATCTACTAGTTTGCCGTGTTCCTGCGTAAAATATTATAAAACTATTTTTGTTTTTTTTAAGTTCACCTAATTACCTTAGACTTTCACATGTTTTTCTCAGAACCTATATTGTCGCACTTTCGGATGTTACTCTAAAATTATTATTGGACCTATAGGAACGGTGTACATACCATTGGAAAGGTAATTACAAACTACAAGGTCTATAAAGCCAATTTACTCTAGCCAACTTTGTTTGGTTGCAGCATGTTATCACAGTCGTAAAATTCTACACAATAATTTCACCTTAATTCATAATCACCTAAATCCAAAAATACACATAATATATAAAATGTTCTTTATGGCAACTACAGACACACCTATTGTGAGTTGTTTGATCACATACAGCACATGCTATAGGGATTTCTGTAGGAGTTGAATGGGTCGTAGTAGAGCTTTAGTTTTCAACCTTTTTTACCTAAATTGAAAGAAAAACGCAAAAAAAAAAAAAAAAAAAATGACCTACTTTTATGGTCACATACACCTGTGCCAAATTGCATTTACATTGGAAGTAAGGCCTGGAAGTTCGTAAATAACCGGTCGGTCCCCTTAAGCTTGTTTTGAAAGCTGTGCGTCCGACGCATGTAAACACAGCCGGTCGGAGCGACGCACACCTTCGAAAACAAGAAGGAGAAGTCCGACTTTTGTTGTTATTGTTTTGGAGAGCAAGAACAAGTCTTTGTTATTGTCTGATATTGCTAACATCGCATCGAAACTCTCTCCACGGAAATCTTCATCACAACTGAACCAGTTGACCTAGAGAGCTCTACTCAACGCCATTCTACAGATACGAAACAGGGCTACGTTTTGAAATGTGTGTGAATTATCTAGCACTTAAAATGACAAATATAGGGCTAGCCTATTACAACGTTTTTCGGTCAGATCTCCCGGGTTTCAGGGCTATCCTATAGAAGACGAGACCGGTCTGTGAGGGTTAAGGCCCACAATCTTGGCGCTATTGTCTGTTACGTTTGAAGCTTAATCTCGGTTAGTTATTGAATAGGAAAATTACGAAACTCCCCCACAAGTCCGAACCATCCCGACTAGGTGGGATGGTTCCGAGACAAGGTAGGGATAGTTCGACCATACATTTCATGTTAATTAATCGCAATTTAAAAAGATCTGGGATAACTAGTTTGTAATTATTTACTACTTCAAATAATTTGTTTATCTTCCACACATAAGATTAAATTTATGGAGGGATGGTACGACTAGTGGATGAACCATCCCCCCTAATCATTATTAGTTATCCGGACCATCCCACACATCTCTGTATTATTTTGAATTATATACTGGGTACACAAGAGATGTAGTGGAGCTAGAGGACCTTTGACAAGAATCATAGACTTTGAATGTGCAGTGTGCAACGGAGAACTTGTGTTAACCCTCCAGACTCGGATGGCCGCTCAGGAGGCCATTAGCCATTGCTACTCTGAAGCGCCTACGGGTTAATCTAAGCCTTAAAACCAATTAAAACTGCACTAGAGAAAGTTTTGTTTTCTTGGCGAGTCGTCCTTATAACCAACAACAACAAGAACACACAGCCAGCAGCCAGTCAGCTGACTCCTGCTTGTAAGCAAGCCTTACGAAAGCTTGTACCTTCTGAACCCGAGTCCCAAACCATGCATGAAAGCAGACGACAGTGATTTTTTTTTTTTTTTTTTTTTTTTTTTCTCTCTATGTGATTGAGGGAGGCAAAAGGCATAACTGCCTATAGCGAGTGCCTCCCCCATAGTTGAAAGAGTGACAGGGCCAAAATCAAGGGATGTTCGAGCCAAAATGCCTGGACACACGGAGTTTGAAGCAATTTAAGTCATAGGAAGAGGGAAAGACTGATTCTGGGAGAGAGTTCCAGAGCTCAGCTGTTGAGTAGAAGAAAGTTTGAGCGTAACGTTTCACTCTTGGGTTGGAGAGTTGCACAGAGTAGGGGTGGGATTGAGTTGCAAGACGGGTACCACGTGCCCTACGTAAAGGAGGTGGTATGCACTGGGATAGCTCTGAGGAACACTGATTATTATAGTAGCGATAGAATAGCGAGAGAGATGCAACATTGCGGCGGAGAGAGAGAGATTGCAGAGAGTTGGTGAGTGGACGGGAGTTAATGATACGAAAGGCCTTCCTTTCAACTTTGTCTAGGAGAGCAGTGTGAGAGGAACCTCCCCACACATGTGAACAATACTCAATACAAGGGCGCACTATGCCCCTGTACAGAGCAAGAAGCTGTGCAGGGGAAAAGAACCCCCTAAGGCGGTTGAGCACACCCAGCTTCTGGGAGGCTGCCTTAGCAAGACTGGTAATATGGTCCTTCCAAATGAGAGCAGAAGAAAAAGAGACACCAAGAATATTGAGAGAAGATGAAGGGTTGATTTTTGTATTGTTGAAGAATAAGGGATAGTCCGCTGGGAGATCCTGACGGGTAGATAGATGGAGAAATTGGGTTTTGGAAGCATTAAAGTTAACAAGGTTTTCTCTGCCCCAATTGGAAATAGTATTTAGATCAGAATTTAAGAGTTCTATGGCTTCATTACGTTTGTCGTTGAGGGATTGCTGGCTGGGGCGTTCTGAAAAACTAATGGAGTAGTGCAAGGTTGAGTCGTCTGCGTATGAATGGATGGGAATTAAGGTACAGTTAAGGAGATCATTTATAAAAATTAGAAAGAGAATAGGAGATAGGACAGAGCCCTGAGGAACACCGGAGTTTATAGGGTGAGGAAGTGAACAATGGCCGTCCACAACCGCGGCTATGGAACGGCCGGAAAGGAAATTAGAGACAAAGGCACAGATGGAGGGATAGAAACCGAAGGAGGGTAGTTTAGAAACTAAAGATTTATGCCAGACTCTATCGAAGGCTTTCGATATGTCTAGTGCAATAGAAAAAGTCTCACCGAAGTCCCGAAAGGAGGATGACCAAGAGTTAGTAAGAAATTAAAGATCACCAGTAGAGCGACCCTTAACCTGACAAGCGCGATATAGATGTAGGTGCTAGGGTAGTTATTTGTGCATTTCTAGCCCTGGATTCTGACAGAATTCGTTATATTTACAATATAAACCATTATTTGTTTTCGGTATGCTTTTATTTTACATATATGATGTATATATGAACCTTCAAGAGTGCTAAAATAAGTGGGAAAAGCATTTGGGTGGTGAAAAACGAAGATATTGGCCACCCGGTCATAATCTCAGGCGAGAGAGAGAGACAGGCAGCCTTCCCTCTCGCTGTCTGGGAGTCAACTGAGGAGAGCGGGGCGGTGTGTGCCGGTGTCTGGGTGTTGCATAACGATCTTTTATGCAACCCACTTGTGCTACATTATCGCGGGAGAGAAAAATAACCGATAAATGATGATAATAAGAGGAAAAATAGGTGATAATTGAGGAGGGGAGGGAGGGGGGAATAAGGTGGGGAAGGAGGGGAGGGGGGTGGGTGAGATTTACATGGATGAGTACTGGAGGGGAATTATCTCACCTAGAGACAAATTCCTTTGTTTTGATAGGCCCTTTTTTTTATGGAAGGCTTTTTTTATGGTCCTGCTTCCGTGAGGCCTATCGCGTTCCCTATAGGAAGCCTTCCGTGAGGCCTATCGCGCTTGCCGGGTTAAGGAAGCCATACTGGCGATCTGAGAGCAGATTATGAGAAGAGAAATGCTTAAGAAATTTGGAAGCAAGAATAGTTTCAAAAACTTTAGAAAGACAAGAGATAAGAGCAATTGGACGATAGTTGGAGGGTTGAGAGCGGTCACCCTTCTTTGGGACAGGTTGAATGTGAGCAAATTTAGACTTCCTAAACAAGACTTAGGAATGGTTACAATGGTTGTTGTTGTTGTTCCTCAGGCTGTCTGGCCGAGCAGCCCCAAGGTCCCGAGCAAGGCCAAGGCCATAACTGAGCGCCCCCACAGAACCCTCCCAGCTTACCACTAATAATGCCCAGGTGACCGAAGCCACTCAAAGGCGGGGAGCTGAGGAGGGTGCAGAAACGCCCGGGAAACAAAAGCCCCACCCAAGGCCCTGTGCCCCTCAGCAATTATAAAGGGAAAGTTGAGGGGCAAAGGAAAAATGTGATGCTTTGACTCCCAATCTGCCAGGGTTGGCAGTAGGGAGGTCAATCCACGGAAAAGACGCCGTCACTTGAGATCTAGAAAACATATAAGTAAAAGGAACAGTCAGAGTAAGCTATGGGTATGGCAGAGAACGCTCAACTCTCATTCTGATAGACCAGCCCATCACCAGGGTTACAATGGTGGAATATATCAGTAATCAATAATCAATTATCAATATAATCAATAGTATTACATAATATATAATCAATATAAGAGAGTTGCTCCCTCCAAGTATGTTTGCTGCCAGTGCTTGATGCAGCAGGCTATTCGAGGAGGCAGCTCTCACCCCCGCGAAGTATGGCTGACCAGGCACCGACTTGAGATGTTGTCCAAGGCTTTCTTGAATACTTCCGTTGGCACGTCCATCAGGTTTCTCACGTTCTCTGGCATTTTGTTGAAGAGGCTCGGTCCCCTGTTTGTCAACCAGGAGTCCCTCAGTGTGCCCAGAGCTCCCCTAAACGTTTGGGGTGGGATGATACATTTCCTACCCCCTCTGTCGCTCCAGTTCCATGATATTGTGGTGTGAAGGTTTGGAACTAGACCCTCGATAACTTTCCATGTGTAAATTATCAAGTATCTCTCTCTTCTTCGCTCCAGTGAATATAAGTTAAGAGCCTTCAGCCGATCCCAGTAATGAAGATGTTTTACCGAGCTGATGTGGGACGTGAAGCTCCTTTGAACACTCTCTATTTCATATATTTCCCCGGCTTTGTGTGGAGATGTTAGCACACTGCAATACTCCAGTCGTGGGATCACCAGCGATTTGAAAAGTGTTATCATTGGCCGTTCTTCTCGTGTCTTGAAAGTGTGCAGTATCCAACCTACAAGTTTCCTCGCCGCTACTGACTTGGCCTGATTATGTTCTTTGAAAGACATGTTTTCTGACATTATTATCCCAAGATCTTTAACCTCTGATTTTCGTGGGATTGGCAGGCCGCAGGAGTGACTGTTAAGTAGGTTGTGGTTTTTGTGGTTGTGGTAGGTTATCTTTTCATTTCCTCCATACCTTATCAGCTGAAATTTCTCTTCGTTAAATTGCATGTTGTTGTTCCCTAAGCTGCCTGGCCGAACAGCCCCGAGTCCCTGAGGAAGGCCATGGCCATGATCGGGCTTTCCCACAGAGCTCTCATTGAGTGTAGATTGTGTTGTTGGCGTAAGTGGTCGTGTGAAATGCAGTCTTCTATGATGTGTTTAATGGTATGGGGTGCTGTGTTACATCCCGGGCAGGCGTCGACAACGGAGTCATCCAGTCTCTTCTGATAGCTCAGGAGAGCTGGATGGTGTCCGCATCTCAGCCTGGCCAGGTGGACTCTGTCCTCGCGAGGAAGGGAAGATTCGGAAGGATGGATTTTGGGAGGTCGTGCATGCAGCTGCGTGTTGTCTGTGAGTGAGTGGATGGATCGGCGAGAGATATGAGTATGGATGTGCTTCTGGAAGTTGGTTCGGGGTGGGCAGGGAGGGAGAGAGGACAATAATTGTGTGTGATACCGTGTGCTGGGTGTTGTTTTGATATTTCTTGGTGTCTGTGGGTGTGTTGCCATGTAGTTTAGTGGGTGGTCTTGGTTCGTGGAGGCTGCTGCCAGGAATTGAGTGCCTCTCATGTCCAGATGGTCTTTGACTTTGAGGATTTTGGTTTCTTGATGTAGGTGATCTGTGGGTGCAGTAGCTGTGCAGCCTGTAATGATCTTCAGGGCTTTGTTTTGAATAGTCTGTAAGGTCTTATGATGTGTTTCAGCTAGATTAGAAGCCCAGTCTGGGCTTGCGTATTCCATCACTGATCTTATATATTGTTTATATACTGTGGTGGTAGTTTCTTTGTTGTGTCCAAATTTTGTGTGAGCAAGTGACCTGAGGGCGTTAAGTCTGGGTCTCAGTTTCTTTTTAATGTTTGTGGTGTGCTGTTTGAATGTCATATGAGTATCATATGTTACTCCTAGGGTTTTGGGTGTGTGTGTACAGTATGTGTTAGGGGTGTGTTGTTTATGGTGAGTTGAGGGATGTATTCGTGTTCTGTCCAGCTTGTGAGCAGGGTTGCGGTGGATTTGGCTAGGGCTAGATTAAGTCTGTTTGTAGTGCACCAGCCATGTAGTGTGTTGAGATAGGGTTGAAGGAGATCTGTTGCTCTTTTTGGGTCATGGTGTGTGCATGTGAGTGTTATGTCATTGCATAGGAAGCTAAGTTTATTTGGGGCGTATTGGGTGTAGTTATATCGTGCATGTACAGCATGTTGTTGTTGTTGTTCCCCAGGCTGTCTGGCCGAACAGCCCCAAGGTCTCGAGCAAGGCCAAGGCCATAAACGAGTGCCCCCACAAAATCCTCCCTGCTTACCACTAACAAAGCCCGGGTGACCGAAGCCACTCCAAGGCAGGGAGCTGAGGAGGGTGCGGAAACGCCCGGGAAACCAAAGCCCCACCCAAGGCCCTGTGCCCCTCAGCAATTATGAAGGGAAAGTTGAGGGGCAAGGGAAAAATGTGACACTTTGGCTCCCAATCTGCCAGCTTCTAGGTTGGCAGTAGGGAGGTCAATCCACGGAAAAGACGCCGCCACTTGAGATCTAGAAGATATATAAGTAAAAGGAACAGTCAGAGTAAGCTATGGGTATGGCAGAGATCGCTCAGTTCTCACTCGGATAGACCAGCCCATCACCACATGACTAGAACCCAGCCTCTCAGCATCAGCTAGAAAAGGCCCTAGAAAGCCGCCTTTGGCGGGGGGATAGCTCCCCTATTTCAACTCCTTTCGGGGTTGGGCACCCGCCCTTAAATTGCATGTTGTTATCTTTGGTCCACTGAAATACAGAGTTTATGTCCGCTTGCAAGATTTCTTTGTCTTCTATTGTGGTTATTCCTAGACTTAGTTTTGTGTCGTCTGCAAATGATGAGACACCGCTGTGTTGTACATTAGCATCTACAGACCGTAGCCGCGTTGGCAGAGCGGCGGCGCCGCATTCGGACGAAGCTCGGAATTCCCGCCTAACTCACCGTCTTGTTTCTCACCTCACACAATAACTACACAATGTAGAGTGTTCTAGTGTTCATCCATCGCATGGCAACGACCATATTTACCTCTGGTATGCATAAAAACTTGGTTAGGCCATTTATTTGCAGAGATATGGGCATCGGTAAATGACGAAAGTCGGGAGTAAACACTTAATTCTAGCCTTTCGTCCAGCTTACTGACCTAATTATTTTTATCATAAAAACTGGATCACTTGGTCTGGAGACTTCAAGTTTTCACCAAAAGCAAGACTACAACGACAACTGCCGCTGGATATATATATAAGCTAGGTTAGGCAGTTTTTTTTTTTTTTTTATAAAAAAGCACGGAAAAATCCAGAGAATTCAAAGAAATCGCCGGGTTCGGGGGGAGTATTTAAAGGGCCCGAAGTTTGAGGGTTAAATGACCCGCCTGTTAGTGTTGATTTCGACAGTGTAACGCTGGAGTGTGTGAATAAATTCTGCTATTTGGGCGATACAGTTTCTGCCGGAGGTGGCGCTGAAGCTGGCTCCATTGCTAGTGTCAGAAGTGGCTCAGGGAAGTTTAGAGAGCTGTTGCCACTCCTGACCATGAGAGAGCTCTCACTTCACCTTAAAGGGAAGGTGTATACCTCGTATGTTAGGAGTGCGATGACCTATGCCTCGGAGACGTGGCCGGTTAAAGCAGAGGATATCAATAGAATGGAATGGAATGAGAAGAGAATGCTGAGATGGATATATGTGGGATTGACCTCAGTGACAATGTATCGAGTGAGGAATTAAGAAGGCGTCTGGGCATTAGGAGTTCAGTTAACCCGGTAGGCGCGAGCTATGTGTAGTTAACACCACACTTCTGGGCGGCAATATTAGGCTCCATTCCTGCCTACAATCGTAATTTTACGATAAATATCGTTATTACTTATTCATATGCGCCTATTTTACCTTTACTGTGAAGATAGTAACCTGTAACAACAATAAAACAAGTGGGAATATAATTTTTCTGGTCAAAATCGCTAATAAACATGGAGCGGCCCATTCATTAAATGTGGAGCACAGTGAGGCAACCCCTCCCCTCGCGAGCTCTGGAGCATGACTGAGAGTCCCACCCCACTGTCTACCTCTGCCAACACACTCGCTAGGCACATGACACCCTGCAACCAGTTTGCTAATGTTAGCACGAAAATATACCAATGAATTAGGGAATAACAGGGAAAATTGGTCATAATTGAGGGGGGGGGGAAGAGGGGATGTGGAAGAGTGATATGAGGTATGGAGGGGGAAAAAAAATGTTTTAAGTGCTACTGGGGCCTTTTAAAATGTTTTTTTTAGGCCTTCCCTCTGAAGAGCTTTCTCGCCGTTGCCCAGTAAAACCTCTTAAGAGTGTTCTCGCCATTCCCAGGTTAAGTGATGTGCACGAACCGACTTGGTTGGTTTGGACACATGGAGAGAATGGATAATCAGAACTGGGTGAAGAAATGCCGGACTGTGAACGTGGGGGGAGTTGTGCATAGGGGTAGACTTAAAATGACGTGGGATCAGGTACTCCGCTCCGATCTCAAAATAAAGAACTTGACAACAGAGGCAGTCCTTGACAGGGTCATCTGGAAAGCCGCCATTTAGGACGTGAGACTTTAATCATATTCTCTGTGAACAAAACATTTTTTAAACTTGTATGTATGAATGTACTGTACAGTATTAATACATTAACAAAATGTCAAATTCATATCATCATCATCATCATCTCCGACGCCTTGCTTCCCCCTGGGAAACCCCCACTAGAGGATGGCCATGACAGAAACGTCTCCAAGCTACTTTGTCAAGACATGCCTCCCCTGCCCGTGCCACAATGCCCCTTCCACTACGTGGAAGTTTTTCTTCAATATATTTTTCCACTTTCTTTTCCCATACCATAGGTGGTCTTCCACTACTAGCGGTTCCACTCACCTGACTCCCATATATCTTTCTTGGCATTCTGTCTTCATCCATTCTCTGAACATGACCATACCACCTCAAAGTACTTCTCTTTATCCACTCAACCACACCACAATCAATGCCCAAAGCCTGCTCTTCCATTCCAAAGGACTCGTACACTTCCCTATTACTTGGCCCATCTAGCCTATTCATGCCAGCTGCCATTCTGAAAAAGCTCATCTCCACAGCTCTTAGTTTGAAGAGGTCCTCGTCACTTGCTGTCCATGTCTCGCTTCCATACGAGAGTGTTGGGAGCAGCACACTGTTTCTCAGTGACTTTTTGACTTCCTGGCTAACCATTCTTCCTTTGAGAATACTATCAAGTTCTCCAATCACTTTTCTCCCTTGCATTTTTCTCTCTTTTATCTCACTCTCCATTTTACCATATTTGCATAGTACAGCTCCCAAATACTTGAAACTTTCAACCTCTTCTAGTACTTCATTTTTCAATTTTATTTTACAACTTTTCTTGTGTTCTTTCTTGATTCTATATTTTTCCTTAAAATCTATAGTTTCATGCATTCTTCTCTCAAACACCATTACCTTACATTTCCCTACATTGACCTTTAACTTTCTCTTTTCACATACCCTGTCAAAGTCAGTGACCACTCTCTGAAGTTCTTCAGCATTTTCCGCCAACAGGACTGCATCGTCCGCATATAGGCATGTTAAAATCTTCCATGTTCTTCCCTCTGATTCCAGTCTAGCTCCCACACCCATTGATACAGCCCTACATTCCCTAATCACTCCATCCATGTATATATTGAACAACCAAGCTGACATGACACATCCCTGTCTTACACCTACATTGACCTCAAAACTTTCACTTAACTTATCCCCTACCTTCACATTTGCCATTGCATTCCTATAAAAAGATTTTACTGCCATTAGCAACTTTCCTCCCACACCATATACTGTTAACACATCCCACAGGCCCTCCCAGTCTACTTTGTCGTAGGCTTTTTCCAAATCCATGAATGCTGCATAGAGTTTTCTGTTTTTGGCCAGATACTTCTCTACCAACAATCGCATTGAGGCTATCTGGTCAACGCAGCCCCTGCCCTTTCTGAAACCTCCCTGTTCCTCGCCTATTTTGTCATCCGTTATCTTCTGTAGCCTCTGTGTTACTACTCTTGCGTGTACCTTTCCAGGTATGCTAAGCAAGCTAATTCCCCTATAATTCTTACACTCTTCTTTACTACCCTTCCCTTTGTACAAGGGTACTATCACTGCTTTCCTCCAGTCCTCTGGTACACTTTCCTTTTCCCATGATAATTTACATAACCTATGCATTATGTCAACAGCTTCTTCTCCTCCATATCTCAGCATTTCACCTGGGATGTTATCTACTCCAGCAGCTTTGCCCATTTTAAGTCTATTGATTGCTTCTTTTACTTCTTCTCTGCTTATCTGGCTTTCAACTACCCTGTTTATTCTACCTCTCTCCATTCCTATGGATGAAATCTTTGCCTTCCCCCTACTCTTTACAGCTAAGCTACTAAAATGATCTTTCCATACTTTCACCACACCATCACCCTCTACCACTTCCCCATTCATGTCCCTCATCCTACCACCTGAGACACTCTCAGTCTTCTTCCCTCTGGCTTCTTTCACAGCTCTGTAGTATGCTTTCCTGTCATTCAGAAACTGTTCACTAATCTTTCTCCCATATGCCTCATCTGTCTTCCTTTTAGCGTCTTGTATCGCCCTCTTCACTCTTTGTTTCAAATTTTTATATTCTTCTTTCCTCGCATCTCTAGTTTCTCTAGGTATATTCTTTTGCAGCATACTCTTTCTGAACTCTTTCTTCTTTTTCACTATTTCTTCTATCTCTTTACTAAACCATGCGTTACCTTTCTTCTTCCACATTTTAAAGGTTTTCTTCCCACATACTTTCTCAGCTGCTTTAATCATGGAGTCTCTTGTACCTTTCCATACTTCGTCTACAGTATTTCCCAGATCTATCATAACATCCATGTCCTTTATAGTCTCTTTCAGGATGTCCTTGTATTTTGTTGCATTACATTCTTCATTTAATTTTCTCACATTTATTCTCTCTACTGTCAGTTTTCTCTCTTTCCTCTCATATTTCCACTCTTTCCTTATCCTAACTTTTGTCAGCACTGTATAGTGGTCTGATCCCGTCAGCATACCTCTTACAGCTTTTGAATCTAAAATTCTTCCTTTTAGTCCGGAGTCCATCATGGCGTAGTCAATTAGAGATTTCTGTTCCTGCTCACCTTCACCTCTGTGCCATGTATATCTATGAATGTGACGATGTTCAAAAAATGTGTTAGCCAGAAACATCTCTCTCTCCGCACACACTTCTAAAAGGAAGTCACCATTCATATTCCTACCCTCCACACCCCATTTACCCACTATACCTTCTATCTCCTCGTTTCCAACTCTACCATTCATGTCGCCTACTAATATTACTTGTGTACACTCTTGCCTTTCTCTTATACATTTATTGACTTTATTCCAAAATTTTCTATTTTCTTCCGCACCTTTCCCAGTTTCTTGGTTGACTGGTGCATAGACACACATAAAAGTATACCTATCTATCCCAATCTTGCACTCACACCATACAATTCTTGAGTCCACGCATCCATAGTTTTTCACACACTTCCTCAACCTTTCTGACAAAATTACTGCTACCCCTTCCTTTTTCTTACGTTTATATCCTGCATCCAATCCAGACCAGACAACCCATCCTTCCCCACCCCACAAATCATGCTCACTCTCACCATCCCACACTCCAGAACCCAACAGGTGCGTCTCACCTACCCCACACACATCCACACATCCATCTTTAAGCTCTCGCATCAGACACTCTCTCTTGCTAAAATCATTTATGCCATTGGCATTGAAGGCACAGACACGGAGCACGCTTTCCTTCACCCGAACGACGTTTCCACCACTTTTCTGCTTTGTTCCTCCACCCCCGAGGGGGTCCTGGCCGGCAGCATACCGAGCACAGTTGTTTCCCAGGAGGACTTGGGGCCTGGACATAATGCCTCCAAACAGGGCGCCGGATTGTCAAAAGTATACTAAAAGAAAAACTAAAAACTGATACCAACATCAGTAAAAAAACATACAACACAGTAAAAATGAAAATATTAAGAAGATAGGGAGAACAAAAATATACAGGGGACAACAGAAATATAGTTACAAGGGGGATAATTTTTATAGTGGAAATTAAGAGAGGATTTAAAATTAAAAACAAAGTGTGCTGCTGAAGAAAATAGCACACCCGCCCTCCCCTTTAGTTCCACCGTCAAGCAAAAATAAAAATGTTAGAAATTTAAAAGGGAGGATTAAAATAAGGACGGTGTAATAACGAGGCTACCTCGAGAAGGCGGGGTAGGACTTACTTACCGTAACTAGTCACGGTAAGCTACAGAGGTGCGTTTTAGCAAGACTTTAACCAATACCGTACTTATACGCAGATGACAGGACCTCTAAACCTCATTGGTTACGATACTGCCACTGCGCAAAGCAGTGGCAGTAGCAGTGCGCAAGATATTCTAAATATCTTGAATACAATAAAGATTCAGCATAATATTTATTAAATTGATGCATGACATATTCATAGAGGTAGAGTTTACAAAACAAACTTTAAAAGTCACATCATAATTGCAAAAAACACAAAAAATTAGCTCAATCTCCAACAGTTCTACTGCAGTACTTCGATTTCCCATTGAATGATTTTTGCTTCCGTGGCCGGGGACCCTCAGGGAGTGCCGAGCGCATTACTGAGATAATCCTTTCGGACATCGAAGCATACATCCCATTCTCTTTCTCTCAAACTAACTCACAAAAATCTTGATTTAATTACGCTTGTTCTACTGCTGTTCACAATAAGGAGGAAGCATTCAAACTAAAAAAATCCCGTACTTTATATGTCTCTGCCCGGAATCAAGCCAAATCTGTTCTTCGACTCACCAAACACTCTTTCATCAATAACAAATGCTCTGAACTTTCCAACTCTAGCTCTTCCAAAGCTTTTTGGCATCTAGCCAAAAACCTCTCCAACAATTTCACTTCCTCGTCTTTTGCTCCTCTTTTCCACTCTGACGGTACCACCGTCACCTCTTCCTCTGACAAAGCTCAACTCTTCGCTCAAACTTTCACTAAAAACTCTACCTTGGATGATTCCGGTGCTATTCCTCCCTCTCTACCAACCTCTCACTTACTTAGGCCTAATATCATAATCTCTTCTAAGGATGTACTCTCTGCCCTCTCTGTGCTTAATAGTAAGAAGGCGTACGGACCGGATGGTGTTCCTCCTGTTGTACTAAAAAACTGGTCTTCCGTTCTGACTCCCTGCCTAGGCAAACTCTTTCGGCTCTGTCTATCCTCTAACATCTTTCTTTCATGCTGGAAGTTTGCTCTTATTCAACCTGTCTCAAAAAAGGGTGATCGCTCTCAACCCACAACTATCGTCCAATTGCTCTCATTTCTTGCATCTCTAAAGTTTTTGAAACTATTCTTAACTCAAAATTTCGTAAGCATTTATCTTCCCATAATCTACTTTCAGATCGCCAGTACGGTTTCCTTAACCCTTGTCTAGCGGGGGGTCTGTGGCCGTTTTGGGCCTTTTTAGGCCATTCTGACTGCTATATCAACCATCAGCATGAAAGGAACTGTATTGTGCCGAAAACTAGGTGGAAATCGCTACACAATGACACCACATACAGCTACGTAGCACTCGTGGAGCCCTGACAGTGTTACCTCAAAGATGGAAGTTTAGCTAATTTTGCTACATTGTTCACTTTTCGCTAACTATTGGTCACACTGTCATCCACCAGTGTGGTGGTTGAACTGGAGTTAGTGTGGGCCGGGAGGCCACAGATGTCGGACGTATGGTTCATTACTGTTCCACCCATTTTCACTCGATCTTCATCCATTTTTCACCCGTTTTCTCCCAGTTTCTTTCACTCGACTTAAGTCGAGCGCCGCTAGTAAAGGGTTAAGGGCCGCTTTACTGGTGATCTTCTTGCTTATCTTACTAACTCTTGGTCATCCTCCTTTCGAGACTTTGGTGAGACTTTTTCTATTGCTCTAGACATATTGAAAGCCTTCGATAGAGTCTGGCATAAGTCTTTAATTTCCAAACTACCCTCCTTTTTTTCTATCCCTCTATCTTTGCCTTTGTCTCTAATTTCTTTTCAGATCACTCCATAGCTGTATTTGTGGACGGCCATTATTCACTCCCTCAACCTATCAACTCCTGTGTTCCTCAGAGTTCTGTCCTGTCTCCAATTCTCTTTCTAATATTTTTCAATGTTCTTAACTGTACCTCTAGTCCTATCCACTCATATGCTGATGACTCTACCTTACTCTCTTAAACTAGTTTTTCACATCAACCCAGCATGCAAGCACTCCAAAACGAACATGGCGAGGCCATAGAATGTCCATCTTCTGATCTTTTAATTATTTCTGATTGGGTCAAAGTCTCAGAGAAAATCTTTTTACTTTTAAAGCCTCCAAGACCCAGTTTCTCCTTCTATCTCTCCATCACAATCTTCCACAAGACTATCAACTATTCTTCAATTATACACAACTCAACCCTTCATCTTCTCTCCACATTCTTGGTGTATCTTTTTCATCTGACCTTTCTTGGAAAGATCATATTACCATGCTTGCTAAAACAGCTTCCCAAAAGTTAGGTATACTCAACCGCACAGCTTCTTGCTCTGTATCAAGACACAGTGCGCCCCTGTATTCACCTACAGTATTTGTAGTTTACATGAATTGAGCTGCGTTCGTGTTGTCCTGTCTCAGTTTCTATTGACTATCCAGTTTACTTTTAAAATCGTGGATATTTCTTGCTTCTACAACCTCCGCACTTAAGTTATTCCACCACCTCTCTGGTTCTTCCATCGTCCAGCCTGATAAAATCCTCCTTGTCGAGTTTCTCGAAACCTCTCGTGCATCTATACATTGTTATCGGGTCTATCTTTCTAGTTTTTCAGGGTAGTGTAGGTCCTTTAGTTCTGGGATCAGATTGGTTGCCATTCGTTGTACTTTCTCCAATTTATTGATATATTTTCTTAGATGGGGGGACCATACCACTGCTGCATATTCCAATCTAGGTCTGATCATGGATGTGATTATCTGGGTTAGCATGCTTTCTTTCAAATAATTGAATGCTACTCTCGTACTTGTTATTAATCTATATGTTGCTCCAACTATATGATTTACTAGTGATGGGCTGGTCTATCAGAGTGAGAACTGAGCGATCTCTGCCATACCCATAGCTTACTCTGACTGTTCCTTTTACTTTTATATTTTCTAGATCTCAAGTGACGGCATCTCTTCCGTGGATTGACCTCCCAGTCTACCTAGATTGGTAGCCAAAGTGTCACATTTTTTCCTTTTCCCCTCAACTTTCTCTTCATAATTGCTGAGGGGCACAGGGCCCTGGGTGGGGCTTTGGTTTCCCGGGCGTTTCCGCACCCTCCTCAGCTCCCCGCCATGGAGTGGCTTCGGTCACCCAGGCTTTATTGTGGTCGGCAGGGAGGGTTCTGTGGGGGCGCACGGTTATGGCCTTGGCCTTGCTCGGGGCCTTGGGGCTGTTCGGCCAGGCAGCTTGGGGAATAACAACAACTATATGATTTATGTGCTTCTCAGGGGATAAATTTTCTTGGATAATCACTCCTAGGTCCTTTTCCATGCTTGCCTTTCTGATTTCCTCATTTCCTAACCTATAGCTTCCATTTGGTCTTCTGCCACGCTTCCCCATTTCTAGGACGTGGTACTTTTTACCATTAAATTCCATCTCCCATGTTTTGCTCCAGTTATGGATTCTGTCTACAGTAGTTCTTGTAATTCTGTACAGATGTTTTCGTTGATGATCTGTTTCATGAGTTTGGCGTTATCTGCAAACATGTTCATATACGCATCAACTCCGTTGGTCATGTCATTAACATAAATTAAGAACATCCACTCTTGATTTTTGCCCATTGCGAAACTTCACCCCTAATCGTCGTTCGCATGGTTCTCCCTTGTAGATAACTTTTCATCCAGTCCAATAGCTTTCCTCTCATTCTCCCTACAGTACCGGTACTTAATTTCCATATTAATCTGTTATATGGTACTCTGTCAAATGCTTTCATTAGGTCTAGGTGTATACAGTCCACCCAGTTGTCTCTCTCTTGCACCTTGTCAATGACCCTGTCATAGAAACTGACCAGGTTGGTGATGCATGACATTTTGTCTCTGAATCCGAATTGCTTGTCTGAAATTATTTTTTGTTGCTCCAAGAGGTCCGTCCATTGTCTTCTTATTTTTTCGCATAGTTTGCTCACCACACTAGTTAGTGAGACAGGTCTATAATTTAAAGGGTCCTTCCTGTCACCATTTTTATAGATGGGCACCATATTGGCTCTCTTCCATTCTACTGGTACTAATCCTTCCGTTAGTGATGATTGGATTATATCATAGCCTATAGTGGTATGATTAACCCGTGGAGCCCCGGCTAGTTTTGTAATGTTTGTTCACCAGAACCCGGCCGGTTTTCAAAAAATGGTTTTATTCCAGAAACAATAGCGAATGGGTTAGGAATGAAGGAAAAACCACGAAAAAACGCTCAAAAAGCTTAAAGAATGGTCCTACAGAGCCCCCGAAAACGTATTTTACAAGAGTAAAAAATTGAAGGCAATTACCCCAAAAAACCAGGTTATTGCGCGCTCACGCGCACGCACGTGGACTTTGAGAGTTTTCAACCATGGCACGGTTGTGTGGGATACGTACACAGTTCCCATACAAATCTGAGCCCTCTTGAGTGGCTACACCTGAGGTTACGGTCGGCGCAATTAGGGTGACGCGCCAGGCGCGTCTCTGGGGCTGTGCGTTACATACATCGCCGACGCGTCAGACGCGTCGCTGGGGCTGTACGGGTTAATTGATCTGCGCATTCTTTGAGGATCCATCCAGATACTTCGTCGGGCCCCATGGCCTTTCTTATATCTAGGTCTCTCATTAGACCAAGTAGTTCACCTGGGTCGAAAGGTACTTCTGATATTGCCGGGTCTTGGTTTTCTTCGATTTCAGGTGCGACGAATTTGCTGTCAGAGACGAAAAACAGTTTGCCATATGGTTTTCATTATCTCACAGCTTCTTTTCATCTATGTAAATGTCCTGGCCATCTTTCAATTCTGTGATCTGATCTTTCACCTTTATTTTGCTGTTTACAAATTTGTAAAAGAGTTTTGGTTCGCCTTTGACTTTATTAACTATTTTTTTCTAATAGTTAGCTTCTTCTTCTTCTGATGTTCATATAGTTGTTCCTTGCTTGATTGTATTTGTGTCTTTTTATCATGTCATTTGAGTTTTTCCTAGCCTTGTTCCAAGCTTTGTCTCTGTTGCTTTGCTACTTCACATGTATTATTATACTGTACCAAACCTTTTCTCTTGTCATGTTTGGTTTGTACTTAGGCACAAATCGGTTGATCGCTTCTTTGTATATATCAACGAAGTACAAGTATTTGTCCTGTACATTGTTCATATTTTTTAGGGCGCTCCAGTCAAAGTCACCAAAGAAATTTCGTAGTCCCCCAAAGTCTGATCTAGCATAGTTTGGTCGGTCTTCCTTGTATTTCTCCGAAATTTTATTTGAATACTCCATTGCACACTCCGCTTGCAGCACTACATGGTCACTTTTTCCTAGTGGGCATTGATACTCCAGTTTCAGTATATCATTTGAATCTTTTGTTAAAAACAGATCCAACCTTGAGGGTTCATTACTCCCTCGTAATCTTGTATTCTCTGTAACGTGTTGAGTCAGGAAGTAGTCCGTGGTGATTTTGAGCAATTTGTGTCCCCCAATCGTTTTCATTCCTGGCTGCATCTAGTCTCTCCCAGTTAACCTCCTTGCAATTGAAGTCTCCTGTAAGGATTAACTTGTTTCTTCTATTCAGTAGTGCATTTAGATCAGTTAGGGTATCAGCTATTAGTTCTTCATGTTCTTCCCTTCCCCATGCTATGGTTTGTGGTGGCATATAAAGTACTGCTGTGTCATATTTTTTTTTCCCGCCGTTCTCTTCAATTTTGATTGCGAGTAGTTCTGCTTTACTTGTCAGAGTACCAGTATCTATCTATTTTGCTTTCAGATTCTTATGAGTTAAGATTACCAGTCCTCCCCCACTTTTGGCTTCTCTCTCCTTTCGCCAGTACATTAGTTCTACACGGCTGTTTGCACTACACAGATTCACTTTACTCGTCCCATCCCCGTTTACAGCCCTCCACTCCATCACTGCTTCTCCCTATCGCCGCGTTTCTTGCTTTTGTTCTACGGTCTGGTGTTCCTCTTTCCTCACCTGTTCTTCTTCCTATCTCACTGGCTCCTTTTCCTCCCTCTGGCTCCTGCGTGAGAGTTCCTCCCTCACTGTATTGAGTATTGTTCGCATGTGTGGGGAGGCTCCCCCCATACCTGGTACCGCACTTCTGGAACGAGTAGAATCAAAAGCATTTCGCCTCATCAACTCTCTTCCTCTTACTACAGTTGTTCCCTACAATCTTTTCTACACGCCGCAATGTTGCATCTCTTTCACACTTCTATCACTATTACAACAATCAGTGTTCTTCAGAGCTCTCTCAGTGTATATCCCCTCCCTTGCGGGGAGTGCGAGGCACCCGCCTTTCAACACAGTCCCACTCCTATTCGGTCCTGCTCTCCAACCCAAGAATTGGCATATATTCCCAGTCTTTCTTCTACTCAACAAGTGAACTCTGGAACTCTGTCCCTCAATCAATCTTTCCTTCACCCTAAGACTTAGACTGCTAAGCTTTGTGTGTCCAGGCATTTTTTACTCGAACGTCCCTTGAATTTGGCTCTGTCACTCTTTTAACTTTGGGGGAGACACTCGTTACAGGCAACCTGCCTTTTGTCTCCTCCATACACATAGAACGAAACAAAATAAAGTTGGTGTCACTTCTTATGGAAACCATATGGGCTTTGGTAACAAACTAACACAAGTTCTCACAAAATCTTCCATTTACAGGTCTCATAGTTTTTAGGAAATTGAATGTCGGAACCTCCCAACTTTCTGAACGATCACCGCTCTCCCCTACCTATCTTAGTGCGTTTCATGGAGAGAATTCCAGAGCTCAGCTGTTGAATAAAAGATTAAGAATAACGTTTCAGTCTTGGGTTGGAGAGCTGCACAGAATAGGGGCGGGATTGTGTTGCAAGACGGGTGCTACATGCTCTACAAAGAAGGGGTGGCATACACTTTCTCCCCACTCGCATCTTGTTCCTGTGAGGCATGGCTAGTTGTAACCTCATATTTTCCATTCTACTGTATTCTCCATCTACAGCTCTCTCTCTTTACCACTCACATCCTCTCTCTCTCTCTTTAGCCTTTCCTTACACTCAAATAGCCAGATACTCATTATTTAAATTAGTCTGTACTGGAACAGGATATAGATTTATACATGATTAACGCCTTAAGAGCGGGTGGTGTGTATTTTACACCTAAACACCTAAACAAAAACATTGAGTGGGGCTCAATGAAATTTGTACACCTAATTTACACCTAAACAAAACGTTATACTGTCTACTTCTCACTACACAGGTTTGCTTCTCAGAGCTCCCTGTACGTAAATTGTTAAGTCCATCACAATCAATACTTGAACAATTGTTAATTATATTCACCCGTTCTGTACCAGCGACGTTTGTTATATTTTATTCTTGGTATACATCCCCACTGTGTTTTGCTAGAATCCCCACCTGTGTGTAGAAACGTGTGAGGTATTCCGTAGAGTTATTTGTAGAGTTATTTTTTGTTTGTCCTTTATTTTGGTTGTTATTTGTCTAATCCCTCTTAAATGTTCCCTTTCTTTCCAACTGATGGGCCTTAGTCTTGTACAAGGGGAAGGTTTTGCTCTCCCTTTCCCTTAACCTCCCTTGATTTTCTTTTCAAGGGATGGGCTTAAGGAGGGAGAATGTTTTTACTTCTCTGTGACCAGTATTTTCTGTCATAATATTGATAATATTGATTGGGGAGGTGTGGTGGAGTGGTCTTGCCACTGAATTGGTAATCCAATGGACCCGGGTTCAAATCCCGATATGTCAATGGGAAGATATTATTGGGATTGAATTTGTGCTGTACCTAGTATCAGTGCATTACCACAAAGCCCACCGAAATGCCAAAAAAATACCCTCATTGTTCCCTGATTAAATAGCACTGTATGAATATTCCCATATTCAAAATATGCTACAGGGGGACAATGCCTAGTGAGTTCACTGCTCAATAGGTGGCATTCTGAGAGTGAGGTTCTGAATCTGGAGGGTGAGACAGTGAAGCACTTGAACGAAGCAACCAGCGGCTTCAGAGATGGAGCTGCTTCGAGCCATGAATGGATGCTTCACATGTCTCACTCCCCAGACTGGAACGAAACCTCACGGGCTTCACCATGTTGAGTGGTGGATTGTAAGGGCTCTCAGCCTATGCCCGAGAGGGAGTAGTTGGAATATAGAAAAAAAAAAAAAAAAAAAAAAAAAAAAAAAAAAAAAAAAACAGAAATGAAAGTTATGAATGCCTGGTAAAGAAAACTGCTACCTCCAATAGAAGCATATTTCATAATAGCTATTACGTATCAAATATAATGCTTATATTATAATAAGCCTTCTCTGGAAGAATTTAATGCTGCAGTGACAATATATGATCATCTATAGCTATGCACTAAGTCACTGATAGATATGTTATCAATATCCAAAGTCTAATCGGAAGAAGGAAGAGATGATGATGATGTTGTTGTTGTTGTTCCCCAAGCTGCCTGGCCGAACAGCCCCAAGGCCCCGAGCAAGGCCAAGGCCATAACCGAGCGCCCCCACAGAACCCTCCCTGCCGACCACAATAAAGCCTGGGTGACCGAAGCCACTCCATGGCGGGGAGCTGAGGAGGGTGCGGAAACGCCCGGGAAATCAAAGCCCCATCCAGGACCCTGTGCCCCTCAGCAATTATGAAGAGAAAGTTGAGGGGCAAAGGAAAAATATGACGCTTTGGCTTCCAATCTTGGTAGATTTGGAGGTCAATCCACGGAAAAGACGCCGTCACTTGAGATCTAGAAAACATATAAGTAAAAGGAACAGTCAGAGTAAGCTATGGGTATGGCAGAGATCGCTCAGTTCTCACTCTGATAGACCAGCCCATCACCACATGACTAGAACCCAATCCTCTCAGCATCAGCTAGGAAAGGCCCTAGAAAGCCACCTTTGGCGGGGGGATAGTTCCCCTATTTCAACCCCTTTCGGGGTTGGGCACCCGCCCTGATGATATTGTTATTCCCCAGGCTGTCTGACCGAACAGCTCCAAAGTCCTGAGCAAGGCTAAGGCCATAATTGAACGCCCGGGACACCGAAGCCCCACCCAAAGCCCTGTGTCCCCTTACAATTATGAAGGATAAGTTGAGGGGCAAAGGAAAATTGTGACGCTCTGGTTACCAGTCTGCCAACCTCTAGGTTGGCAGTAGAGAAAGTCAATCCACGGAAGAGACGCTGCCAATGCTTCTCCATATCGCCGCGTTTCTTCCTTTTGTTCTACGGTCTGGTGTTCCTCCTCCCTCTGGCTCCTGCTTGAGATTTTGCATTGCATTTTATCATTATTATTATTATTATTATTATTATTATTATTATTATTATTATTATTATCTTTATTATCTTTATTATAATTATTATGTAATATTAATATTACTGGCTATTTCAGTGTGTGTCTGAGGACCTAGTGAGGAGCATCTTCCCGGGCATGGATGATGGGTTGGGTGATGTTAGGAAGATAGCAGTCCTCCTGGTGCTGTGTGGCTGGTCTCGCGGTCAGGGCTCCAATCTCAGGTCAGACTAGGGCTACTTAAAGGTGAATTACATAAGCTGCATACCTAGTAAGATGTATATTTTGTATGCATCAAAACATATTGAGGATGCTCAGGTTTGTGTATAATAAAGTAAATTTACTTCAGTAAAGAAAACAAATATTCAAAATTTGTGTATCTGGCGGCGTCTGGTAGTTGACCGTCTTGCAAATTTCGCGCCTTCCAGTATTGTGATGACGTCATGGATTCCGATAGTTGTCAGGCAACAGAAATTTACCTTTAACTTGACCCAATTTATTTTATATGTTGGGGGCAAATTTAAGGATATTCCCAATAATGGTCTATTACTAGAGCATTTAACGTTCTGCTGAATAACTTATCTCATTTTGTTTTCATCTTTGTGTAATTCACCTTTAACACATTCAATCACATCAAGAAGCCTTTTGTATTGTATTCTAAATACCAATAGATAATTTGACTTCATATACTGGATCCACAGGTGTGAAATTTCTTAAACATTATCTCAATAATCCTCAAACTCCTCTTGTCCTATCTAAATTGAATACAATTTCTGGATGTAGCTAAAATAAAATACAAATTGGTATCCTCTGATTAAAAGGGTTAAATACCTATCCATTTTGTTTCCCTAAATTTATTGTATTTATCAAAGGTTATTGTTGTTGTTGCTGTTCCGCAGGCTGCCTGGCCGAACAGCCCCAAGGCCCCGAGCAAGGCCAAGGCCATAACGGAGTGCCCTCACAGAACCCTCCCTGCCTACCACAAAAAAGCCTGGGTGACCGAAGCCGCTCACAGGCGAGGAGCCGAGGAAGGCGCGGAAACGCCGCGGATACCGAAGCCCCACCCAAGGTCCTGTGCTCCTCAGCAATTATGAAGGGAAAGTCAAGGGGCAAAGGTGGTTCTCTCCGTCAATGACTTGAGAGCTTATATGGCCATCAAATCCTGGAGGCATTTCTGCTATAGTCATCCTGGCTTCCCAGTAGGAAGCAAGGTGATTAAAATTATAGTAATTATGTACTGTAGTTACTGATATGATTTGGTGCATTTATCCCAATAGAGCCAAATTGCATGTTTTATATAAATATTTGGTTTCCATTTCTTACAAGTACAGATGCCAAGTGTGTCGGAGGACCATTGGATTGTGGAGTTTATACAATCAGGTCGACCACCTCTTACAAAAGGAAGAAGAATCAACCACTTCAGCAAAGCGCAAAGGTTCTGGAGAACTGGATGAAGAATCTACAGAGAAAGAAGAGGGGAGCCCTCTTAAGAAACTGCGAGGGAAAGATGAAACTGGAGATAACAATTTCGCAACTTCTAAAAAGTCTGATGGTAAAATAAGGGAAGGAGAGAACACTCCTAAAAGATCACCAAGAGCAGAGGGCAGAAGTCAATCTTTGTCTGACAGTGCAGGAAAGAAGAGCCCTATGAAGTCCCCAAAAGACGAGGGCAGAAGTCGGTCTCTGTCTGACGGTGTAGGAGAGAAGAGCCCCAAGAAATCCCAAAGAGCTGAGGAGGAAAAGGGCAGCTCGAAGAAGGCAGAGGAAGGGTGGAACATGCAGCTGCGAGGGCGACGTGTGAGTGACCAGGGCACCGAGGATAGCAGCAGACTGAAAGGTAGATGTGGCAGTGAGCAGAGTAGTGATGATGGAAGTGTTAGTGTTGGTGCCAGATCAAGGGGCAGACTAGGCAGTGAGCAGAGCAGTGATGATGGGACGGCAAGCTGCAGCAGACAAGACACCGCAACAGAAACACCACGTAGCAGAAGGAGAAACAGAAGAGCAGAGTTGACCAAGGAACACCTGGTCACTCAGTCTCCCCTCATCATTGGATCTTCACCTTCTACACAAATACAAAAAGTATGATGTTGCTTTCTTTCTACAGTGAAAGTCTTTTAATCCGGAAGGCAGGGGGGTTCCGACCTTCCGAATTAGTGGATTTTCCGAACCATCAGGCATGTACCCTATAATGTTCGTAAACACCAAATATAAGTCATAATAAATTGTATTACAGTATAATTAAAAAAAGATATATTCCATAGCTTACCTTTGCAGTACAGTGAAGATCTAGGATGGTAGAGGTGTAATCCAAGGGTGCAGTAGTACTTAATGCTGTATTTTATCTCTTATTTTATTACTAATTAACTTAAATGAATCGTGTTTTATTTTTTGTTCTACAATACCTTAAAATAACACTTTTCACTGAACACTTAGTCATCTGAGGAATCTGACATCATAGGAGGAGGGTCATCTACCCCTGCCAGTAAATCCTCCTCAGTGAGTTGACGTGAAGATCCAGGCTGGGGTTCAGGTTCTTGGTGATCAGCAGGCCTGGGTTATCTTCCGGTTCTGGGACATCTAACACTGGTGGGTTTATTTTCTTGGTGGCTTTCTTGATAAGGTCTCTGATGTCAGCTTGTTTGATGGCCTGGTGACGTTTCTTGTACACTTCTTTCATGATGATATGGTAGTTCATGACCTCTGCAACATTGAAAAGCTGGTTCCTCTCAGAGAATGTCACAAACGCCTCCAGACTTTTCACAGCCTCACTCCATGACATTTTATTCTAAACATCTTCCAGCTCTTCCTTCATAGTGATGGTAGGGTTAATGACACCCTCAATCAGCTCTTGGTCATTCATCTCTTGAACTCCACGAAGGTCCGCATCCTGTCCCAGCCACTCCTCAATGTCTTCTGTCATTCTCTTGGGATGGTTTTCAGGAATTGTAGAGACTATGTCAATTATCTGTTGAGCTGTTGTGCGGTCTGAATCATCATCAACTTCATCAAAGCCACCGAAATCATTAGCCACAAAATGGTTATTTTCAACCTTCAGTTTTTTATCATACAACTTCCTCCAGGCTCTCATAAGAGTGACATCCTTGACATCTTCCCAAGCCATAGCAGAGTAGAAGATTGCATTTTTTATATTAAAACTCTTCTGAAAGTCATGTACACTGTCATCCGAATTCACCAGCTTGCGGGAAAAGGCTTTCTTGTACGATTCCTTTAGTTTCTGACACACTCCCTGATCCATAGGCTGGATCAGGGAGGTGACATTGGCAGGAAGATAAGTGGCAAAAATGTTGCCACAGACCAGTTCATGTGCAGGGGGATGAGCTGTGCAGTTATCTAACAGCAAAACACACTTGCTGTCCTCTGGCAGCCCGATCTTCCTAAACCACTTGTAGAGCACGGAGTCTAACGGTAACAGTGCAGGCTTCTTCAAAGTTCTCCTTTTTTCCAGACTCTTGGCAGACTGTCCAGCTGCACCGAAAGCCTGGAGTCCTTGGCCTTTATATTTCACATCGTAGATAGTCGATTGACCGACCTTGTACTCCGACACCCGTGCACCCTGCTCAAGTCGCTTCAATATAGCTAATTTCTGAGCTATATTGAGTGTTACATGGCTCCTCTTGCCCTTGGAAGTCGGTTTCTTTGGTGGTTTCTTTGGTGCCATAATGGTGCAGTGATAAGGCTGTAAATGAGCCAATTACCGAGACACAGGGTACACATAAACAAACTAGCCCGCCGCCGACTCAGAACATCCGGGACATACTCAAAGTTGGCGTGGGTGACGAATTGGATAATACGGCGCGTTGCTTTCGCCATTTTTTTTTTTTTTTTTTTTTTTTTTAATTTATTTATTTATTTATTTTTTTTTTGGCAATTTTATGTGGAAAAAATAAATAAAAATACTCTGACAAAAAACCTCCGAGTCATCGGGCATTCCGAAGCATCGGCCTCCGAATTAAAGGACTTTCACTGTATTTGTTAATTTCAGACCATCATCATTGGATACTAAAAATATTATTTTTCTGGAAAACAGTATAAATATGCTTTTAGGCTACTTTGTTTATGTTATGTACAGTATACTCATTTGGTTATTCTTCTTGCCAGTTTTTATTATGTACTGTATTCTATTTGCTCATTTCTCAAACAAATAGTGGCATATGTCTTCATTGTCAAAAAGATAGTTGAAGTACTTTAGGTAGCTACATTATATGTACTACTATAGGGTAGAGGCACCAAAGGAGACTCAAAAAGTGTGAAAGTTTTCAAGAAAAAAATCAGTGTGTCAAGCTCATTCATTGTTTTAACTTGAAACTCACTTGATATATTACCAAATGGTTATTCTTTTAATGGATGTGTCAATGTTTGATATATTTCAAGTATTTTCCGAGATAAGAGGTCCAATATCAAGTGCGTCTCCTTATGACCACCAAACCCTAAGTAGACGCACCCCAGTCCAGTGCAGACGAACGTCTGTTTTTTTGTATTAATATGCGAGTAATTTGATTATTTAGTAGATAATATTTATACCACTTATACTTCTAGCTTAAACTAAAGTAGTTGCATGCTGATAGTGGGCCTACATTGTACATCTATAGAGAAAATAAATTGTGAAAGACTTTGCCCGAATCCTAAGCCATTTTTGGCAACATTTCCAAATAGCTACGAAAACTACATCAACGTGTAGTGAATACCAACCAACATCCGACTCTATATATATTTTCTTTAAAATATCGCGCCGCAGTGAAGTTACAATGGTCGAGAATTGCACGTTTGTTGGTAAAAAGCAACCCCGCCACCCTTCCCCTGCCTAGCTAGTTTGTGAGGGAGGGGGGAGGAAAGGAGGGGGAAAATACGCAATAGCGCTTATATCTCTCATATATATCAATATTATATCACCACAAAGCACATGAATGCATATAAGATGCATAGTAACAAAGAAATATGCGAAATAACCCACAAATTACCGATTCGCGAAGTGGGGGAGGAGAGAGAAATAAAGGAGTGTCGATTTCCCTCAATCCTTCGCCCCCCACTGGCACAACCCTCTACTAAAGGGTTGTGCCACTGGCCCTACCGCACGGCAGCACGAGTCACTCCAGTGAGGGAGTCAGAGGGACGTCCAAACAAGTAGACCTATGTCTCGTTGATGTTCAGTCACGGTCAATGAAAAAGTGCAATTTGGCCACATTTAGACCCCTGAGTGTGTGAGTGTGTGGGTCTGTGTGTGTTGTGAAGCTGGGTATCGAAAGCTCACACTTAGACCTACGTGACAAAAACAAATTGTACGATTATTTCTGTCATTATTTAGTCTTTATTCGATAGTTCATACACTATTTATTTCTATTTTCCATTTCTGTTAGTTTGTAGTTGTAGTTCATGCACTATTAATTCAATATTCTTGCAACTGAAATAAGATATAATATTATAAATAGGGCAGATAACTTTGATAAATAACACTAAACCAATGGAGACGCACACCACCACCCCATCCAGACGCGTCTCTATATGGCCCGCACGTGTGCGTCTCCATTGGGCCTCGAAGTCAAATGAAGGTAGCTCCACCACCATCAAAGGAAACTCGACCATGAATACAGGAGGAGGTGGGGCGAGATTGGGGTTTACCATGCATGCAGTTTATGCCCTTCTAAACCCAGTTTGAAAAAATGCGTCTCCATTGGTTTTGGACCATATCGTGAACCAATGGGGACGCACCCACTTTCACGAGCACTCATTCATGCAAGAGTCATGAAACCATGCAGGAGTATAGTTCAAGACATGCTCTTTCCATTTGAAACAAAAGAAAAACGATCCGAGTTTTGAAGTAGGAAAAAAATGAGCTGTGAAAAAATCGCTTTCTTAGGTTTGGGCTAAGAGATACCCCGAAAATCTCATTTTTATTTTTGTTTATTTTTTCTCAAGATAAATGTGTGTCCTATTAGGCTGGTAGTCTTTGAGAACATCACTAATAGCATAAAGTATTTTTTGATGTATTGGTTTTCTTTTCAGGTACTTTAGTTTTTTGCATGGCAGTTTTTTTGCATGAAGTGCGTCTCTACTGAACAATTCGTCTCCTTTGGTATCTCTACCCTAAAATATAGGTAAATTATTTTGATAGACTTAGTCTTAGCAAAAATTCATAGGTGTCTTAATTAGGCTATGTTTCACAAGTATGTTATTCTTAGCAAATATTCATAGGCTATGTTTCACAAGTATGGAATTTAACTCTTAGTAGCCCCACCTACTCTGTTTAATATTGTTGATGATATATTATTTACTTCGCCATATTTGATAGGGTTGTTACTGCCTTTCCCTTCAGATTGACGAGAAGCGATTCTTTGACCCCCTGGAGGAGCACCGATACTGGTGTACTTGGGTCATGGAGATGTCGGCCCACTCCACTAAGACGGATGCTGGCCAGACACAAGCTGATACGATGGATACTATCTTAGCCATAACTGAAACAATGGATGCTGGCCAGACGGAGACAGAAACGGACATGATGGATGGTGGCCCGGCGGAGAGAGAGACAATGGATGGAGATTCAACGGATGGTGACAGAATAGATGCAGATTCGGCAGTGAGTGTGAAGGGCTACGCGGTGGTCATCCAGAGTGTGAAAGAGATGGTTGCAGTGACTGGCAGGAAAAACCTCGGCTCTTCAGACAAATATGTAGGTTGTGGCGGATTTACAATTTTTTTGTCTAACAACTTTATTCAAACAATATTTCAGGACTATTATTCTCTGGTACTGGTAAGTAGATTCGATGTGAACAAATATAGGGACAATTTTCTTGTAAATTGTTATTAAAAAACTGCCAGACCTGAATTGCTGAAAAGGAAAGTTGAGGAAAAGAGCAGCAGTGACCTTTATGAGTTGTGGTCTGGTCCTATCAAAATATTATTTTGCTAAATCGTTATTTCCACATTGTGCTTATGATAAGTTCTTTTGTCTTAATACTGTGCCGTTCCTGTTTTGGTTTCTTTGTTTTGCAAGTTTTACTTTTCAATTAATACTATGATGTTATGATTGATTTTATCTTGGCTATATCATTAGACAATTTTATCCAGCTTAACCCTCCAGACCCGGTAGGGCTCTGAGGCACCCATAACAAACACCCCCCACACTACCCGGTAGGGCTCTGAGAAACCCATGAGCTTGGAAGCCTGTAAGCTTGGTGTGCGAGGCGTCCGTCCGACGCATATAAACAACAGCCGGCTGGACCGACGCCGCGCATCTCCGACCACAAGAAGGAGTGCGTCGCTTGTTCGTGTGTGCCTGTATGTT
The DNA here is from genome assembly GCA_032716605.1 of Paralithodes platypus. Taxonomy (NCBI): domain Eukaryota; kingdom Metazoa; phylum Arthropoda; class Malacostraca; order Decapoda; family Lithodidae; genus Paralithodes; species Paralithodes platypus. Next base: position 58,747,493 of record CM064572.1, read on the forward strand.
ATTGTTAAGTAGCGAAAATTAGTGTAAAGTGGCTGTTTTTGCCACAAAGTTATCTCCAATGAAATCATCATCACAACTGAACCAGTTGACTTAGAGAGCTCTACTTAACGCCATTCTACAGGTACGAAACACATATATGCTTGGGGATGCGCGGGAATGCGGAAGCAGTCAAAATAACAATAATACGGTAGCCTAGGCGTAGACGTTTTTCGGCCAAAACCCCCGGGTTTCGGAGAAATTATATAATACAATAGCCGGGGCTGGAGGGTTAAGAAAGATCTATCCGAGTCGGAAGGTGAATGGAGATGCTCTTTTTATTTATATGATTTCTATAGGTTGATCCCAAGCTGAATATAATCATGGAGTGTTTATCCAATATAAAATTTAAATGGAAAACTTGCAAACTAAACAAACCAAAACTTGGACAGAAACAATATAAAGGCAAAATCTATCTATCTATCTACATGCTCAGGCCCAATCCCCATTTTGGGGGTAGCCGACTCAAGACAGAGCAAGAACAGGGAAAACACAAAAACAACATAAAACAACGAATACACACAGATAAAAAGCACCAACTCACACACATCCAGGTCACCCAGGAGAAGACCCAGAGACCAGGGTCACCAAGGTCGCTCCAGCAGTCCCCTGGCTCCCGACCACCCGGAGAGGTTCCGATCTCGGCAGGCAGACATGCAGCGGAGAAATTCCAATTACAGTAATACGGTACGGAGATAATAATGGTGTTAAAGAAATTACAAATTACTTACCAGAATCTAACCACATAATAGAACGGAAAGACAGTGTGAAAGACCTTGGGGTATTAATGTCTGAAAATATGGGTTTCAAAGTACATAACCAGGTCAAAGTGGCGGCTGCGAAACGTCTAACGGGTTGGATTCTGCGTACTTTTAAAACACGCGGTGAATTGCCTATGATAACGCTCTTCAAATCTCTAGTGCTACCGCGGCTTGAATACTGTAGCGTATTAACATCCCCATACAAAGCAGGTGAAATAAATGACGTAGAGAGTGTACAAAGAAATTTCACTTCGCATATAAGTTCGATAAAACATCTACACTATTGGGAGCGTTTAAGAGCACTGAATCTGTACTCACTGGAACGTAGAAGAGAACGTTACCTATAATATACACGTGGAAAATCGCAGAGGGTTTAGTACCAAACCTACATACTCCGATAGTCATGAAATTCAGTGATAGGAGAGGCTGGGAATGCGAAATCCCACGGATGAATAACAGGGGTGCTATGGGCTCTCTGCGAGAGGGCTGGTTATCACACAGAGGCCCACGTCTCTTCAACAAACTCCCACGGCGAGTAAGAGACATGAGGGACATCTCGTTAGACAACTTCAAGAGAGCCCTAGATGTCGAACTGCAAAAAGTGCCAGACGAGCCCATCCTCGCAAGGGAGCGAGTTGTCGCTTCAAACAGTCTACTGCACCAAATCACCACCCATAACGAGGGGCGTCGTGCTCCTTGGTGCCGCTAGAGGAGCGGCGAACACATCCAAAGGTATCCAAAGGTAAGGTAAGGAGCCAAAGCCACACGCCCTCCCACCACACTTCCAGGCGCACCCTTTATATTAATCGTCTCCCCGGGCCAGGCGCCTGATGGACTATTATCTAGTCCAACTTGCACCCGACCCCTTACTCCAAATGACCACGTGTTCACTCAACTATTCACAAGCATTCTCCATTCACTCTGTCCACCACCACTTCCCCTGCCTGATCTATAGTCATTCTTCTATCATCCAAAGCTTTTCTTACACAGTCTCCATCTCAATGGGGGTCTTCCTGCCCTTCTATCTCCCCTTGTACCTGACTCACATTCTCTTTGAAAGCCTTTCATCTCCCATTCGTTCAACATGACCATACCAGCTCAGCACCTTTCTGTCCACTCTGGCTGACAAATGTTCCTGCTGCCCCACTCTCCTACGTATCTCTTCATTCCTCAATCTGTCTCTACGAGTAACTCCACACATACTCCTCAAGCAGCTCATCTCCATCACATCCAGCCCTCTTTTCTCCTTTTTCTTCAGAGCCCATGTCTCAGCCCCATACATCACTGGTGGCACAACAATTCCTTGATACAGTGCACTTTTTACTTTCACTCCGAGATTTCTCGTCTTCCACATACTTCCCATTGCTCCGAAAACCTTCCTTCCTTCACACACTCTCTGTTTTACCTCCATTTCCATACCTCCACTCCTGCTTATCGTTCCTCCTAGATATTTAAAACACTCTACTTGTTCCAATATTTTCCCATCCAGCCTCACATCTAGATTCACCCTATGCTCTCCCCTATTACACACCATTACTTTACTTTTATTGACGTTCACCTTCAGTTTCCTCCTTCCACAAACCACACCAAACTCTTTGACTATCTGCGGCAGTTTCTCATCAGAATCCGCCACCAATGCTGTGTCATCAGCGAACAGCAACTGATTCAACTCCCAATCTCTACCATTCTTTCCTACTAAACCCAATCCTCTTCCCATAGTTCTCCTTTTCACCTCCCTCACCACACCATCCATAAACATATTAAACAGCCATGGTGACATTACACAACCCTGTCGCAAACCTACCTTTACCTCAAACCATTCACTCAACTCACCATTTCCTACTCTCACACATGCTCTGCTCCCTTCATAAAAACTCTTAACTGCTTCTAACAAATTTCCTCCTAGTTCATAAATCCTTAACACCTTCCACATTGCTTCACGGTCCACACGATGATACGCTTTTTCCAAGTCCATAAAAGCCCAAAATATCTCCTTATGCTTCTCTAAATACTTCTCGCATAACTATCTTACTGCAAATATCTGATCCACGCACCCTCTTCCCCTCCTAAAACCGCACTGTTCTTCTCCTATTGCAACTTCCGTACACTTTATTATCCTCTATCAACACCCTGCCATACAGCTTTCCCACCACTGACAATAAACTAATACCTCTATAACTTGAACACTCCTGCCGATCTCCCTTCCCCTTGTACAACGGCACAATACATGCACTCTTCCAGTCTATTGGTACTATTGACACAGCAAAGCACACATTGAAAAGTCTCACCAACCAATCTATTATCACATCTCCACCCTTCTTTATACACTCCACAGCAATACCATCCAAACCTTCTGCTTTTTCCGCTCTCATTTGTTTCACTGCTTCTTTCACCTCATTTTCCTCAATCCTTTCATTCATTCCCTGCCACCTGGGTGGCCTGGGTAACCTATCTCCATCCACCTCTGCTTCAATCACTGCTTCTCTTCCATCTCTTGTATTTAACAAAGATTCAAAATACTCGGCATATCTTTTCCTCACTTCAACTGGTTCCACTAGTAATTCTCCATTTGCATCTTTCACTGACTCTTCCCTCTTTTGTCCTCCTTTCCTTACTTTATTTACCTCCTTCCAGAACATCTTCTTTTGTTCTTCAAAATTCTCACTCAACCTTAGACCCCACCCTACGTTTGCATCTTTTTTTCGCTTCTCTAATTTTCCGTTTTGCCTCTCTCCTTTTCACCTTGTACCTCTCCCATACCTCAACACTACCATCCTGTAAAACCCTCTCAAATGGCGGGTGCCCAACCCCGAAAAGGGTTGAAATAGGGGAGCTATCCCCCCGCCAAAGGCGGCTTTCTAGGGCCTTTCCTAGCTGATGCTGAGAGGATTGGGTTCTAGTCATGTGGTGATGGGCTGGTCTATCAGAGTGAGAACTGAGCAATCTCTGCCATACCCATAGCTTACTCTGACTGTTCCTTTTACTTATATATTTTCTAGATCTCAAGTGACGGCGTCTCTAACGTGGATTGACCTCCCAATCTACCAAGATTGGAAGCCAAAGCGTCACATTTTTCCCTTGCCCCTCAAATTTCTCTTCATAATTGCTGAGGGGCACAGGGCCCTGGGTGGGGCTTTGGTTTCCCGAGCGTTTCCGCACCCTCCTCAAGCTCCCCGCCATGGAGTGGCTTCGGTCACCCAGGCTTTATTGTGGTCGGCGGGGAGGGTTCTGTGGGGGCGCTCAGTTGTGGCCTTGGCCTTGCTCGGGGCCTTGGGGCTGTTCGGCCAGGCAGCTTGGGGAACAACAACAACAACAACCCTCTCAAAACACTGTCTCTTCTCCTCAACTGCCTTTCTCACCTTATCATTCCACCACTCGCTTCCCTTCCTGATACCTCTGCCTCCTACTTTCCTTTTGCCGCATACTACCTCTGCACTTGCTTTCACTCATTCCTTAAACTGTTGCCATTCAACCTCTACTTCTCTCTCTTCCATCTCTCTCACTTCCATCCACTTTTCATTTAGTCTTTCCTTGTACTCCCTCTCTTTTTCACTCTTCTCTAACTCACTAACTTTTATTTTTTTAAAGGCAAAATAACTTATCAAAATTGCTATATGGAAACAACGCTTACTAAAATAAAATTTATGAAATTAAAATATAAAACTTGCAAACTAAACAAACCAAAACTGGGACAAAGACAATATAAATTATAATGTAAAACTTGCAAAATAAACAAACCAAAACGTATACGAACACAGTAAAAAGACAAAACAACTAGTCAAAATCGCTATGTAGAAACAACGCTTAAGTAAAATAATAATTTATAAATTAAAGAACACAATTCACCACATAGGGTGTACATTACTACATGCGCAAGTTAATCTGGTTCCCAAGCAAACTAATCGCACACATAACAACGCACTGTCGTCACATTCAAGGAATTAGTCAATTTGGGAAGTCGGGGACGTTCTGGTAAATTTTACTAAACTCTGCATGAATAAAGAAACTACATTAACCCTTTCTCTGCGGGCTTATTTGCGCTATTTAGGGCATATTCAGGCACTCCTGAATGATTAATGAAGCATCTGCATTAAATGAACTGTATTCTGCCGAAAACTAGGCGAAAATACTGTAGCTTCAAAATGAGACCAGAACGAGCTTCGTAGGTGGCGGGGTTCACCCACAGCGTTGCCATAGACATTCGGGAAAACTCGCTAACCTCGGCTCAATTCCTGGCAGCAGCCTCCACGAACCAGGACCACCCACTAAACTACATGTATGGCAACACACCCACAGACACCAAGAAATATCAAAACAACACCCAGCACACGGTATCACACACAATTACTATCCTCTCTCCCTCCCTGTCCACCCCGAACCAACTTCCAGAAGCACATCCATACTCACATCTCTCGCCGATCCATCCACTCACTCACAGACAACACGCAGCTGCAAGCACGACCTCCCGAAATCCATCCTTCCGAATCCTCCCTTCCTCGCGAGGACAGAGTCCACCTGGCCAGGCTGAGATGCGGACACCATCCAGCTCTCCTGAGCTATCAGAAGAGACTGGATGACTCCGTCGTCGACGTCTGCCCGGGATGTAACACAGGACCCCATACCATTAAACACATCATAGAAGACTGCATTTCACACAACCACTTACGCCAACAACACAACCTACACTCAATGAGAGCTCTGTGGGAAAGCCCGATCGTGGCCATGGCCTTCCTCAGGGACTCGGGGCTGTTCGGCCAGGCAGCTTAGGGAACAACAACAACAACAACTCGCTAATTATTAGCTCTCGCTCGCTCGGCAACACTGTTGTGAGACACCCACGCGAGACAAAGTCTCCCTCAGTGAGCGGCTGGCTGCTCTGAGGGTCGGAGGGAGGTCCCTCACGCTCCCGCCCACTGACACTCGATTTCTACGGCTTTCACAGGCTTTTAAAGCCTGGAAATTGCTGTAAATTTCCTATGCGTTCGTTCCAGAACGTCACCTGCAGGGAAAGGGTTAAGTGTCAAAATGTTCTATTAACCCGGGAACTGCGGGGAGACTTAAGAGTTCCCCCGGCGGACTGCGGGGAGACTCTTAAGAGTGAGTGAAAACAAAAATCAACTTTTGACATCGGAAAAAAAAAAAACAAAAAAAAAATTTGGCCCCTGGGCCATGCAAAATCTCAGTCCTCTACCTCCCCTCCTTCCCCACTTTCCTCCTCTCCTTCAGTTATCACCTATTTTCCCTGTTATTCCCTTATTCTGAGGTATATTTTCGTGCTAACATTAGAAATCCGGTTGGAGGGTGTGGTCATCACTGATAGCAAGCGAATGCAAGAGAGAGAGAGAGTATCGATCGACTGTGTCTCAGTGGCCTTGGGGGAAATTGGCGGGAAAGCAGCTTGCCTCACCCATACATTATACAACTCGCGGGCTATATCTCCGATTTTGACCATCCAAACGCTGTTTTCACTCGTTCTATTGTTGTTTCAGGTTAATACCTTTATAATCAACCCATAATAGGCGCATATGGATAAGTATTAATGCTATTAATGGCACAATGAATATTTTAGTGACGGAAACACCTCAAATACGTCAGCACAGGGGGACGTTTCCAATTACCCCCATGCGCACTTGTTAGGTTAAAATCAAATTTGAAACTTGACAAGATAATTAAAATGTAAAACTTGCAAACAAAGTCAAACCAAAACTGGGACAAAGACAATATAAAGTCAAAACAAAATATCAAAATTGCTATGTGGAAACAACGCTTACTAAAATAAAATTTATGAAATGAAAGAACACAATCCACCACATAGGGTGTACATTACTACATGAGCAAGTTAATCTGGTTTCCAAGCAAACTAATTGCACACATAACAACGCACTATCGTCACGTTCAGGGAATTAGTCAATTTGGGAAATCCGGGACGTTCTGGCAAATATTACTAAGCCTTCCTTAGGGACTCGGGGCTGTTCGGCCAGGAAGCCTCTAACGACAAGAACAACAAATCCCTTCGTTCTTCCATGCCATAAAAAGTAATTTTTTCTCCCTGATGGCTTCTTCGACTTCATCATTCCACCACCAGGATACTCTATTTCTGGGGGGTCCTTTCATCATACTACAGACTTTGTCTGTAGTATCCAGTAGGCTATGCTTCAGGAACTCCCAACTATTACCAGAACGTCCCGGACTTCCCAAATTGACTAATTCCTTGAACGTGACGATAGTGCGTTGTGTGCGATTAGTTTGCTTGGGAAACAGATTAATTTGCTCATGTAGTAATGTACACCCTATGTGGTGGATTGTGTTCTTTTATTTCAAAAACATTATTTTAGTAAGCGTTGTTTCCACATAGCGATTTTAATAAGTTATTTCATCTTTATATTATCTTTGTCACAGTTTTGGTTTGTTTAGTAGGGCTGGGCAGGAATCGGTTCCAGAACCGGTTCCAACGAATCCAATTAATTACTTTGGAACGGAGTACCAATTTTGAGAACCGGTTCCTACTAAACGATTCCACTGACGATGTAAAACTATAAGTTCCACCTGCCTCAGATACTCGGAACCGTGAGTACCGAAAATTACGGTTCTTGCCCAGCCCTATTGTTTAGTTGCAAGTTTTACATTTAATTATGGATATTACCAATGCTGTCTGCTGTTTTCCTTTCCTCATATAAAATGTTTTCATGGAATCTTATCTTTATATTCCAATTTATCCAGCAACCACACTTTACTCTTTGGCACATGTACAGTAAACCCTCGCTATCTCGGACTAATTGGGGGGAGACCCAGTCCGAGATGACCGAAAATCCGAGATGTCCGAAGTCCGACTTATGTCCGACTTAAGAGAGGCAAATGTCCGAATTGGAAGAGGGAGTCCGAGCCACCAGAGAAAACGGAGACTTCCCTATCACTAACAACTTTGATTCAAGATATATTACAGTACCTGTACAGTATCCAGCAGACATATATTATAAATATCACTTTCCTTCTCCATTTCACTGTCCTTCTCCACCTCACTGTAGCCTTAGATCTCGGAATTTACACTTAGATCTCGGAATTTTCCGAGATATATGACACCTGTCCGACAGACCATGTGGGGCCCTCGGAGTATTCCCCTTACATCTCTGAATTTTCCGAGATATACGGCGAACTTTCCGAGAGGCCGATGCCAGTCCGAGTAGTCTGGGTTTCCGACTTCTAGAGGTCCGAGATAGCGAGGGTTTACTGTACTCTCTTTTTCACATGTCGTTTACTCGGCCTCATGTCGCATACTAACAAGTTATGTTGGGTAATGCCCTCTTCTGGAATAACCTTCACGTTCCTAACCAAATTTCAGTAATTCTTCGTAACTAAAATGTATGCAATTTGGCTGGTGCTCTCACCAGATTCATAAGTGATCAGGTGGCTCTTCCTTTTCCTAAACATTGTATTACTAACTACAGGTATCATATCTATGGCCTCGCTAAACTCTAGGATTCCTTCACCTTCAGCATTTCTAGTGCCGTACCCATATCAACCATACACTTCATATCCATCTACAGTATACTCCTACCATCATGCCCATTTAGTTCCTCTCCCAAGAACACTAATTCATTCTCTCTGAATGTACATACTACCAGAACCAAGTAATCCTAATAGCTGTCCTTTTCCTTGCAGGTCAGTTCTGCTTGGGGGAGTAGAAGTCAAGATGATATTTATCACTTTTTCACTGACAAGCATTTTCTGGTGCATGATTCTTGCACTGGTTCTTTTTACTCCATTAACCCGGGAACTGCGGGAAGACTCTTAAGAGTTCCCCCGGCGGACTGCGGGAAGACTCTTAAGAGTCAGGGGGAAAAAAAATCAATTTAAAACACCAATTTTTTTGTTTTGCCCCTGGGCCATGCCAAATATCACTCCTCCACCTCCCCTCCTTCCCCAGTTTCCTCCCCTCCTTCAGTTATCACCTATTTTCCCTGTTATTCCCTTTTCCTGTGGTCTATTTTCGTGCTAACATTAGCGAGTTGGTAGCAGGGCGTTGTCATCACTGTTAGCAAGCGAGTGCAAGAGAGAGAGAGAGAGAGAGAGAGTATCGATCGACAGTCTCTCTCCAGAGGTGGAGGAAAGTGGTGGGCTGGGAGGTTGCCTCAGCCATACATTGTGTAACTCCCGGCCTGTATCGCCGATTTTGACCATCCAAACGCTGTTTCCACTTGTTTTATTGTTGTAACAGGTTAATACCTTTATAATCAACCTATAATAGGCGCATATGGATAAGTATTAATGCTATTTATGGTAAAATAAATATTTTAGTGATGGGAACAGCTCAAATATGTCAGCACAGGAGTGTGGTGTCTCATACCCCCCATGCGCACTTCAGAGGTTAAAGCTATCAACCCATTTCTCGGCTACCAAGAGACCCATGATATTCTTACAGTTTCTTACAGTAGATCCTCTGGAAAAAGGCAAACTATGCCTGTGTATCCAGCTCAGTACCAGTACTTGCACTGCTGCGGTCGTTCACGGTGTTGGCGGCGGCGGTAGCAGACGCAACATTTTTACTATTCTGTATTTTTGTTTTATAATCAAACTTCAAATCTTGTCTTCCCCATGCTTTATCAAGATTACTTTCAAACTCCCTTATTGATTCGGAATCGACTACATACTGGGGCAGTGCGTTCCACTCATTTACCACTCTATCACAAAATGAGTTTTTTGCCTTCTCAAGCCTATGTCTTTCTTTGTAAATTTTCTTAGAGTGTCCTCTCGTTCTTGTTCCCTCCCGCATCAAGAAGATACCTTCACACACATCCTCATCGTACTTTCCTGACACTATCTTAAAAGTCTCCATCATATCCCCTCTCTTTCTCCTATATGCCAGTGTCGGAAGCCCCAGTGTCCTCAACCTCTGCTCATAGCCCGCGTTCTTCAACGTTGGTACCAGCTTGCTAGCTCTCCTCTGCACTTTCTCCACTGCTTCTATATCCTTCACCATATATGGAGCCCATATTCCAGGTGCGGCCTAACCAGCGCTGTATAGAGATTCCTGAAGATTTCTTCGTCAAGTGACACAAATGTCCTCCTTATCAGCCCTACAATTCTATTGGCTTTGTTTATCTTTTCCGCTAAATGTTCTGAGAAATTTAACTTATTGTCTATCACTACTCCTATATCCTTTTCTGCATTCACTTCCTCCATCACTTCATACATACTGTATCCTACCTTGTCTATCTTGCTGGTCCCAATCCGCATGTACTTGCATTTTTTTGGATGAAAAGGCATTAACCAATGCTCAGACCATCCCTTCATGCCCTCCACATCTCCTTGAAGCAAACCCATATCTTCCTTACTCCTCACTCTTCTATACAGCTTAGTGTCATCCGCATACAGGTATACCTCACTTCCATTAGTTATAACTTCAGGCAAGTCGTTGATAAATATAACGAACAGCAGTGGTCCCAACACAGATCCCTGAGGTACCCCACTTGTAATTTCCCTCCACCCCGAGCCTATTCCATTCACCAGTACCCTCTGTCTCCGATCTTTCAGGAAGGCTTCTATCCATTTCACACATTTCTCCCCTATATTATAGCTTCTAACTTTCTCAATTAACCTTTTATGTGGGACCTTATCGAAGGCCTTCATAAAATCGCAATATACCACGTCATTTACATCACCATCTTCTAGAATTTGCATCCAATCATCTACCACCTTAATTAGCTGTAGTACCGTCGACCTCCCCGGCAAGAATACGAACTGTCTCCCACTGAAAAGTTGGTTTGACTTCATATGATCCATTATTCCTTTTCTAATTACCGTTTCCATTAGTTTACACACAACACTTGTCAAACTGACTGGTCTATAATTCCCTGGGTCATTTCTCTTTCCCTTCTTAAATATAGCTGTTATGTTCGCCTCTCTCCAGTCAATCGGGATTTGTCCTGTATTAAACGATACCTCAAATAACATTTTCAATGACTCTACTAACATCTCCCCTCCTTCCTTTATGATTCTTGGGTGTATCCCATCCGGTCCCGGTGACTTACTTCTGTTCATTTTTTCTATAGCCCTTCTTATTCTAGCATGGGAAAACTCTTATTAGTTCTAGTGCCGGTGCCTGTTTGATGGGAATAGTAGGCACTGCATCCTCCGACTCCACTGTTAGTACCCCCCCAAAGTATTTCCCCAGCACCTCTGCTTTCTCCTTATCAGTCTCCGCTCTACTCCCATCATTCAACCCCCCTACCAGCTCTGGGATCCCTACTCTTCTTGTTAACTTTTCCTGAATGTACTTCCAGAATATTTTTGGATTATCCTTCACATTTCTAGCTATCTCTCTCTCCCTCTCCTTCACCCCCCTACTTGTTTCCCACCTTATTTTATTTTAATTAATTTCATTAGGGGTGTGGTGGTGAGATTAATAAAAATAATATAATTTTATTGTTTATTTGTCTGCGTTCCAGATCCACTTCCTTAGCCTCTATACTAGACCCCCTGTTCTTTTTTAACAATTTTAATCTTTCCCACAATCGTTTCTTTCTTCTAATCAATATCCAAAGCTTTCTTTTCATTGGCAATTCTGGGTTAGTTCTTTTCCTCAATTTTGTTTTATCCTTATATTCCCTTATTGGTACACTTTTGGATACAGCATTCTCCAGTTTGACTCTAATTTTCCTCCACATTCCTTCAGCGTCTTCACCGTTCAAGTATTCCCCCCAGTCAATGTCCAAACACCGTCTCAGCAGCTCATAATCTGCTCTATCATACATGTTAATTTTTTATTGCTTCTATTATCCCTCTCTGATTTAATGTTACAACTAAAGCTTATACAGGCATGGTCACTACGACCTATAGGGCTATCCACATTAACATGTTCCACTATATCCTCTTCATTGCTAAAAATCAAATCAAGTACACTCCCCTGCGTCCCATCTCTATATCTTGTCATCTCTACAATATGTTGCGTTAAAAAAACAATCTCTCACTTTCTCTATAAACTTATTTTCCAGGCTACCCTGTCCCGCTGGAGTAGTACAATTTGCCCCGTTGATCCTTGGCAAATTGAAATCTCCAATCAAAATTTTATATTTGTTCTCTATTATCTATCTCCTCCATTGCTTTCAGTAGGTTATAATCCTCTCCCCTGCTATTATTTGGGCTTCTATATATAGAGGCAATTAGAATTGATCCTCTTACACATTTTACTTCAATACACAAATACTCACAATACTGCTGTCTCATATCCACCTCATTAACCTTGAGCTCTTTTCTTACATAAATAAACAGTCTTCTTCCAACCTCTGCTCTAATAGCATTTCTCTCATATAACTCAAAACCCTCCAAACTATATTCCACCAGTTCCCTTTCAATTCTAGCATTTTTTGGTCTTACTTCCTGTAGGGCTATGACATCAGGTTTTTCCTCTTCATCCTGCAACCTACATATCAGTTCTCTTTTCTTGTCCTGGGTAAACACATCCACATTACTAAACATAATCCTTAATCCATCTACCATTCCTTCAGCAATTACACCATCCCGCTCCTCCAGTCCGTACCCTACTCCCCCGTTAGCACTGTATACATATTAGATATGTATAATTTATTTTATTGTTACCTTAGCCTAGTGGTATATGGCTGTACAGTAGTTATATATTGGTTGCTATTAGAATAGTATTATCAAGAGGGAAGGGGGGGGGGGTCTATTTAAGAAACACGGGCTCTCTCCTTTAATATACAGTATACCATATGGAATGTGCAATCAGGTGAAAGAAACTATGATGAAATATTTTACATAAATTATATTTTTATCCGTTAGATTCTCTTACTTTTGACTATTTGAAAATGCTTCCTTCAAGGTGAAAACGCCTTATATTTTCAAACTCCGGAGACTTGTATAAAGGTTTATACTTTGTTGCGCATTTCGTATTTCCCCAATAGTGAGTTGGTAATCTTAAAGTGGTCTTTACCATATTTTGACTTATGCATCTGGATGTCTACGTTGGGGGTATTTAAGGCATTACATCTTAGATGTAAAGGCCACTAATAAATTATGGGTTTGACAACCCGAAGGGAGGAAGGAAAACCTCATGTTTAGTAGTGGCCCTCTAGTCTAAGATGTTTATGGCCACTTCACCATTCCCATCCTTCTGCATAACTTTATATAACATTGAAGGTTAATAAGATTGCGTCACAAGGCGACGCTGGCTGAGGCAAGCTACAACTGGGGAGTGTAAGGGAAACTACGCACTATTCATAAGATACTTGTATTTTTACTTATTCTCTGCAATTTTAACCCAGGAATTGCGATAAGCATTCCGGAAGGCATGGTATTTAAATATGTTAAAAAAGCATCAAATACTGTGCCAGTGCTGGGAAATTGTCAAAATTGGGTGACACACAGAAAGTAGTGGCATCTCTCCATACCAAATCCTCAAATCCTCTTCCCCTTTATATCCCACCCCCCTCCCTCCCTCAACTTGAGTTTAAAAAAAAAATCTAGTAGTGGTACCATCTAAGACGTTCCTAAGGAATGTTTATAGCATCAGCATTCCCATACTGGCCTAGTAATTGCCACAAGGCAGGCTTTTGGTATATTTTATGGCTAGATGCTTTACCTGTTACAGTATCAACCTGTATGTGGAGATCACTTGCAAATAATAATGTTTGTTTGACAAGACGAGCGTCCTCACGAGAGGTTTGTTGGGCAAAGGTGAAGGTCCTTATAAGAGCCAAGGCCTAAAAAAAAACTTTTCAAAACACCTCACTGGCACTCAAAACAAAGCAATATGTGATTAGGTGATATAATTCCACTCCGTTAATTGGTACCACTCCTACATATGTGTCCTTCCCTCCCCCCCTCCTCAATTATTAGCTATTTTTCCTCTTATTCCCCCTTTTATCGGGTAATTTTTGGCGCGAATTTCCCTCACACAGTCTCTTTAACACGGGCGAGGCAGCTAGAGATCCTTGCAACAGAGAGACTTATACTGTTAGGCCTCAGTGTCCCTCTACAGCTCAGAGATGGAGCATTTCGCCGCCCCGGCTCTCGCCTCATGATATGCTGGGCGGCAATAATACGTCTTTTTCACCACCTAAATGCTATTCCCACTTATTTTATTGCTCTTAAATGTTCATATCTTCATATTTAACGTAAAGTAGGTGAATATGGATAAGTTTAACTATATTTATGTGAAATCTGAAATGTTTTAGTCAGGAATGAATGAAAATACCTTCGCCTGGCGGGACATTTCAAATACCATAGCTCCGCGCTTCCCGGGTTAAGGCTAGTCTCAACTGTGTTCAGCATGCATTGCAGTTAAGTTGTCGAGTTTCATATATTTGATTATAGTTAGCTTTCCCATAATGGCTAACAGTTAACCCGAGGAATGCACAATTTATGCTTTTAAAGAGTCGTGTGCGAATTAATTATCTTCGATTCTGACCGAATTACTGTACTGTAGTTATATTTACCATATAAAGCATTATTTCTGTTCCATATGAGTATATTTTACTTGTATGATGAACATGTGAGCAGTAAATATCTAGTGAAAAACGTATATTTGTGGCGGGAGATGGTGGATGTACGCGAGAGAGAGAGAGAGAGAGCGGCATAGGTCTGCTTCAGGCAGACCGACAGTCCCAGCTGTCTTTCGCCCATCTGAAGGGTAGGAGGGAGTGACTCATCATATTTCGTGCAGGGAAAGGGAGGAATGACAAAAAATTGAGCAATAATTGAAGAGGGGGAGAGGAAGGAGGTATATAGGTAGCGCCACTGAACTTGACCCCTTAACTTCTCATAACTCAAAAAGGCCTAGAGCGAATTGGCTGTAAATATCCACACCTATTTCCTGGTGGGCTCTTCCCAAATGATAGAAATGTCAGCTCTATTGCTTTAATTAATTTTGAGTTATGAGAAGTTGAGGGGTCAAGATTATTGTCAAGTTCGTTTGCACTACCTATATTGGAAGGGGAATATACCACCTAATCACATGGTGTTTCCATTTGAGTACCTGTGGGGCATACTTTTTTTTTCATGGGCTTTCTTCCGTGAGACCTATCGCATTCGCTATAGAGTACAGACACTTCTGTGAGGCCTATCGCGCTCCTCGGGTTAATATGGGGTACTGGAAATGAAACTGTGCTTGTCATTTTATGCCGAGTTTTACTTGCCTCAAGGGCAACACTGCATTAAAATGACTGGATGAAGAAATCCCCTATCTACAAACTATGCATTGGTTAATATCTTCAAGATTCCATGCCTTGGTACAGAAACAGAGCTTTGTACAGTATTAGGTTATCTCCAACACAGGCAAATTATTCAACTAAGCACTCTGGGCCCTGGGCACAGGGCCCTGAGTAGGGCTTTGGTTTCCCGGACGTTTCCGCACCCTCCTCAGCTCCCCGCCATGGAGTGGCTTCGGTTACCCAGGCTTTATTGTGGTCGGCAGGGAGGGTTCTGTGGGGGCGCTCGGTTATGGCCTTGGCCTTGCTCTGGGCTGTTCGGCCAGGCAGCTTAGGGAACAGCAACAACAACTAAGCACTCTGCTGACAATTACATAGGCCTATACTTCATAAAATTTTAATCCACAATTCACAGTAAGTAACAAGGGTCTTACCAATACTATGCCGTAGCTCGATTGGTAGAGCGTTCGCCTGCTAACCGTGAGGTTGACAGTTCGAGCCTCGGGCCGGGCCAGCCAGTGTGTTATTGGCAGACGTCAGTGCTGTTGGTGAACGGTGCGGTCTAGCAATCTGTGGCAACTATTCACTAAGTCCCTGATTCATCAGGGCACCCACCCTAGCCTTGCTATTCAGCAGGGAGTGTGTGGTGGTAAAAACTGCATCATCATCATATGCCAGTTTGATTCCCATGAAAATTATAATTAATTTGTATTCCTTTGTTCCACAGGCTGGAAATGTGGAAGGATTGAGGACCATCCGCAATTTGTTGGGCAAGTTAACCTCAGATCTGCTATAACACAAGCTACAAGACTGGATTTGGGAAGTTTTAGTTACCCTTACTTCAAGTACTGTATGTTTTCTACATTGTTTTTGGTAATAGTGTACAGCAAAACCCTCTCTTACGGACACCATGGATCTGGAAACCCAAGGCATTCAGACATGTATTTTGCCTAGGCTAACCTCTCGGACAAAATTCAAAATACCAAGGTACAGTATCGGTCTAAACATTGGTATTCATCTCTCTCGGAGAGACGGAGCTAAATGTCCGGACACCCAATATTTGTTTTGGAGTATTTGTTTATTTTGCAAGGTTTACATTATAATCCCAAGGTGAAAGTGAGAAAGATTGAGATGTTTGAACTTCCAGACAGGGTTTTACTGTATTTAAATTTGTGAAGTAATATAAGTACAGAAGTAAGTAATTATGGATAGATTAGGAAAATTTGGATCAAATGTACTTTAAATGTTATCCAATATGCTAACAAAAGTTAGCCACCCCCAGCTATGGGATATGTGCCTGAGTAACAAATCCTTTGGTTACTTCACAGATCTATCATCTATAGGGTAAATATCCTCTTTAGTACTTGTTTTATTAAACATGTCACAGGCTTAACAATACAACAAAATGAGCTCCTCCAAGTACTGATAGACAATATTCATAATAAAACAAGTACTAAGGAGGATATTTACCCTATAAATGATAGATCTGTTGCTTAGAATAAAAACTTATTGACAAGACAAATTGGTGTCCTGTTTTGTGAATCCTAGTTAGGTCCAGTAGTATACAAGATTTGATTTTACAGAGTTTTCAAAATTGCAAAAGCAAATCATCTGGCATTTTAGATTTTTTTTTGTGATAATTTTTATGTACTATAGAATAGTCCTGTGTATAAACTATACATACGTCTGTGACAAATATACCCCTAAAAAGGAATAAAGGTTACCGTCTAGAAAGGAAACATTTACTAACCTATTCATGATAAAAATAAAATACTGTAACTTGATCGATTTATTTTTGTTTGCACTACTGGGGTTTGCTTTATATACAAAAGGTTATGATTTGTCCTGACTAAGCACAAATGTTGAAAGTTTAAACAGGTGTTGCAGCAGAGCTGCTTTTTTTTCCATGGATAACCTAAAATACCATGGACCTCAACTGACCTGTAAATATATATGTATATATATTTATATATGAGCCGGGTAAATATATAGGTGTGCCGTCGGGAGGGCGGGCCGGCAGCGCGAGTAAAGCTGATGTCACACAAGCACTTTAGCGTGGAATATCCTCGGAGTCACAGTAATGGAGTAAAAAATATACTGTAATAAAGTCTATATCTGACAATATTCAGTTCCATTAGGATGTTATTTTGAATGTTGCAACTCAATCTTGAACTCATATTTAAAAACCCAAGAATAAATAATGCAAAGGCCTCAAAACATTACAAAAACTTGTAGCAGATTCTAGACTAAGATACAATTCCCCGCTAAAACTGCTTGTGTGACAACAACTTGAGTGAGGTACTGGACACATTACTATTGCTCTCGGCCACACACACAAACACGCACGCTCTCACACAGCTAATAATGGATGGAGGTGGTTGACCTGCAACAGCCACAGCACAAGACAGCGCACAGAGGTCCACGCACACACACAGCAGAGCCGGGGAGAAGAGAGGTCGACAGATAGGGAACTCGACGCACAGCAGCACCCCCTTCCCTCACCAGAATCATCTACCTCTGTACAATAATCATACACACTTTTAATCTCTGGTAATACATTCACTCTAACATTTTTACAATCTCTGGGAACATAACTAAGAACCTAAACATGAAGCAGTCTTACACACAGTTTTACAATCTCGGGGAATAAATTCAGAACCTACAACACCAAGCAGCCATAACAATTGGTTTGCACTGGATAATACATTCAGTCGAGGCAGTCAGTCACTCACACAAAGGGGAGGTGCCGGTGGAGGAGGGTAACAAGTGGTGGCCAGAGAGTTAAACACCTACTGGGACAAGTGGGACAACTGCACATCCCTAATATAAGTCTAAAGTGGGAGCGAGTCTTCCTGTCTTGAGCACTCAGGAAACATCATTAGGACAGGTATTGTGATGCCCTCCCATCCTCTGGCCAAAAATATCCACACCCAGAGCATAAATATTTCACTAATAAGTATAAGTTATTTCCCATACCCTCTGCATGCACCCTCATAATTTGTGAATGTAGATGAAAATGAAGGACAGAGGCAATGCAAGGTGAGAGAGAAAGAAGGAAAGAGAGGGGTGGTGGAACACTGGGCGGTGCCCGCTGACGGCACTAGTTTTGTACGTCACTAAAGGTTACACTAGTGAACCTACACTATTATAGCCTAGGATGAGCTAGCATACAATGCATTATTATATCTAAATGATGAATCCCGATGCCTGAGGCTAGCTGCGGGAGCGGCTACTGGTGGGGTGACCTCACTCGGTACACAACAAAATAAACAAGTACTACCAGTGGCCTGCACATCACCTTCCAACAAACATAACCTGGAATGTACAAAGGAAGTTGGTCTGAATCCAGCTCAATTATCCATCTGGAAATTGGGGGAATATGACCATTTTCAGCTCTTCATCAGTGAGGCTGCAAAATCTGAACTCAAACCAAATCACATTGTTTGCAAGTTGCATGACTTTCATGTGAAATACTTATACAAAATATCCATGTCTGTTTTTCACTATGAACAACTTCATTCTCTTTAATTTATATTAAAAGAAAAAATCTTGTCGTTCAGCACAGCACGAGGAAGGATTCAAGTCAAGCAGCGTCATTGCCGACTCACACCATCAAATTTAGCGCTGGATATATCGGAGGGAAAAGTATATAGTTTTGTAGTCTATTATATGACGACTATCCATTCTATTGTGACAACATTTTCAGTCTTATACTGTAGTTCATCTGGAATGACCAAAATATAATACAAATAAACAACAAATCCCGCTAATTTTCTATTAACTCGCAGCGGATACTAGACTTGGATACAATTCCTCACTAAAACTGCTGGTGTGAACCCGGCCTCAGACAGACTCTGCCACCTACAATAACTGGTAAACTCAACAGGTCCGGGACAATTCAACACCTTGGTCACTTTGCCACTCACACTTTGCTTCATTCCTAGTATAAAATTAGTGGTAATAGCTATACAATTATTTCTCAAAGATTGGAGTCAGGTGAGGTAAGGGTAGGGCTGAGCTTTGATATACAGTTCGATTAGCAGTTTAAGTGCAAAGAATGACTGGCAAAATGTCTGAAATGTGAGTGTCCTGAACCCAACTCAACTACCAGGTCCACCCAGATGTCAGGGCTACAGTAATGTGTTTCTTATCCACAATTACCATTACTTGCAAGACAGTTTTGGGCTTCTGAATATGTTGAGTTGATTTGTAAGAAATGATTGTTACATACAAGAATTCACTTAAATTATCCAATTGGAAGATAATTTATCAATTGACCTTACTCAGTATATAAGTTCACAAAACCTTTGAAGCTCAGGGAGTTAAATTAACTAATAGCCATTAGTTTATAAACAAAAAATTGGGTTTTAATATTAAGTATTTGATAGTGTAATAGGAAGCTTGTTTAAAAAATTAAGATCCGAGAGTAATAAAACAGTGAGTTCCAACAACCAGTCATTACAGCTCATAAAGATGCTACTAATTATGAAAAGCTTATACTGCCTTTCTTAACTTGGATGTTTGTACTTGTCTCATTAGCAAGATGTGCTATGGTACCCCATCCCTGAGCTTCATTCCAGTCATTGTATAAACGTCTCACAACATAAAAAACAATAAGTCTTTAGAGTCCAGGATAATCACTGAAGGTCAGTTATCACCACAGTAATTCAACCCGTAATAAACACTTTTTAGACAACCAAGACCAAATTATAATGCATGAAAAAAGATTAAAATGCAGTCCCTAATGCTTTATGATAAATACATTTAACTGGTACTGGTGAAATAGGGAAACCTCGATCAGAAATACTTGTATGTAACACGTGAAGTTCTGATACTGGACTTTCGGGTCTTACTGTAAGGTGGTGATTGGGGGCACTGAGGGGGACGGGGGGTTGGTGGTTGAGATCTTGTAGTAAGAGAGGGGAGCCATCTTCTGGTGGGCTAGAGGCCATAATGGTACCAGCATTGTTATAACGGGTTACTCATTCTGTTTGAGCATTTTAAAATTTACTATATGGTAAAGTTTTGCACTATTTCCTGGGCAAATATTGTCATTAGTATTAATATTATGGAAAGAAAAATCATTGTCATTGTTATCAAGAAAATATTTAATGTGAACTTATGGGTTCTAATACCCATGGCACTATTATAGCAGAAGTTGGCCGATCTCTGTTTACTACAGGGTTTCAAGTTGGTGGCACACACTCCTAGAACCTCAGCAGCACAGCAGATGAAACAGTGCACAAACATATGTTCGGAAATATTGCGACAGAAGAGTGGAAGAGAGAGAGAGGCTGCTATAGATGTAAAAGAAGAATGTCATGTTAAGCCTGCTCATAGAACCCCAAATTACATAGTTACTAGAGACAAAACTATACATAAATCACAACTTTATTTCTAAAAGGTGTGGCCCCAGCAGCTTAGAAAGTTTGGGAAAATTGTGATCTGAGAGTGGGGGAGAAAGGCTAATATTGATGCAAAAAGTGTAAGTCATTCTAGCCTCAATCAGCCTGCTCATGAAAGCCTATAGTATAAGAATATAGATGAAAACTATACATAAATCACAGCTTCATTTCCAAAGTGTGGCTGGCCCCAGCAGCTCAATACTGCAGCCGGTACTGGGACGGATTCAAACACCCAGTAGGAAGCACAAGTCTGGGCAGTGATCACAGACATAATAATCTCCAACACCTCTTGTATGACAACACTAGACAGATGTTAGATTGGGCTGCCAATGATTCCAGCTTTGATGTTAGTTTACTTCTTGCTTAGTGTTGCAGTGTATTTCTTTTCCAACTGATCAGTGGAGGGCTTAATAACAACCAAGAATTGTGCCCCATACTGGGTGTTCGCATCCTTGGGTTGTGGCGGGTGAGAGAAACTGAAGGGAGAACCCAACAAATTTCTAGAAGGGGCCTCAACTGATGGATTGGGCTACAGTGTGTGGTTGTGAGGGAAGCTTAGGGACCAAACAACATAGGAACCAACCAATCAGCTAAGGAGGGTGAAGGAGGCATTTTTATCTTGGCTTACCTCGTAGGGTACCTAGTTGGGTCTAGACATCAACACTAAATATTGCTGCTGCTGCTGCTTTTACTTTTTTATCTCGCTGAACAAATCTCATGGTCAAGTCACGTACAGTAATATCTTTACACTAGATATTTTGAACATTTCAAATAAATCTGAAGTATTTGAGCTATGTTATTAACCTGCAACTGGTGTGTATTCAAAGATCCATACTAGTGAAAAGGTATTACTATTCATGAGTGCATCTAACTTATCACCTTTACAAGAAAAAAACCAAATTGGGTTGAGCCTGTACAGGTACAGTATTATATGTATATTACAAACACTCATTTGTAGACTGCCAGCCTAGGAGACCCTTGGAAGAACTGGTTTCCTAATAATACCAATAATTAAATTTTAAATAATAACAACCCATCCCCAACCTATAGTTTATCACAATGATATCAGAAGTATACAGAAACAAACACAAAAGATATAAATCTTACAAATATCAAGAAATTAAAATGATACTTTTAAAGAAACAAGTCTGCTTGATATGCCTTACTTTAGATTTTACTGTAGCAGCCACAAGCAAAGCCTTCTAAGAGCGAAAGCTCCTTACATATTGCCCAGTACAGCTTTGACAAATTTCTTATGAAATATTTAACAATGATGAAAATATCCTGGAGAATAATGATAGGATCTGAGCAAGATGGATGACTTCTTGCAACATTTGCCTCAATACAGTACAAGGTTGTGGTAATGCATGTTACAAACTAATCTTAGGTCACAAGTCTGGTAACGCTCAAGTACACAGTTCCTCTCTGATGGTATCAAGACACAAAGCAGGAAAATATCTACAGCTTACAGTACCTAAATTGCATATTTTTTTAAAGAGTCTATATTGTTGGTGGTTCCCAAGTTAGAGTCTGCCAGAGCGGAAGGCAGACAGACAGACACGCCGGCACTCACTCAGACGACACAGACACTGGACAGGGAGGGACTACACGGTGAGGCGCTTCGCCGAGAAGCACAAGAAGAGAATTACTGGATCAGAGAGAAAAAAAAAGTAGTCATTCTATACGAGGCGCACAGGGAGAGGACCGAGTGGCAGCCAATGTTCCAGTACTGTATAACAAACCCTGCAGCTCCCAGTCACTGCTTGGTTCGAGTGCAGCCCAGTCAAGAGGCTGCCTTGTATAATACACCTGCCGTCATGATGCCCACTAACTGCTCTCCACACACCCACTGTCACCCACACTCACTTTATAAGTCTTGCTAACACAAGTAGGAGAAATATTAAAACTTGTTTATAATTTACATTAGTCTCTCCTGAAGTGTGTGTAGTGGAGTGTGCTGTTGGGGACTGACTGAGCCTGGTGGTGGTGGGTGGGGCAGCTCCCGGGGCCGTGATGGCGGCGCAGGCGTGGGGCGGAGGGGTGGTAGTGGCTGTGGCTGGGTGGCGGCAGCCTAGCAAGGTTGGGGACATCCCTATCTGTGGTTAGGGCGGTGATCGGGGTCTCCGTCAGCTGCCGCATTGGTGGTGGCCACTGGGGGTGCTGCCGGGGTGTGGGTGGCAGTGGACCCCCGAGCCCCGGCCCCACCCACCCCGCCTGGAGAGTTATACACCAGCTCATAGTCCATCACCTCCTTGTAGATAAGTTCCTTCCATTGGTCCACTGTGTGCTCTCGGTCGTCAACACTGTGGTCGTACGGTCCGGGGGCAGGCTGTGGGAGAATAATATATTTACAGTACGCTCACTACACAACAGTATATTTACAATTACAAACAATTAACCCCTTCAATCATCACTAGTTTTAATGAAGTACGGTAGGCTACACTTACAAAACAACCCAACCCCGAAAGGGGTTGAAACAGTGGAGCTATCCCCCCGCCAAAGGCGGCTTTCTAGGGCCTTTCCTAGCTGATGCTGAGAGGGTTGGGTTCTAGTCATGTGGTGATGGGCTGGTCTATCAGAGTGAGAACTGAGCGATCTCTGCCATACCCATAGCTTACTCTGACTGTTCCTTTTACTTATATATTTTCTAGATCTCAAGTGACGGCGTCACTTGACCTCCCAATCTACCAAGATTGGAAGCCAAAGCGTCACATTTTTCCTTTGCCCCTCAACTTTCTCTTCATAATTGCTAAGGGGCACAGGGCCCTGGGTGGGGCTTTGGTTTCCCGGGCGTTTTCGCACCCTCCTCAGCTCCCCGCCATGGAGTGGCTTCGGTTATCCAGGCTTTATTGTGGTCGGCAGGGAGGGTTCTGTGGGGGCGCTCGGTTATGGCCTTGGCCTTGCTCGGGGCCTTGGGGCTGTTCGGCCAGGCAGCTTGGGGAACAACAATTATAAATATATATATTTTTGTATTCATGCTGTCAGACTATCGTATTTGGCTTAGGAAGAATCTATATACCCTGTACATGAAAGGGTTAAAATCACTCAATCAATTGACTGAATGAGGTCTTTTATAAATTGAATAAATGCATCTAAAGGTGGCTAGCATACAGTTGTCCTATAATCAAATGGGTTAAAAAAAATCATAAAACATAGCTATTGCATAATAGATATAGATCACATAAACTGTTGCTACCTTATAGGATGGAAACAACACAATCCTTAATTATTTTAGGTGGTTTAACCCACGTAGTCGGCAGTGTTTGTATTTTCGCGGGCTTCAGAATTGGGTAATTTTTTAGTGAATTTTGTGATTTGCAGCTACACATATCTATGCAAAGAAGTGGCCTAACCTAGGTTATATTATATCAGGAGGCAGGACTCTCTGTTATATTGCCAATGGTGAATACTAGAACTGTCTACACCAAGTGGATATACAGTACTGTATATATATAGCCTAGGTTAGGTAATTTTTTTGCGTATTAATAAGCGCGCCAGAATGCAGAGAATTCGACGAAACACTTGGTTCTAGCAATCGCGGGAAGGTTTAAATTGCCGTTCAGCGAGGGTTAAGAGCATATCCTTTCTTTATGACGCCAAGCCAGCGCGGTGCTCGCCCCTGGGATCCTTCGGAAAGCACTCCCATGGGTTAATTAGGCTATGTAATATATGATAATGATGAAAACAGAAGTATTATTAATCCTCTAAAACATGAGCATGAACTCGCATCCCCGATAAATATTTATCTATTCCTTGGAAACATTACGGTACTTTTCTAAACATAAATTGCATAACACTTGTGAAAAGACATTAATAATAATAATAATAATAAGCATGTTACTTATTTCTCATAAGCGCCAATTTTTCCGAAGAATTCACTAGCGCTCGGAAAGAGAAAGAAAAAAGAACAAAATCAATGCATCAAAAGAAGGCTTATATACAACACACATTTAACAATCACTAGCAGTGGCAAAACAGCCTAAACTCTATAGCCATCTGCCATGACACCTCTCTCAAGATCATAGCTTCTCTCAAAGAGAAAAGTCTTAAGGTGTCTCTTGAAGCATTCAACAGAACTCAGTTGTCTCATGGACAGCGGCAACCTGTTATACAACCTCGGAGCCATGTAGGAGAATGACCTCTCAAAGAAAGAAGACTGCTGGAAAGCCCTTGGTTCATCAAGACGAAAAGGGTAATTGTCATGACGCACAACTACACCATGGTGTGCCGGTGGGCGCCTGAGCAGCTCCGCAAGGTACCTAGGCTCACCAAATTTGAGAACCTTAAAAGTCACCAAACACAACTTAAATTCTATTCTTGCTCTTACTGGCAGCCAGTGCAGTTCTATGTGAAGAGATGTAGTAGGAGTTCTAGGTGGAACACCAAAAATGAGTCTTGCGGCCCTGTTAAGAACAGACTGAACTTAATTTAAAATATAATTTGGAAGACCCACCAACAGGGCATTGCAATAATCAACACGAGAGAAGACCAATGAGTGAACCAACGTCAGGAGGCAACGTCTGGTTATGAACGGCTTCACCAAATAGAGATTTCTGATGTGCAAGTAACAACTTTTAACTATCTGGTTTACATGCTCTTTGAAATCTAATCGGGAGTTCACATATACACCCAGATTTCGAACAGAGTTGGCCGGTCGCAGCTGAGATCCACCCAGATTAATGGAGAGGGCACCTACTATATCATCAGCTCTTCTATTTCCTCGGATGATGAGAATATCAGTTTTACCATCATTTAGTTTAAGTTTTCTCGCTCTCATCCACTTCTTGATATCAGACATCAACAATTCCATCTTACTCCGTATATCAACTATATTTGTGATTCTCACATAAATCTGGGTGTCATCTGCATAAAAGTGAAAGGTGACATTATGTGCACGAAGCAGAAGAGACAAACTGCTGATATAAATTATAAATAGGATAGGACCTAAAACTGATCCCTGCGGAACACCATACTGCAGGGGTGTCGAGTCCGAGACCATTTGATTTACCATCACACTCTGGGATCTACCTGACAAGTACGACCCAAGAAGCAAGAGAGCGGAGTCACGCACACCACAATCATAAAGATCACTCAATAACAACTTGTGATCCACTGTGTCAAAGGCTGCAGAGAGATCAAGCAAGACCAATAGTGAGGCCACACCATTGCAAATGTTCTCAACTAGATCATTATGTACTCTAATCAATGCTGTTTCAGTTGAATGATGCTGTCGGTAAGCAGACTGAAAAATTGGGATAGTTTCATTCTGCTGAAGTAGTGGTTGTAATTGGTCAAGTATCGCACGCTCTAATATCTTTGATATGAAGGACAGGTTGGAGACAGGACGATAGTTCAACATGTTCTCAACATCAAGTCCAGGTTTCTTTAGAGTAGGTCGGAGTAGTGCATGCTTTTCAGAATGTTCTCTGTAGAATAATTCTCCCAAACAACTGATAAAACAAGATTGTGAATACTTTAGATAACAAAGCTATATATTCTTCCGAGGATGAAAATAACAGATTTTTTGTGGGATATAGCAAGTTGTGATTTTGTTAGCGTCAGGCGATTATGACCTTTTCTTTTGCAGAAATAGAATGTACCGTACTGTACATGTTCTAAAACCATGGAAGTGGAAAAAAATTACTCACCGGGCCATGAAAAGCGGCGATATAACCACCCGTAATTTGCGCACAAGTCGGAGTGCGCCTGTACTTTGTACTCTCTCTTACTTACTTTTTTCCTCTCTTCACACCTTTTGGAAGACGGATCTCACTTCATCTGCTCTCTCATCTATTTCTATATCCTTCTTCTCCTATCTCTACTTACTCTCCCAACCCATTTCTTCTTTCTCTATTATTTGTTCTATTCCCTCTATCCTGTTTTCCCCTCTCTCCACCTTCTAGTGGACGACTCTCACTCCCTCAATTCTCTCATCATTCTCTCTCCTGTCCTTCCTTCCTCTTTGTTTATCCTCCTTCCCTATTTCTCTTGTTTATTTCCTGCCTCTCTATCCTCCTTTCTTTTCTCTCTATGTTCACATCTCCCTTTAGTCTTCCCTTTTCCATGTCTATCTCATTTATCTCTCTATACTATCTTTCTTTCTCTCTTCTCAATCTTCCTTTTTCGATGATTTCCTATCTATCCTTCCTTCCCCATTCCTATCTCTTCTTTCCTTCTTCCCTCATATTGATTTATTTTTCCTTTCATCCTTTTACCCCTTTCTCCTCGTTGTTTTCCTCTCCATTCTTCCTTCCTCCCTCTAAGTAGAGAATCTCGTCAACACGACATGTACTTGTACCTACAGGAACACTAAACACACACCCGCAGCACACGCGGAGTGTGTGCTTGTGCGCGCAGGATTGCAGTGTTGCTACATATGCCCATAGACTTATTGTCTGCTTTAAACACGTAGGGGGTATCATCTATACATGCGGCATCATCCACTACACCATCCCCGCAGCCCGGGTTGAGCTCCAAAATGTACGAAATTGAGCATGAATTTGACTGCGTAGCAGCTATGCAGTTGACAAGTATCTTCAATGTAGTTGACGCTTCAAGGTTTATGGGAGCACCGGTAATTATAGGTTTGATTCCCGGAGGGAAGTAGAAAAAACCTAATATTTAGTAGGGGCCCCGGAATCATTGACGATGATGCCTATTAGTATAATAGTCTCCATTCAACACCCACGTCAGTCGTTTGAATCAACCGCAGCGGGGAAGAACAGAAGCCTTCCTGAAAGATCGGAGACAGAGGGTACTGGTGAATGGAATAGGCTCGGGGTGGAGGGAAATTACAAGTGGAGTACCTCAGGGATCTGTGTTGGGACCACTACTGTTCGTTATATTTATCAACGACTTGCCTGAAGTTATAACTAATGAAAGTGAGGTATACCTGTATGCGGATGACACTAAGCTGTATAGAAGAGTGAGGAGTAAGGAAGATGTGGGTTTGCTTCAAGGAGATGTGGAGGGCATGAAGGGATGGTCTGAGCATTGGTTAATGCCTTTTCATCCAAAAAAATGCAAGTACAGTAAACTTCCGTTAATCCGAAGGGCAGCGGACCGGCCCTCGTTCGGATTAGTGGATTTTTCGGATTATCGGACTATACTCTTATGAACCTGTGTATGACGAAAACATTGAGGCATTAGGCCACCCAAATGACACAATGGTGCACACATACATATCATATGTTCATGAAATCACTTCAAAAGTTTACCATTGTCATTGTAGCCTATTACCTACTTCAAAACATTCAGATTAATGGTCAAAGGAATCTGCTGATATAAACGTACACCATATGTCCGCATCGTCTTCTTCTTCTTCTTCCGTCTACTAGCGAGTTTGTCTTGCTCTTGAAGATCAGATCAGATATGGTTCGGGAAGTAATGCCTTAACAACGGCACTTCCCTGAGAGGTTCTTGTAATTTTCATTTTGTGATTTTCATTTTGTGACGTGCTCTGTTATATTATATTGTCTTGAAAGCACCCTTGTCTTGTTGTCTTGAAAGCACCCTTCGGATGCTCCGATCACTGAACTATAAATAGTAGCGTATCGGAACGTCCAAAGGTGCGTTTTCAAGCTCAAGACTGAATGCGCTTGCAGAAAATGCGGTGCAAGCCAGTAGCGCATCGGAGCGTCCCAAGGATGCGTTCAAGAGCAAAACAAACTCTCTAGCAGACGATGTGGTGTTTACGTTTATATCAGTAGCTTCCTTTGACCATTAATCTGAATGTTTTGAAGTAGGTAATAGGCTACAATGACAATGGTAAACTTTTAAAGTGAATTCATGAACATATGATATGTGTGTGCTCCATTATGTGTCATTTGAGTGGACTAATGCCTCAAAAAGGGGACTTTGGGACTTCTTGAAATTCGGACCATCGGGTGAATTCGGATTTGGCCTCAAATTGAAAAATTCGGACTATTGGGAGATTCGAATCATCAGTCGTCGGATTAAAGGACTTTTACTGTACATGCGGATTGGGACAAGCAAGATAGACAAGGTAGGATACAGTATGTATGAAGTGATGGAGGAAGTGAATGCAGAAAAGGATATAGGAGTAGTGATAGACAATAAGTTAAATTTCTCAGAACATTTAACGGAAAAGATAAACAAAGCCAATAGAATTGTAGGGCTGATAAGGACATTTGTGTCACTTGACGAAGAAATCTTCAGGAATCTCTATACAGCGCTGGTTAGGCCACACCTGGAATATGCGAACCAGGTGTGGGCTCCATATATGGTAAAGGATATAGAAGCAGTGGAGAAAGTGCAGAGGAGAGCTAGCAAGCTAGTACCAACGTTGAAGAACGCGGGCTATGAGCAGAGGTTGAGGACACTGGGGCTTCCGACACTGGCATATAGGAGAAAGAGAGGGGATATGATAGAGACTTTTAAGATAGTGTCAGGAAAGTATGATGAGGATGTGTGTGAAGGTACTGAGCTGGTTACACAGGCCTAGTTTGCCTTTTTCCAGAGGATCTACTGTAAGAAACTGTAAGAATAAGTGCAACGCTACTTCTCTCAACCGCTCAGGTTGAAAACCTGAGAGTGGCTAAATGCATACAAAAGAGAAGTAGTTCGCTGAACTTCCAAAAATGGATCAAATAGTACCGAAGGAACTTCATATTGTGCTAGTTAGAAAAACACGGTAATACGCCGGAGGAGCTTACATGCTACTAGATTTTGGTTTGTTTAGTTTGCAAGTTTTACATTTTAATGGTATCGTCATAGATTGGGTACCCACTACGAAAAAACTTTCGTAAAAAATAAGACGAAAAAGGGGAAAGATTAAATTACTTAATCAAAGTTATAACACGCTTCCCACTTCGGTGGATTTCTTGCGTTGTGGCTTCTTGCCGCTCCTCGCCAAGCGCACCATTCGGCCTTCACTGATATATCAAGATAATACTCAAGATATCAAGCGAATGGGAAGGGGATGGCTGGGAGGGCCTTTATCATCAATGATTCCAGGGCCCCTACTAAATATTAGGTTTTCTCTACTTCCCTCCGGGAATCAAACCAATAATTTAATAGTGGCCCCTCCATCATTGACGATGTTGCCTGAATTCTCAAGACTGGAGGGGGACATTCGCATCAATATCTAAAACTTCCAAACCCGCAAGGTATAGTCAAGAATTCGTATAACAGAAAAGCTATTTTATTGTTTGCATACAATATAGAAAAATTTAAAATATTAAAGAGTGTGAGCAGTGTGTTGCTTCGAAGAAGACCTGCTCGAAAAAACGGGCTCTCTTACATGAGATACTGTTGGAAGTCGTGATAAGAGGAGCTAATACAAAACTCTTTATCACTCTTTTCAGATTTTACACTATTCATAGTTTATTATCTGGTAAAAATAACCGTGTCCCTTGACCAGTTTCAACACTCATCCACCTATCCTCTAGGATAGCCAACCTTAACTTATACATAAAACATACTCTGACTAGCTTTACATAGCTTGTTTCTAAACGTAACTTAGCTCTTAGACCTTAACTTAAGGGAGCTCTTATATATTTTTCTCTTAACCCTTGGGTGCACGATGACTCTATGTGCGTCATTAGGGTATTTACCCCCTAAGCGCACGATGACTCGTTTAGCGTCATAAAACTTAAAAATATTCGCCAAAAATTAAGTTTACGTCTGACGCGCGTCATATTTGGCATAGATATTAAGTATTAAGTCTAGTTCAATGGGTACAATTGGCAACGCCCTCAGTTTAACGGTTTACTCACGGCTGGCTGGGAAGAGAGCAGAGTACAGCTCAGTCTGTTTTACGATACTTTCACGTTTATTCATGTATCTCAGTAACTATTTGGTTTATAGTAATTCTGAAGTTACCAGTGGAATGCTTATTAAATTCCACTTCCATATATGTATGCAAATCAAAAATGTTATGGGCAAAATTTTGAGCTAGCGCGAGTTGGAGATAAGGTATTTCGATTTTTTTTTTACAATTCTTATTTCGGAGTGCCCCAATGTGGTTGTTTTGTATTTATTCTATGTTTTTATTTGCTTATCTTCAAGTTCAATCAATAACGAAGCCGATGGTACCTCATTTATCCAAATACAAGGATATTTTGGTGGATAAAAATGTCACAAACAAATTATCGCCGGGCACAAAACTGGCTCTGAGTGAGCTGAGATATACTTAGGGAGTGGGAAAAAACTTGATTGGAAACTATAGGTGCGCCTAAGGGTTAATTAAAATAATGATGGATTCAATTTAACATAAAATCTAGAGCTTCTAGCTCTTAACTACAAGTAATACTCAGGCTTCTGCCCGGCAGAAGCAACGCCTGGACTTCTCCCCGGCGTAGCAGTGTGATTCCGGCGACGGGGGCTTTTACCTTAGGGTGTACTGGGATACCCTCATTCCCCCCCCCCCCCCCCCTTTTCCTTAGCCCACTATGGGCCGTACTATCACATAACCTAAACAGCCCAACTGCTGTGAAAAAACCTACCCCCAATAACAAAAGAGAGTGTCTCAAGAATGTTTCTACGAGAACAAACTGCGAGGTCGTTCGGAAATGTTAGCTAGTACAGTATTACCCAGGTGGGGTAGAGTTCACTCTCTCTTCACTAAGAAAACCGCTCAGGTTGAAAACCTGAGAGTGGCTAAATGCATACAAAAGAGAAGTAGTTCGCTGAACTTCCAAAAATGGATCAAATAGTACCGAAGGAACTTCATATTGTGCTAGTTAGAAAAACACGGTAATACGCCGGAGGAGCTTACATGCTACTAGATTGTACCGCAACTCGCCGGCCACTACATGCCAGGTGGGGGGGGGGGGGGGGGGGGGGGTCCTCCGGCGTAAACCAAAACTTCAGACAGAAGTGTAACCTTATTACATGTTATTAACCTGACTCAAAAAAGGTAAAACAATTTGAATTCTCGGGGCATGAACAGCTCAGTAATCCCGGGGCATGACTGAAAAACAATTACATATTAGAGAACTGCGGTCTCCGCGTATGGTTTCTGTGGTCGCCGCCACTCTACTTCCCGAAAGGGATAGTTACCAGTCTGCCGGCTGTGGAACAAGAAAATTATGCCAGGTAAAAAGGGAAGGGCTGTGCTGACAAAATCCACCCTTCCAGGAAAAACGGATTTGATCTGAGACCGGTTCGTACCCTGCTAGGGGTTACCAGAGGCAACCAGTACGTCCTTCCTTGTATGACTACTTGTTAGTATGAAAAAATTGTAACTGAGAACCTAACCCTTCAAGAGGACCCTCCCGCCGAGTCCTTTTGATGGTGGTGTCCTATGTGGGCCGAAGCCATGGAACAACTGGAAGCTAGCGGCGGAGATGAATAACCGTCTGATTGCTGGTCTATTTCACATACTGCGTGGGGGGGGGGGCACGCGCAGCCACACGAACCCCTACGCGGGACTGGCTAAGGGCTCAAAAATTTGAGGAGAGCTTAGTTTTGTAAATTTTTAGTTTCGTAACATCGACCGGCGCCTGAGCTACTCATGCTACCGGTGACAGGAACAAAAAACCTCTTACCCACGTACGCACAAGTCGACTAGTCAGGCCTCCGGGGACACAAAAATATAAGGGGGACTAAGACACAAGGCCCCTGCTAATGAAATACAACAAAGTCTTCTCGTCTAGCCGAGAGCAACAAAAACTTCCGATAAACTGGGAGATCCTGGACGATCCGCCTCGGCGTTCCGGCCTGGAGTCCAGAGAAAACTGGAAGTGCAGATAAAATAATATAAACTACTTAAGGAAAAAAAAAAACCTTCCCTTGGGACCTGACTTGCCCTTGTTGTGTTACGAGTAAACAAGTGGACTTATTATCTTACTTAATTGGGAGAAAACATCATCGTTCTGACCTAGGTGAACCAGCAACTATCCGTCTCTACGACCGGAGTAGTTGGTGTCCCCTTGATATGCGCCCCCTAGCTTAAATCAATGTACATCACCGGAGAGGTAGTAATGGCTAAGATAAGGGAAACTTCCTTGAGTGGCCCTAAATTACCGGTAACCCCCAATAGCTGATGGCACGTCTAGCTCTTATTTTGCTCGAGAAATCCCGACCCGTGTAAGGTTTCGAGTGGGTTCTAACAAAAATCCTTTTGGAGCGGTCTTAGCTTTTGCACAAAACTGTCTGACGCGCTCACTAGTGTTTCCGCACGGTCAACTTCCCGGTCAACCTCTATGGAAGATTTTCTTGTTTCACCCATGGTTGTCCGATCCGACTCCGGAGAGTCCTCGTGATCAGACTAGTCTGGTAATTGTCCGCCGGGACGCAGTCCGGACTTTTGAATCAGAGCAGAGATTCTAGTCGCGGCCCAGGTGCGGTAAACACAATCCCACCTCGATACCTTATGCCCCAGCCAGGCCTAAGGAGAGAGGAGGAGAAAACAGGAAATTTAAGTGGAAAAACGAACCCCACTGGGAAAAAAGACTCGAGTATCTTAACTCTTTTAGTTTGTTCAAGTTCAACGTCCGGTGATCGCCGGCCATCTAGTGCATGTAAAGTTAAGAGTTATTTACTTGGGAGACCCGTTGCTAACTTGAAGCATCATTCTTACGTCTCTCTGTGTCTGAGTTTAACTGTAGTTGCCGTCAGTACCGGAGATAAAAACAACTCTATAATAAACGTTCACCGGTAACCCCTGTACCATACCGAGTCTGAGTAGCTGCCTCGCTCGGACTGCCTCAAATAAGGCTGTCCGGATGTCTAATAAGGATTGTGCCGGACGCGGTAGTAGATATTGCTGAAGAGCTTTGACTATCTCGGCCCTTTGCATTGGTGGATCGGGGATTGGTTTAGCAATGGCCAGAGTCGTATCCCTGGTTAGGAGAAAACTAATAAATTTCCGATGGGTGTTATCTCTGACTAGGAATTCCCTCTGGAGTTCAATAGGGTCTGGGATGATAAAAGGGGGCAGAAAATCTTTCGCCTCGAATTGGGGGGCAATGAGAAATTCAAAATTAGCCCGGGGAACTCCGCCGGGCTGTTGCTTTAGCCAGTCAAACTCAGTATGCTGCAGTGGGGGAACCGGTAACGAGGCATTGGAAGTCACATCAATAGCAAATTGCTGGATCTCCTGATCCCATGTCACCCAAGGTCCATGTCCCACCTCACCCAGATGTAATTCCCTTCGGTCTTGATGAGGATTACAACGATGAAAAGTTAAGCTAGGTTCGTCGCACTTTATGGAATGGCACCCATTGAAGCCACAGCGTTGAAAGCAATCGGGGCAAACCAGGACATCTGGGGGAGGAGAGGCAGGACTAGGGTCATCCGGCGGAAAAGGGGTCAACTGACCAGGGTTGTACACAAAGTATCGAAAATTAGTCGGGTTGGGCACTGCCTGAACCTGCATTTCTATCACTTTTCCTTGTGAGTCTTTTGTCCTGAAGATCTTTTTCCTATTCACTTCGATAGACCATTCCTTTGGCACCGGAACCTCCCCCTGTGTTGACTTGTGCCCCTCTCCTCTAGTTAACGCGGTAACCGGAAGCCACAGCCTACCTGGCTCTTTCTGAGTCCGAGGTTGGTCCTCCGATTTTAACCAAGATTTTTGAGGTTGAGTTACTGATTGAGAGTCCATGGGTTCCTCGAGATCCGGCGGGAGAGCCGCCGGATATCGAGCCACCCTATCAACTTTAGGGGACTTAGTCTTATGTTGTAGGTAAGAATTTGCGTTATCTCCCGCAATATTGACATGAGTTAGCGAGCCAGAACTAGTCTCCTTCCTTCCCACGGAAGACACATTAGTGCCAGATACCCACTTGTCAGTTAGCAAGGAACTACTAGACCCTTCCCCTTTAGAAAGCGACTCATGCACCCGCCGGGATTGAACCTGGCTTTCGGCTGGTAAGTCTTGCCCATGCCTACCGGCATTGGGGAGAGATAATCTTGATGTTGTTGGGGCCATGATGATATCTGGGTCCGCAATTATATTAATTTTGGCTGGTAACAAAGGGCAGATGGATACTTGTTCTGGCAATGTCCCTGTAGCGGGGGGAACTGAGTTAAGAAGCAAAACTTTGTTATCCCTAGAGGTGGGCCCAGAGTCCACCGCAGCCTCCGTCGGGGCTTCCTGATATCTTTTTGAAATGGCACATTGTTGGAGCACCCTATGCAACAGATAGTCTAATTGTTTTGATGTAAAGCATTGAGGTTTCAGCAGTTTAAGAGACTTTGAACTTTTCTCCTCTAATTGATGTTCATCTACCTGTACTAGGGGACTCGACTTTGCTAGTACCCTATCACCACTAGGTTTAATCGTTGAGAGGGGACCTTTCGCCGGCGACTCTTTCACTTGCCCACCCGGCGATTTACTGGTCTCCCTAGGGGCCTAGAGGGTTGTAGACTTGTGTCCCTTGGGACTGAGTTCATAGGAGTTGCCCGTACGGTCTGTCCCGTCGAGGTAGGGTCTACTCTGGGGTCAGACCCTTTTGAAGTGACCGCCTCCGGCGTAGTAAGAGACCTTGATACCCCTGCGTCTGTGTCTCCCGACTTCTGCGCTTGAGCCTTAAGACTTGTAACACTCCTAAGACCCTGGGCCTCCGGCGTTTGAGATATCTCTAGACCCATTCCGGACCCCGGCAAATAACCCTTAATCAGCACGAGTTTAGAGCCCTGGAGCCTAACCTTCACATTCTTCCTAATCCTCATTGCAGAATGAGGTCGCTTGGCATCCGTTTCGAAAAGACCGGGGGAAACCCCCGGCGTTTCCGAAGTGGATGTCGAGGCAATCGGCTGCGCATTAGATTGATAAAACTGGGAGCTAGAGCTAAGGTGACCTATTACATCTCTCTCAGTAAGCCTTGGGCTAGATAGCTTGCATTTCTTGTCTGGTAAGAACTCCAAGCTGGACGCCCTCTGCCGAAGTCTCTCTGATGTTGCCGGCTGGGTTGACGGCACACACTCCGGTGACTCTGAGCGAATCCTCTTGGTGTGGGGAGGGGAGCTCTGTTCAGAGGTCCTAGAAGATTGAGGTGAAACAAAGTTTGTGTTTGGTACCGGGGGACCTGTGTCTGAGGGACTGAGGTGTCGTCGAATGAATAAAGATGAATTAACCTTAATAGTTCAGCATTATCGCAAAACAATTCTACGTCTGCTACCCTTGAAGCGTACGCAGCAAATTTGTTCTTAATTTCTATAAGAGTTAGTAAACACGGCATGTCTTGGCTTGATAGCCATTCCTCAAACAGGTCAGAGCACACCGGACATTTCCGTGAGGTCCATAAAAAGGAGGGTCTGTCCAAACACTTGACACATCTAATACACAACCTGTGCACTGCTACCGATACCAGGAGGCACGTAGGCGTAGAACAAGTTGAGAACAGAGGCATGGTCACAGACTCTCCCCTCCCCGGCGGGAACGCTTTCTTCTTAGCTGCCCAGAATGTGGAAGGGGTCTGGAAATAGAAAATTTCCAGGAATCAATGCTCATAAGGATAACCTGAGAGGTTTTAACGTCCTATTACCCCCAGCGTCAGAAAAACATTAGGCTACTGCCTCCAACCTTTTCCTGACTCCTAAGAGTTAGTGAAAATCTCCCCTTACGCCCTTTTCAATCGTGGGGGAGTTTCACATCAGCCTGCCTACCTGTGACATGGATCAGAGGTTAATGAACCATGAACTCAGCGGATATCTGCATGCTATAACTTGCAATCGCTAGCAGCCGTTGGTCTGTCTACACACCAAGCCGCCGGCTGACGGGGTAAACTGGTATTTACCTAATTGCCTAATTGTATTTACCTAATTGTAGTTTACAGGAGTTGAGCTAAGCTCGTGTTGTCCCGTCTCTCAGTCTACTTTTTATCCAATTTTTTCTTGAAAATATGGATGTTCCTTGCCCCTACCACCTCCTCCTCCAGCCTATTCCATTTGTCAATACATCTATAGGGGAAGCTAAACTTCCTGATATCGTTCTTGCAGGTAGGTCTTTTTACTTTGTAGCTGTGGCCTCTAGTTATTCCTGTATCCATAATTAATATATCCTCCCTATCCAGCCTCTCCAGCCCCCGGGTGCATTTGTACATCATCATCATGTCTCCCCTCTCTCTCCTCTCTTTTAGACTCGGTAGATTTAATTTGTCTAGCCTCCCTTCATATGGCAGTTCTCTGAGACTTGGAACCAATCTAGTAACTGCTCTCTGGATTCTTTCTAACTTGTGAATATGCTTCTTTAGATGCGGGGACCACACCACTGCTGCATACTCCAATCTTGGCAAATGAACTACACAACACCGGTCAACATGGGTTCAGAGCGGGAAGATCATGTCTCTCACAACTTTTGGAACACTATGACAAAATTCTTAAAGCGCTAGAAGAAAAGAAAAACGTGGATGTCATTTACACCGATTTTGCTAAGGCATTTGATGAATGTGACCATGGTATAATAGCCCACAAACTGAAAGCAAAAGGTATAACTGGGAAAATCGGACGGTGGATATACAATTTCCTCGTAAACCGAAAACAATCGGTAGCAGTAAACCAAGTCACTTCTGAGCCTTCGGATGTCAAAAGCTCAGTGCCCCAAGGAACAGTGCTAGCGCCCCTTCTGTTCCTCATACTAATTTGCGACATAGATACCAACACCAGACACAGTACGGTGTCGTCTTTTCCTGATGACACAAAATTAAGCAAGATAGTAAACACACAAGAGGACACGGGCCGACTGCAGGAAGACATGAATGTAGTGTTCCAGTGGACCAGGGAAAACAACATGCAATTCAATGAGGAAAAATTCCAATTAATACGGTACAGAGATAATAATGGTGTTAAAGAAATTACAAATTACTTAACAGAATGTAACCACATAATAGAACGGAAAGACAGTGTGAAAGACCTTGGGGTATTAATGTCTGAAAATATGGGTTTCAAAGTACATAACCAGGTCAAAGTGGCGGCTGCGAAACGTCTAACGGGTTGGATTCTGCGTACTTTTAAAACACGCGGTGAATTGCCTATGATAACGCTCTTCAAATCTCTAGTGCTACCGCGGCTTGAATACTGTAGCGTATTAACATCCCCATACAAAGCAGGTGAAATAAATGACGTAGAGAGTGTACAAAGAAATTTCACTTCGCATATAAGTTCGATAAAACATCTACACTATTGGGAGCGTTTAAGAGCACTGAATCTGTACTCACTGGAACGTAGAAGAGAACGTTAGCTAATAATATACACGTGGAAAATCGCAGAGGGTTTAGTACCAAACCTACATACTCCGATATTCATGAAATTCAGTGATAGGAGAGGCTGGGAATGCGAAATCCCCCGGATGAATAACAGGGGTGCTATGGGCTCTCTGCGAGAGGGCTGGTTATCACACAGAGGCCCACGTCTCTTCAACAAACTCCCACGGCGAGTAAGAGACATGAGGGACATCTCGTTAGACAACTTCAAGAGAGCCCTAGATGTCGAACTGCAAAAAGTGCCAGACGAGCCCATCCTCGCAAGGGAGCGAGCTGTCGCTTCAAACAGTCCACTGCACCAAATCACCACCCATAACGAGGGGCGTCGCGCTCCTTGGTGCCGCTAGAGGAGTGGCGAACACATCCAAAGGTAAGGTCTAATCATACTCTTCATAATTTTCGCTACCATGGTCTCATCCAAGTAGTTCAGAGCAACTTTCATATTCCCGGCCATTGCATACATTCTGCTAAAGAGCTTGTTAATATGTTTCTCTGGCGACAAATTATCTTGTATAATCAACCCTAAATCCTTTTCTTTTTTGGCCTTGCTAATTATATTATCTCCCATCCTGTACTCCCAATTTGGTCTATTCACACTTCTTCCCATATTTAACACATGGCATTTACTTATATTAAATTTCATTTTCCACTTGGTGCTCCATTCGTATATTTTATCTAAATCCCCTTGCAGCTCCTCACAACTACTTATATTTGTTATTTGTCTCATAATTTTTACGTCATCTCAAACATTGACATGTAGGAGTTTATGCCTATCGGCAGGTCATTCACGTACATAAGGAACATGAGAGGTGCCAACACAGATCCCTGCGGCACACCACTCTCAACTTTCCGCCACGATGAGTAAGTTCCTCTAATGTTGGTCCTCATTTCCCTATTTGTTAAATAGCTCTCCATCCATTTCAGCAAACTCCCCCTGACACATCCTAGCGTCTCAAGCTTAGATAACAATCTCTTATGTGGTACCTTATTGAATGCTTTGGAAAGGTCTAAATAGACGCAGTCCACCCATCCGCCTCTTTCTTGGAGTACTGTACATCTATCACCCTACTGTAATAACATAGCAAACTGGTAACACAAGATGTCCCTTCTCTGAATCCAAATTGCTTTGGGGTTATTATCTTCTTTCTCTCCAACATTTTCATCCATCTCTTCCTAATTAGCTTTTCACAAATCTTGCATACAATACTAGTAAGTGAAACTGGTCTATAGTTTAGAGGGTCCTCAGGGTTTCCATTCTTGTATATCAGAATGATATTAGCTCTTTTCCATTCAACAGGAACCTGTCCTTTATCTAAGGAAGCTTGAATTATGTCCCTCACTGGCTCCACTAATTGCTCTGCACACTCCTTTAAAACCCAGGCAGACACTTCATCCGGTCCCATAGCTTTCCTTACTTCAAGTCCTCTCATTGCAGATAACAGCTCATCTCTAGTTATTTCAATCTTACTAAGACCACTCTCCAGTACTCCCGCCTGTGGTTCGTCAAAACCTTCCTCTCTAGTAAAAACTGACCCCAATTTGTTATTCATTACCTCACACATGTCCGATACATTTTCATACGTCCTAGTATCAACTCTTAATTTAGTAATTTGTTTCTTTACCTTCAACTTACTGTTTATATATTTATAAAATAATCTAGGGTCACTTTCACATTTATTTACTATGTTCTTCTCATAGTTAATTTTAACTTGCCTAATTATGTTAACATATCTATTCCTCTCCTGTTTATATTTATTCCGATTACTCTCAGTGTTCCTTCTTCTTAATCTAGCCCAAGCTGCATCACGCCTACCCAAAGCTCTTTTGCATTTCAAATTAAACCAATCTTTCTGCTTAGTAAAATTTCCAGTTTTATATCTTGGGACAAACAGATTGGTTCCTACTCTATAAATTTCGAGGAATCTACTATATTTACCTTGTACGTCCTGTTCCTTCAAAATAAGATCCCAATCTACTCCCTCTAAATATCTTTTCAAGGATACATAATCAGCTTTACTATAATTTAATCTGTCATCTGGTAAGTAATAAGGCGAGCCGATACAGTATCTATAACGGATACGTCTCCATCCGCCGGCCCTGCAAGACCGCCGGAAGGAGGTGTAGTGGCACACTACCAAAAAACATAGAAAAAACACAGGGGCAAGGGAAAAACAAGAGCGCTCGGCGGCACGGCGGCAATCGACCTCAGGCCGCAGAACCAAGGACCGGCGGGTCCCAAAACTGGAAAACACTCAGGCAAGGGCACAAGACTGAGAGAAACCAACCACAAAAAACCCTGAAGCAAGGACGTCTCCTTGAGCTCCTGGAAAGTGAGCAACACTAACACCCAGGGAGCACAAGAAAAGGGAGCACAACAAAATATCATACAAAGATAAAGTACACCCCTAACGAGTAGATCCTAACAAGGCTTATCACGAGGTAACCCATCCTACAAGTAGGACGAACTTACCCTGAAGACACCCCGGACAGCAAGAAGCAGGTGAAGCCCCCGAAAGGGGCCTCCGAGCAGGCTCGAATGCCAGAAGATTCCACACCACGTGTGACAATCCTTAGACTGGCGCGTCTGCTAAAATGAAAAAAGAAAAGGCCCCTAGGCCATAAACACAGGACTGAAGAACAGCTTGTGATAAACAAAAAGCCTCCTAACTAAGGAATAGCAAAAACTAAGGCGCGCAGAACCAATGAAAAGCACATGTGGCGTCGGTCCTGAACACAACACGTTAGCGCCTGAATAGTACCCTAATTTAACACTTCCTGCAGGCAACAATATGATAACCCGTGCTAGCTAATCT
Organism: Paralithodes platypus; assembly: GCA_032716605.1. Lineage (NCBI taxonomy): Eukaryota > Metazoa > Arthropoda > Malacostraca > Decapoda > Lithodidae > Paralithodes > Paralithodes platypus. The sequence continues at coordinate 58,787,841 of CM064572.1, forward strand.
AAACCTTGTTGACTACAACCCAGATATATACAAATGAGTAAAGACTCACGAGAATTGAGCGAACGTCGAATGAAGCAGAGCGCGGGGCACACAGCCTATCCTGTTGCCCGCGGGGAAGAGAAGGCCGAATGGTGCGCTTGGCGAGGGGCGGCAAGAAGCCACAACGCAAGAAATCCACCGAAGTGGGAAGCGTGTTATAACTTTGATTAAGTAATTTAATCTTTCCCTTTTTCTTCTCTTATTTTTTACGAAAGTGTTTTCGTAGTGGGTACCCAATCTATGACGATACCATAAGAGAAGTAGCGTTGCACTGATGAGGAATGACTGTTCTTCCCCGCGGCGGTTGATTCAAACGACTGACGTGGGTGTTGAATGGAGACTATTATACTAATAGGCAACATCGTCAATGATGGAGGGGCCACTATTAAATACAGTAATTTAAGGTCTGAGTTATGCTCCGAGAACAGAAACTGGGATGTACTTACAGCATTGACTTCAGCTTCGTCATACCAGACGTTGATATAAGGATGCATTAGAGCCTCATCCACACTTATCCTACGCTCCGGGTCAATAACAAGCATCCTTGACAGCAAGTCCCGGGCCTGGCTCGCTGCAGGGGGCAATGGGGGCGGACGAAGAGGGATACAAGTAAATATAGAAGGTGGATAGAAGAGAGCCATGGAGGAGGATTGGAAGATAAGAGGAAAAGATTGGAAGATAGAAAGAAAATAGATGGAAGATTGAAAGGAAGGATTGACAAGAAATGTAAAATATAAGTGTAATGAAAGGATAGATGGAAGAGGATTGTAAGATAAAAATAAAATAAAAGGGGTGGGTGTAAGGAAAAGGAGAGGGTTGAAGGAGGATTGTGAGATAGCAAGTAAAGAATGGGGTGGATGGAGGAGGATAGATGGGGAGAAAATATAATTTGTAGGTTTAAGAGGAATCAAGAATCAGTATTGGAACAGGGAGTAAATGTGGGAGAAAGGGATCAAGATAGATTGAGGATTGGGATGGAAAGAGAACAAAATAATTAGTCTTATGAACAAATTTTGTTTATATCTTATTCATCAAGTATTTACAGGAAATGCACAAATATCTAGACACACAATTACATATTTGCTTCTTAGTAAAATCTAATTAATATTTTATAATACTGCAATGTATGACAACAAATATTATATCACATTATTAATTTGAGTATACAATAATTATAAAAAAAAAATAATAAAACTGTACAGTAAATAATCCTGATATACTTTAACTGTCTCGTACCAAAATTATCTTCTTTCCAGTTTATTTTAGTTACGAAATTTAAACTATAGTATAAAGATTGAAGGTTTAGATGTAGATAGGTCACTTCTTTAATGGATGAACTACTCAAAAACAAACTTCTCTCGTAATCTTGCTAAAATTATGCCCTATAGTAAATCAAATGTTTGAGGACAACTATATACAGCACTGTATTTAAGGGGGGATGGTTCACTTTTTGGGCGATTTTTGCATGTACTGTAATCATTATTTTCTAGTTTCCTCCCAAGACATCCATCAAATTTAAAAAAAATATCCATTAGATCCCCCTTCTAGAATAATTTGTACATTTTTCAGTAGATTTTTTTTTCCGTTTCTTCAAACATTACAGGCTCACTATCGTTTGCCAGGGAAAAAATTGACACCTAAATAGCACAAAAGGTATAAATATTGACGAAGAAATGGGGCGAAAGGACTTAAAATCGACTAACTAATGGGGCAAACATCTTAAAACTCATGGGGCTAAACATGAGGGAGAAAGTGGTCCAGAAAACCAGCCCATCCCCCCTTAAGTCATTTACAGCACACTACCATCTCCTTATGTACAGTAATGAGTATAGATAGTAGTGGCAGTGCACCCACTTGAATCAAATTGGCTTTAAAGATTAATAATATTCCAATGGGTGTAACCTTATAACCCCTTAATAATGTATGTATGGCTACCTCCATAGGGCTTCTTGACTATTATATATATACACTATATATATATATATATATATATATATATATATATATATATATATATATATACTGTACAGTATATATATATATATATTAAAACTACTAATATTGCTTTATCTTACACTACTATGACAATGTAAAATAACATTTATAATACTATTTGCTTCAAAAGTTGTTACCGGTAATTTTGTAATTGCTCGTTATTTGTATATAATAGATAAAGAGAAGGACTAAGTCTTGTTTTATATATATAAAGAGTACATACATAATTATAGGTATAAAGTTTTAGTCTTGACCACACACAACATTAAGTTTCTTTAGTTAAGCCTCAACTATCTATTCATGATCTACATGTAAATATAATACAAATGCAGTACTTCCTTCATAATACACTACAGTACAGTTATTGATCCTTCTAGCTTGCCTTAAACTAACCATGAATAGGCACAGCACCAGAATATGTATTGATATAGAGTACTGTATAAAAGTGTACAATTTGTGTAATCACAAGATAATTCATATTTATCTACAAGATTTTTTAACCCCTTCCTGACGGGTCTCGTCACGAGATGTGCACCTCAATCCGCTTATAATGTAACCTGCGGAGCGAGGCAAGCGGTTGTAGGCAGCGCAAGACCCCTTCATCCATAGCCCACCAAGTCTGGACCGGCACTGATGTAACAGAGAGACTTCTACCACCTCACTACAGCATTACACAGCGAAAACCGCTCATTTTTAGCCGATTTTGGCCGACCTTTGAAAGATCGTTGCAAGAAAATCAGACGTCGTAAAGAGATGATGCAGGTGTCATTGGAAAGCTAAATTACTGTAATTTCACAGATATATCATTGTATTACGTTCTGGCTCTTGTTTATGCACGAAAATGTGCAGGGCATGAAACTCAATTATTATGTTCCTTCCAACAACCAACCATACTCCTAAAATCGATTAATGATTAAGGCCAAAACCAATGAAAGAGTTAAGCTTTGTTTTAATTTGCATACTAATGTATCTTTTTCTTATACAGTATTCATACTCTTTTTATTTACAAAAGTAGAGGTATTGCATATCTTTATGTACATTTACATTTATCTTGTATCCAATAATTCTTCTCATATTACGGTACTGTCTTCTTTGTATTTACTGTATTTTATTTACTTATTTATTTATTTTTTACAGGTAAAGGAGGTACTGCACTAGCATGTCAATTATCATTAGTATGTAGAAAAAACACACTCCACTGACTTACCTGGGATTGGCAGTGTTAGTTGTCACTCCACGCAGGGATCTGGGTTTAGGGCATTCACACCAGCGCCTTAACCGCTCATTTTACATTGGTAAAACTTGTTATTTATTTCTAGCAACATAACAGGGTCTTATGTACTGCTGCAGGCAAAGTTAATAGATTTTCTGACTCTACCAGACCAGAATTGCCGAAAAAATTGTCCGAAAAGGCGCTCGTGTGATACCAGCTTTGTGGGGGAGGGGTGGAACGTACTATTGAGGTTTATGTGATCCTAATTCTTTTGACCCAATGATCATTTACAGGACAGTAGAGTAACTACTAGATTATTTTTAGCTTAAATATTTAGACATTATTCTTGTAAATGGACATAAAACTATTTAATTCAAACTGGATATATTTATATTATCCTAAATATGTAATTAGCCCTTTCGCACAGAAGGACGCAATTTGCGCCCTTTCTGGGATACTTAGAAGCCTTTGTGACTATTGGAGGTGTTTAGAAACCTTTGCAGTTGTGTTTGAGCGAGTTGTGGCAGAAAACTAATTTTGGAGAGGTAATAATGAGATTAAGATCATTCTACAGTATATCTGAATACTAAACAGCAAACCCCAGTGCATGAAAGGGTTAAGGATATTATATTATACTCTAGGAACTGATTTTTTTTTTTTTATCAATTAGAAGGATTTCTTCAATTTAAATTTTTCAGATTAGATGACTACATAACTGGTTCTTATAAGATAAAAAAAGAAGAGTATTTTCACTACAAAAAGAAAAATTAAGTCAAACCTCTTCAAAATGTAAAAAATAATAAAACCTGTTATTGTCAATTTATTCAAACTGTGACAGTAAGGCTGGCAGAGAGGAGGAGGAAAGTGGTGTAGGGGTGGGGGGTATCATACCATGCCAACAACTGATTTCCCGAGGGGGTTAGGGATGACTGGAGGAATGGATCTGGGTTAGGGCAGGGGTTGGCGTGGGCTGTGGGAGAAAGGAGGGGATGTAGGGATATATGAATGGAAAGAAGAATAAGTGTATATGGTTTCAATAGTACAGTATATGGAAATAGCTATGAGGAAAAGGAGACGGGTGTGAATTGAAGCTGCCTCGTGTGGGCCACATGGCCTTATGCAGTTTCCTGCGTTCTTATGTTCTTATAATATGAATTGAAGTCATTGTAGGCCTATATTGCTAGAAAAGGAGGAAATGGGTGTGAGTGGTGCAGGGAAATATATACTGAAAAGAAGTACAGTATTTGTATATTGCTAAAGGAAGTGCTAGGTTGCTAAGTCAAATGTTGAAATAATAAGGGAAAATATATCAAGATAACAAATAGATTATAAAATAACACAATGGTCACATAGATAATTATAATGTAAAACTTGCAAAATAAACAAACCAAAACTGGGACGACACAAGATAAACGCAAATGAACTAATCAAAATCGCTATGTGGAAATAACGCTTAATAAAATAAGCCTGTAATCAAGCTTCAAATCAAAGACCTGTGCCAGTACTATATTTTTCCCCTCTCATTTTGGGTAGAGCGACGAAAAGGTTAATTAATTCTGTGACTACTTGACATATGAAGATGTGGTATGATGATGATGCCGAGCACTCCCTTGATTGACAAGGTTAGGGCGTGGCCTTGTTACAGGGACTTTACTGGATATTTGCCACGAATCGCTAGACCTGAGCAATCAAACTCTTATTGTCTACCAATGGCATAGCCTGGGATCGAACTGCAGATGTTTCAATCAGCACTCAACGTACTGACCATGCCACAGCCCGCGACATGGTTGCTATAAATATGAGGCAGTATGTTCGATACAGAAAGAACATACAAAATAGCGCGTGCTATGAGAACATAGCACAAAGGTTTGACTATCACTACTGTACCTTGGAAAAAGGGCCACAGGGTACACAAGGACCGAGGCACACCTAAAATGGATACGGATTGACTAAGCACATTTAATAGTTTAGAATCGCGAAATACAGAGGGTACACTGTATTTTAAAAATATATCATTGACGTGGCCCAAATAATTTTGTTGACAAAAAAGATTATTGGTATGTTTAGAAGATACCTGAATGTATAATTGTATAAATAGGGCAAACAAATATATTCCATATGCGACGGGTCTTATTGAGTAAAAAACGCTGTTCGCGGCGAAATTACCCAGACTTACCCTACAGTAACTGAAGAGAAAATTGGTAGGGAAAGGATGAGAAAGAAAGGATAAAATAAAAATAATGAAATTGAAGTAGAGAGTATAGTAGGAAATTTAACCCGGGAACGGCGAGAACACTCTTAAGAGGGTTTACTGGGCGACGGCGAGAAAGCTCTGGAGAGGGCAGGCCTAAAAAAAACATTTAAAAGGACCCAGTAGCACTTAAAAAAAAAAAATTGTTTTTTCTCCATACCTCATATGGCGTCATGGCCTTACATTTTCAAACAAATATTAGGAATTCCTATGGGTGGAAATGCTAGCCCTTTAATTGCAGATTTATTCTTGCTTGCTTTAGAATTTAAATATATAAGACTTAGTTGACAGTAGCAAGAAAAATAAAATCCCAGAAAAATTAGCACTTGCTAAATTGTTAAGTAATAATAGTAGATATATTGATGATATTCTCGTTTGCAATTTGTTAAATTTTAATCAAGTTGCTAAACTTATTTACCCTAATTCTATTCCCCTCACACAATGTAACGTAAATTATAAAGTTGAAAATTTTCTTGATATAAATATAGAGATTGTTAATGAACAGTGTATACTTAAAGTATATCACAAAAAGTTGATGATTTTAATTTTAACGTAATAAACTTTCCTTTCCCTAGTAGTAATATCGATAGTAAAATAACTTATAATTGTTTTTATTCCCAGTTAATAAGATTTTGTAAAATTTGCACTAAAGTAGATGACTTTTGGGCTAGAGCTAGGTTGCTATACAGACTCTTAGTAGACAGAGGTTTTGAGGCAAGTAAATTGTTCCATAAATTTAATCTTTTTAGGGTCAATTATTGTGACTGTATTCTAAAATTTGACATCAATAATTTTAATCAAGCCTTGAAGTTTCTTGTATAACCTCTGCTCACTTTTTGTCTGTATTTATTATTTTTTGTCTGTATTTATTGTTTATCTTTTTTTTTCTATATTAATATTGATGATTTTTTAAATTGATTGTTCTTGTTAAAAGAGTACTCTTTGTTTGAATCTGTTGTTACTTCATATTTTGCAATTATTCGTCTTTATATTAACCCTCTCCGACATATGACGCGATTTTGAGCCTATTAGGGATTCTTTAAAACCTTTGTTACCATCAGGGGTATTTAGAAACCTTTAGTTTAGTTACTTCAACCTCTGCAGTTGTCTTTGAGTTAGCTGTGGGCAGAAAACTAATTTTGGAGAGGTAATTATTAGAGTGAGAGAACTCTATTTCTTATTGCTAATCTGGCAACCTCTGCATCATATGAGTCTGAAGGGGTTAAATGTATTCATTGTCGATAGTATCAATTGCTTGCTTTTGCGATTACCTTAGTTTATTTGTGCGATAAATGTAGGTTATTTGTAGGGTAGTTATTGATAGGGGTCACTTGAGGCATGCTATACTTACAGGTACCTACCCGATAGCACTATCGTTAGTGAGTGCTGTACTGTATTTTATATATTATTTTGTAATAGTATAGATATCTTATCAATATTTGTATTTTGTACTATTGTTAATGTCTTGTCATGTTGCAAATTTGATTTTAAATAATATTTTGACATATAACATGTAGTTTCTTTATTCATGCAGAGTTTAGTAAAAAATTTACCAGAACGTCCCAAACTTGAGGAGTTCCCAAACTCCTTTACCGTGACGATAGTGCGTTGTTATATGTGCAATTAGTTTGCTTGGGAAACAGATTAACTTGCTCATGTAGTAATGTACACCCTATGTGGTGGATTGTGTTCTTTTATTTAATAATTTTCATTTTAGTAACTGTTGTTTCCACATAGCGATTTAGATAATTTAATTTGACTTTATATTGTCCTTGTCCCAGTTTTGGTTTGTTTGGTTTGCAAGTTTTACATTTTAATCACTTATCCACACGTGTCAATATCCCCTCCTTTCCCCCCCCCCTCCCCCCCCTTCAATTATCACCTATTTTTCCTCTTATTACCATCTTTATTGGTGTATTTATCATGCCAATATCTCCAAACCGGCCTAAGCCGTGCTAATGTTGCTAGAGAGGGTATAGATGTGAGAGAATGAGGGAGGGGTGGTTCAGTGTGGCTGTAGGCTTCAGAGAGGGAGGGTGTACATCGCGGCTGGCTCACAACTCATGACTGGAGCGGCTGACTATAATTCGCGATTTTGACCATAAAAACGATATTCCCACTTGTTTTATTGTTGTTACAGGTTACTATCTTCATAGTAAAGGTAAAATAGGCGCATATGAATAAGTAATAACGATATTTATCGTAAAATGACGATTTTAGGTGGGAAAGAGGCCTAATATCTTCGCCCAGTTATATGGGGTCCACTATATACAGCTCGCGCTTTATAGGTTAATAATGGCGAAGGATGTACAGATAACAGAAAAAAGTAAGAACACAGGTATAGAAAAAACAATACAATGGGAAAACTAAGGAAAAGTGAGAGCAAATTTGGTAACTCTGGTAAGAAAGAAAATGCAGGATAAAACAAGGAAGGGAAGTTGGGATACCTCGGGGTCAGTATGCTACAGAGCGGTCCAAACCAAACAACCCTCTTACCTTTGATCCAGAAATAAGAGTTGCGTTGGTTGTTGTGGTGCGTCCAACAAGCCGTCTCCGCCTCACCTTTGAGTCGGTTGTGGTCGGTGGACTCGGCCGGGAAGAGGACGTCTGGGAAGAGTCGGTCGAAGGAATAGCCGGGGTATCGGGGTCGGTTCTCCACGTAGTTCCTGACGGTCGGCTGTAACCGTGACATAAAGTCCTGTGATGGTGTCCCCAGTTGCTCTGAAAGGAGGGAAATGGTTGGTGTAATAGATATCTCAACAATAATAACAAAAGACACAAGACAACTTGAGGAATAAAAGTAATAAAATAAAAGTAACAAAATATATCATAGTACTCCAAAGGGTACTCTAGAGGAAAACAAAATGAATATGCCCCACGCATCCTACTGCATGTCGTATGAGGCAACTAATAGGGGGGATGGCGCTAGACTTGTGGACCACCAGCCATTACTATATAATGAAGCCTTACTATTGGCGCTTCTGAAGCTGGTGAGGAACAGATAGGCGCCACAGAAAAATTTACTAGTCTTACCTATGAGCTGTTTTGGTGCCATGCCAGAGTTGGCCACAGCGTTCACATGGTGGGGCAGGGTTGTGGTGGGACTTCATTGTTCTATAGTCCAAGTTGCCTAATGGCTACTCTCATTGGCAATGAATGCTACCCAATCTTACTCCATATGAAGTTGTGTAAGTCCTTGAATTAAGATGAGTGGATGTGTGCTGTGCCCACGAACCCCGATGGAAGGGGTGTGGTGCGCAGTGGGTAGTTGGAAAAAAAAAGAGATACCGTTTTTATTAGAAGGGGAATGAGTCTGGGAAAACGAAAGGAGCGAGTGTCCTGGTATCCGAGGAGTGGGAGAAGAGTGTGATTGAAATAAAGAGAGTAAATGGAAGATTGATTGTATTGAAATTGAAAGTTGGTGAAAGAATTATGAATGTGATATCGTTGGCTTGAACAGAGAGCGGAAAGGTGTCTTCTGGAACGACCTGATCAGTGTCGTTTCCGGCCTCTCGGAGAATGATATTACAGAACTTAATGGGCATGTGGGAGCATGTGCTGATGGATACTTTCTTACAGTTTCTTACAGTAGATCCTCTGGAAAAAGGCAAACTAGGCCTGTGTATCCAACTCAGTACTTGCACTGCTGCGGTCGTTCACGGTGTTGGCGGCGGCGGTAGCAGACGCAACATTTTTACTATTCTGTATTTTTGCTTTATAATCAAACTTCAAATCTTGTCTTCCCCATGCTTTATCAAGATTACTTTCAAACTCCCTTATTGATTCGGAATCGACTACATACTGGGGCAGTGCGTTCCACTCATTTACCACTATCACAAAATGAGTTCTTTGCCTTCTCAAGCCTATTTCTTTCTTTGTAAATTTTCTTAGTGTCCTCTCATTCTTGTTCCCTCCCGCATCAAGAAGATACCTTCACACACATCCTCATCATACTTTCCTGACACTATCTTAAAAGTCTCTTATCATATCCCCTCTCTTTCGCCTATATGCCAGTGTCGGAAGCCCCAGTGTCCTCAACCTCTGCTCATAGCCCGCGTTCTTCAACGTTGGTACTAGCTTGCTAGCTCTCCTCTGCTTCTATATCCTTTACCATATATGGAGCCCACACCTGGTTCGCATATACAAGAGTGTGCATGGAGGAAAAGGGAATGGAAGAAGAAATCTAGAAGTCAAATATATACTGGAGTCTTGTGTTGCACTTAACATGGTTGTGTGTAACACCAAGTTCAAGAAATGTTGCTCTTTAACATGGTTGTGTGTAACACCAAGTTCAAGAAAAGGTTGAGTCATCTGATCACATACAGTTCTGGGGGCATCAGTAGCCAGGTAGATTACTTCTTGCTCAACAGGAAAGACTGGAAGTGGGTTTAGAATGTAAAGGTCATCCCGAGCGAATAATGTATCTCTCAACATATGCTCCTAGTCTGTGACATGAGCTTAAGGCTAGATCCTGTGTGCAAGAAGGTATACATGCCAAAAAGGAAAGCATAGTTGTTGAATACAGGGATAGGTTTTGCAGCGAACTGGAGGAAATGGATAGGAATAGCAGTGCTAAGCCAAATGATGTAAATAGCCAATGGAACTTCCTTGAACGTAGCCTTCTTGCTATCTATCTATTGCCAGATGCCATGATCCTCGAAGGGGTGGAAACAAATGAATCGCCCCCAAGCACCTGTCCCCTGTCAGCCAACGCCCCTCCTCACATCCAACACTGCGTTCACTGATATATCTCTCAACTCGATCTTTCCACCTCACTCTCGATCTGTCTCTCCCTATCTGTCCGCCACCTCTCTTGTTCACTCTCTAAGTCATTCGCTCGCTTCTCATACGTTCCACATAGGCCGAACCATCTCAAGGTGTTCCTTGCACACTTTCCAGCACATCCACATCACATTGCTCTCGTACTTCCTCATTCGTCTGTCTATTCCTCCATGTAACTCCACATGCACTTCTCAAGTAACTCATTTGTACCCCTCTCGCTCTTGATTATGCCTTCTTGCTGCCACTGACAAAGTCTGTGACAAAACTAAGGGTCCTCCCAGGCATAGGATTTCCTGGTGGTGGAATGACGAGGATGAAAATGCAGTAAAGAAGAAAAGATGTTTCAAAGCATGGAAAAAAGGAGGCAGCAGAAGGAATATCCGGTGACTCAGCGAATTGCAAAATAAGAAATATACAAGACAAAGAAAATTATCCAGGATTTAGTCAATAGACCAAGTGTGTAACACAGAAAATCCTAATGGGATCTTCAACTTAGCTAGGCGAGTTAAGGATGACAGTAGAGATGTTGTAGAACAGTGTCAGTAATGATGATGAGACAATTGTTTACGCTGACAAAGAAATCAGAGATGCTTGGAAGGTACACTATGAATGATTACTCAATGTCGAGTAGAGAGCAGCTTAGTAACGAAAAGCCAATACTTCCACATACTTCCCATTGCTCCGAAAACCTTCGTTCCTTCACACACTCTGTTTTACCTCCATTTCCATACCTCCACTCCTGCTTATCGTTCCTCCTAGATATTTAAAACACTCTACTTGTTCCAATATTTCCCCATCCAGACTCACCCTACGATCACCCCTATAACACACCATTACTTTACTTTTATTGACGTTCACCTTCAGTTTCCTCCTCCCACAAACCACACCAAACCCTTTGACTACCCGCTGCAGTTTCTCTTCAGAATCCGCCACCAACGCTGTGTGATCAGCAAACAGCAACTGATTCAACTCTCAATCTCTAGCATTCTTCCCTATTAAACCCAATCCTCTTCCCATAGTTCTCATTTTCCCCTCCCTCACCACACCATCCATTAACATAATAAACAGCCATGGTGACATTACACAACCCTGTCGCAAACCTACATTTACCTAAAACCATTAACTCAACTCACCATTTCTTATTCTAACACACGCTCTGCTCCCTTCATAAATACTCTTAACTGCTTTTAACAAATTTCCCCCGATTTCATAAATCCTTAACACCTTCCACATTGCTTCACGATCCACACGATCACACGCTTTTTCCAAATCCATAAAAGTCCAAAATATCTCCTTATGCTTCTCTAAATACTTCTCGCATAACTGTCTTACTGCAAAAATCTGATCCACGCACCCTCTTCCCCTCCTAAAACCGCACTGTTCTTCTCCTATTGCAACTTCCGTACACTTTATTATCCTCTCTATCAACACCCTGCCATACAGCTTTCCAACCACTGATAATAAACTAATACTGTACCTCTATAACTTAAACACTCCTGCCAGTCTCCCTTCCCCTTGTACAATGGCATAATACATGCACTCCTCCAGTCTATTGGTACCATTGAAACAACAAAGCACACATTGAATAGTCTCACCAGCCAATCTATTATCACATCTCCACCCTTCTTTATACACTCCACAGCGATACCATCCAAACCTTCTGCTTTTCCCGCTCTGATTTGTAAATGTAACCCCTTCAATCAGATGAAAATGTGTATAATTTATTAATGCTACTGCTACAGCCAGAAGATATTACTCCACTTGAGAAGAACCTCTATGAATGAAAGGTTAAAGACCCCCCCTGTTACTACTCTCCTTGACGCGGTTGGGGGGGGCTTCGGGGCCGGCGACTGGGGCTTGATGGGGGATGGTTCTGGTCATTTCCCTTCCTACCTCCCCTCGAGCTTTCATCCTCAGCTTGACTAATTTTGAGTAGTTTTTTTTCCTCATTCTATGTTTTTCCCCTTCTATTCTTATTCTGTCCCATCCGGCTGTCCTCGGGCAGCCTATATCTCGTCTCCCTGGCCTGGCTAGGTGGTTGACTCCTGACCCGTTTGTCTCTTCGGTTGCTGATGTGGCCGAACTGACTTGATCCCTTCGGTAATGCATTTTTTGCTTCTAATTCCTTGAACGTGACGATAGTGTGTTGTTATGTGTGCGATTAGTTTGCTTGGGAAACAGATTAACTTGCTCATGTAGTAATGTACACCCTATGTGGTGGATTGTGTTCTTTTGTGACTTTATATTGTCCTTGTCCCAATTTTGGTTTGTTTAGTTTGCAAGTTTTACATTTTAATTTAATAACATTTTTTTTTTTTTTTTAAGCGTTATTTCCACATAGCGATTTTGATAAGTTATTTTACCTTTATCTTGTATCGTCCCAGTTTTGGTTTGTTTAGTTTGCAAGTTTTAAATTTTAATTAATTAATATTTACCACACAGGGCCTGGATACATAATGATGCCATAAAATACCACTAGAGTTCATGTAGTAAGAGACAGTGGCCAGTATTTCCTTTGGACGCAATTTTGGTGCCTCAACTATCAAATAACGAGGTATTATTCTATTTATAATCATGTATAATGTGTAGGCCTATTTAAAGACCAAACTATATAACCTGTACCAGTAATCCTGAATGTTTATTATGAGTATGGACATATATGAGTGTAAACAGAGGAAAATATCACCAATGGCACCAAGCTGGTAGAGATTGGTCGATCTCTGCTACACTAATGAATTAATACCTTATTCCTTGCCAAATAGTTATCATTTCATCATACTCAAGAAACAGATTATCATTAGGTATAATTCATATTTGTTTTCACCAACCCACCAATTAATTTACAAAAATAAACTTAACTAATGAAATAAATAAAAGCAATGAATACATGTGGTACTCCAAAGACTCGAACCTAGGATACTCACACCGAAATTCCGCACACTAAGCATTACGCTATCAAGACAATACCCAGTTTTTACTTGATATTGAGTATTAATGGCACTAGTATTAAGAAGTTAGCATTTAGGATATGATTAGAGGGAGATAAAACATAAATATTCAAGTATCCAGTTCCTGGTCAAAAATTTAAAAATTGCCTGATACAGTGTACTAACCAATAATTAACTCCATTGGTCAATAAGAAAAGATTGCCTGATCTAGTGTACCAACCTATAATTTTATTCCACTGGTCGATATGATCTGTGCCGGGGAAGAGTACGCCTCCTCGGATCATCTCGCCCATGATGCAGCCCACCGACCAGATGTCTACGTTCTCCGTGTACCCCATGCCAAGGATCACCTGAGGGAACAGGGCTATTTAGTGCTTCCTCAGTTTAATCAGGAGAATATACATAAATACATATAATTTATTATCTTTGACAGAATTGATACAATCCCAGCCATAAATGTAATCAAAGTTAACCAGGTGAGGAACACACATTAAGAATCCCCAATACAAAGGAAACATTTATTTTAAAAGGCTTAGATACATGCATGACAGACATGCAATCACATGTGAGCCCTGGTCACCCAAAGGTGGTTGTGGAAACAGAGAGAGTAATCCCCAACTGCATCACAATGTCAGTTAGGTGGAAGTCCCTGGCTCCAATGCCACATTAACACCACCAGGGTCCATATGAGATTGCTGGGAGCAAACTTCGCAAACTTCAGGACCGTATATCCTTTCTGGCACCCAAGGTTATATTATCAACCATCTTGATGTCATGCTGGAAAGTGTAACTAGTCAATGGAGCAGATACTATAAAATTAAGATTAACTCTCCTCGCCTGACTGGACTCGATAGCTCCATATCGAGTTTTCCCCGCGTCACACGGCTGTGCTCAATAGCTCCATTGCATTATTTCATGGTTTAAAACCATACAGTACTGTTTGTCGTACTAATCCTTCAAATAATCCCACCTTTGCCAGTGTCGACAGAGATATATTTTGCCATACAATCTTCAAGGCACCCAATATATATGCTCCCTCCCCCACCCTATGGTCTACTTTGCTGCTGATAAGTCTACTCACAAATATCTGACAGCTTCCTTATTCTCAATCTATCCTAATCTCTCTCTACTCTATCTCATAACTTTACTCTTCTCTATATTCACTTTCAGCTTTGTCCTATTGTATATAACTGCAAACTCAGACAACAATCTCTTCAGATTTTCCCTTGCATACACAACTAGTTCTTCATCATCTGCAAACAGCAACTGGCTCACTTCCCATCTTCCTTCTCTCCCCTCTCTTGAAAGCTAAACTGCTTTTCCATTATCTGGTTCTCACTTCCTTCACTACTCCATCCACAGCCATGGTGACATCACACAACTCTGTCGTAGCTCTATTTTCCCTTGGAACCATTCATCTTCTTCCCTACTTACTAGCACACATGCCCTGCTATCTGATAAAACTCTTCACTGCTCTCAGTAGTTTTTCCCCCCGGACTTTCAGCAGATACAGACTTTTGGCAGATCCAGACAGGGCTCTCCCCCAATTAGTCTGGATGGGCGAGGTTTTATTGTACATTTTATCAGGCAAATAATAATAATAATATATACACACAATGCAACTGTTTATAGTCCTATCACATTACATAGTAATGGCTCAGATGGGGTTGTCTTTGGCAATTGGAATGTGTACAACAAAGTCCTATCATAACACTGCCGTACCATGTCATCATTGTGGCTGATGTTGGCATAGTGCTAACAGTGTTTCAGCAAGGCTCAACAAAGTTCCTCTGCTGCACCTACAGTATCTGCACCACATCAGCCTCAGCAGTGCTACAAAAAGACAGTGCCATATAGGATTACTGTTTATCAAACTTTCGCCATCCACCCTTTAGTCGCCTTGCGCGCATACTTTTTCCCCGCTACAAAATATGAAAGCCACCTTACCCCTAGGAGGGTAAGGGGACTTCACTTCCACCACACACACTTCAAAACTCCATCAACACTGCTACTCCACAATCAAACACACCCCACCATCACACTCCAGAATCCTAGCACACTACCAAAACACCTCACCACCAAAACAAACCTAGCACACAACACCAATCCCAGCACACCTATTGCTAACCCTAACCACCCCAACATACCTCCGGAGCACGGTAATATCTGGTGACAACATAAGGAGTCATCATGAAGGTGGTCCCGGCTGTCCGCGCCAGACCAAAGTCCAAGATCTTAAGTGTGCAGTCAGATTTCACCACTATGTTGCTCGGCTTCAGGTCCTGGATGGAGCAATGAAGAGATAGAAAATTAGAGGAAATTCTATGATGGGAATGAGTGGTTCCCAAAACTCTACAAGAAATTAAAGTTAACTGTTTGGAAGAAGAGCATTAAAAAAGGGCAAGATATATGCAACTATGGTATGTAACCAATGTAACTTAACCCTTCCTGCCCGGGTGTCTTCTTAAAATGACACCCCTTGCGAAGGGCACGAGCCCGGGTGTCCTTTAAAACTCTGTAAGCTTGAAAGCCTATTAAGCGTGGTTTGAAAGCCGCGCGGCGAAACGTTTGTAAACAAAGCCGGTCGGAGCGACGCGCAGCTTCAAAAGCAAGAAGTCAGACCTTTGTTAGCTAGTAAGTGTCCGATATTGCTAAAACCGCATCAAAACTCTCTCCACGGAAATCGTCATCACAAGTGAACCAGTTGACCTAGAGAGCTCTACTCAATGCCAGTCTACAGATACAAAACAGGGCTACATTTTGAGATTTGTGTGAATTCTCTAGCTGTAAATTAAGAAAATAGGCCTAGTCATATTACTAGTTTTTTGGCCAGATCGCCCGGATAGGAGTGCTGTCATTTAGAAGGCCAGCACGGAAGGAGGGGGGGGGGTTAATGCCTTGCTTAAAGGGCATAGCTCATGAAATATCCAATTCCATTTTATCACAGTCTAAAGCAAGTTCAAGCATCATTTATACTGCACAGTTGTCTTGGTTTGCCATAAATTTGATCTAAAATAGTAAACAAAGCCATGTAAGATAATTTAAGTAGAAAGTTGATGGCAAGCACTGTCGCCTCTCTCTTGTGGTAGTGGTAGACCGCGGATTTATAATCTGTTTTTATATTGCCTTGATCTAGCTTACCCTTATATAGTTTGTACATGATGAAGTAATGTGAAGGCAGTATTTGATATTTATATCACATGAGTGTAAAATTTGTCTATCCTTATATACCTATGAATACAATTATTCATATTTTGGTCTCGTTAATCACAAATAAATACGTATTGGGAGCTCAATCCATATGGCAACACTAATGGTACCGACCTTAACGGTAAAAAGGGCTGTTTGTAAATAGCGCACGTTCAACGTTCGATAGCTTGCCATTATTTCTACACTTCATTATTAAGCTTGTGATGCTCATACAATTATTCATACCTCTCTTTAAATATCTGTCCATCTTTGTAAATGCTTTCACAACATGGAGTATTTAACAGAGATACAGTACTGAGACTCAAAATGGTAGCCAATGACCTGACTCTTGAATCTCTTTGACCGATTGTGTTATTGTATGGGTACCCCAATGCCTCTCTATACATCCTTACAGGGATACTGTTGTTAAAACTGCTTCCAGGAACTCAATGGAGATAAACATCTTAGTAGCAACTATCTTCTTTATTGTTATACAGTGGTCTGGTTAATCTGCTCTACATAACTAACTAACTATTGTTATACAGGCAAACTCGTAGAATACTACATAATAATGACTTAACATATATACCGGTATATAGGGTACTGTATATAAGTAAATAATAAGTGATGTTAACATATTCCCCCTTTTCTTTCTTTTTAAAAGTAAAACAACAAAAATAAGATTTACATTCATTGAAATACCGGTACTCTAATACCGGTATTTTTTTATTTTTTACAAAAATGATAAACGCACAGGTACTGTACTGAGACTACATAGCATAATAAAGTACTATAGTGTAATGTCTAACTATACTATAGGAAAATTATTTTATGATAATGTATACACAAAAATAAAGTATTAGTACAGTAAACTTCCGTTAATCCGAAGGGCAGCGGACCGGCCCTCGTTCGGATTAGTGGATTTTTCGGATTATCGGACTTTACCCCTATGAACCTGTGTATGACGAAAACATTGAGGCATTAGGCCACCCAAATGACACAATGGTGCACACACACATATCATATGTTCATGAAATCACTTCAAAAGTTTATCATTGTCATTGTAGCCTATTACCTACTTCAAAACATTCAGATTAATGGTCAAAGGAATCTGCTGATATAAACGTAAACACCATATGTCCGCATCGTCGTCTTCTTCTTCTTCTTCCGTCTACTAGCGAGTTTGTCTTGCTCTTGTAGATCAGATGTGGTTCGGGAAGTAATGCCTTAACAACGGCACTTCCCTGAGAGGTTCTTGTAATTTTCATTTTGTGATTTTCATTTTGTGACGTGCTCTGTTATATTATATTGTATTGAAAGCACCCTTGTCTTGTTGTCTTGAAAGCACCCTTGGGACGCTCCGATCACTGAACTATAAATAGTAGCGTATCGGAACGTCCAAAGGTGCGTTTTCAAGCTCAAGACTGAATGCGCTTGCAGAAAATGCGGTGCAAGCCAGTAGCGCATCGGAGCGTCCCAAGGATGCGTTCAAGAGCAAAACAAACTCTCTAGCAGACGATGTGGTGTTTACGTTTATATCAGTAGCTTCCTTTGACCATTAATCTGAATGTTTTGAAGTAGGTAATAGGCTACAATGACAATGGTAAACTTTTAAAGTGAATTCATGAACATATGATATGTGTGTGCTCCATTATGTGTCATTTGAGTGGACTAATGCCTCAAAAAGGGGACTTTGGGACTTCTTGAAATTCGGACCATCGGGTGAATTCGGATTTGGCCTCAAATTGAAAAATTCGGACTATTGGGAGATTCGAATCATCGGTCGTCGGATTAAAGGACTTTTACTGTACTTGGGCTGGTCTATCAGAGTGAGAACTGAGCGATCTCTGCCATACCCATAGCTTACTCTGACTTTTCCTTTTACTTATATATTTTCTAGATCTCAAGTCTCTTCCGTGGATTGACCTCCAAATCTACCAAGATTGGAAGCCAAAGCGTCACATTTTTCCTTTGCCCCTCAACTTTCTCTTCATAATTGATGAGGGGCACAGGGCCCTGGGTGGGGCTTTTGTTTCCCGGGCGTTTCCGCATCCTCCTTAGCTCCCCGCCATGGAGTGGCTTCGGTCACCCAGGCTTTATTGTGGTCAGCAGGGGTGTTCTGTGGGGGTGCTCAGTTATGGCCTTGGCCTTGCTCGGGGCCTTGGGGCTGTTCGGCCAGGCAGCTTGGGGAATAGCAACAACAACAACTATAGCTATTGTATCAGACAAATATATGTACACTAGTGACATTGAATTGATGGTGATGTGTATATCTATATAAGATAATATTTCCTTATAACTATAACAAAAGTAAATTAACAAAACCCACATACCGTATACATTTATCTTATAGGCCTACAGTAAATATCTTGAAAATTAGCCACTGAGTAGCATGCAACCGTCTTTTAGTACTTTTAAGAGTTTCTCAGTACTAGCACCTCTTTTTGTAAAACAATCTGACAACTGATTACTGGAGTCAACCCATTTCACACTAGACAGTTCTTGTTTATCTAACATTTCTTTAATGCAGGCCAAATCAATGCTCAGTCTCTTTTCAGCTATATATTTAGTTGAATGAACGTTTTCCCACAACGAACGGTTGTCTACATAACATGCAATGGCAACTTTCTTGACATTTCTGAATACAATCTCTTGACAAAATATGAGCTAAATAGAAAAACACATCAATCACTTCCACCATGGCAAGAGTTTCTGTAGCAAGGGTACTCTTCACTACTCTTCTGATAGTTTTTGATCCCCATGCAAGGGGCAACTCTGACCATCACCATTA
This sequence comes from Paralithodes platypus, assembly GCA_032716605.1. Classification (NCBI taxonomy): domain Eukaryota; kingdom Metazoa; phylum Arthropoda; class Malacostraca; order Decapoda; family Lithodidae; genus Paralithodes; species Paralithodes platypus. Next base: position 58,807,049 of record CM064572.1, read on the forward strand.
AATAGAAATACTACAAATCCTCCAGCACTAGAAAATCTATCACTCAAGTTAGCATGTGAAGCATCACTAAAAGCTATTAAATGGAGATCTTCCATATTTCCTAATGATGGAAATCTTATGAAACATTCATCATTTTTCAGTTTCCTCACACATTTATTAGCCTTTATGATGTCTTCTACTGTTGGGTGTTTTAAATTGCTGCTGAGTTCTAAAACTTCGTAACAGGCATCTGGTCTAGATTGAGTACTTAGCCAATTAAGTTGGCCAATAAGACTTCTCAACTTTTCAATCTCTGCTAGGTTTAAATAATCATATTATCTAGAAGTTATAGCAGAAGTCAATGGAATGGTATTTACACTGTCTAGATAAGAGTCCTGGCTTAAGATAATTCCATGTTCATCTTGTTTGATATCAACACCTAGATATTTGAAAGCTCGATCAGCCTGTTTACCAACTTCAAACTTTTTTCTAATTTTATTGATCACAAATTCCTCAAATTTATCAGTGCCTCCCCAAATGAAGTCATCAACATGGACTACAAATATTCCAGCTAATTTGTCATTCTGAAACCAGTAGAACATTGCAGGGTCTACTTTTAACTGTTTACATCCTAAGTCTAATAAAACATTTCTCACAGTGAAATACCAGACTCTTGCTGCATCATTTAACCCATAGACACATTTATTTAATTTCCAAACTTTACCTTCAGAATTTTCAACCTCCTTGGGAGGTCTTAGGTACACTTCTCTTCCAAAGGTTTCCCCCTGCAAAAATGCTGATTTAATGTCAATGCAATTACCTTTCCACTTATTGCTTGCTAACAAAGCTAGAAAAATTCTCAAAACATCTTTTCCTGCAGTAGGAGCATCAGATCTAAAGCTACAGTCTTTGTTTTCCTCAAAACCTCTGGCTACTAATCTAGCTTTAACAGCTGAATGTCCATCATCAGTGTTTTTCTGTACAAACCCAACGAACAATATACAGGGCTGACCACTATCATCCACTTCTTCATATATATCATATTTCTTCCAGTTTTCCAACTCATTCATCTTTGCTTCTTTCACTCTCTTTTCATCATGTCTGCTTTCAGTCATATAAACTTTCTCAAAATCTTCATGCTCGTGTTCATGAATTACAGGTTCTTCAATCTCTCTCCAGTTTTGTACACTCGTTCTCCAATCAATCGATTTAGGTACTTCATTCTCATCATGCACATTAAACCAATATTTATATTGACCTGTTGCTTTACCAGCTCTACCAATAATTGTACTGTAGTTACTTTCCACTGCCTCTCACCAACTGGGAGATACTTTACTTTTTGTCCAGTCTTTGGTAATTGTGTAATTATATTCACTGCAGTGCTTTGATTACCTGCCTCATTCACACAATTCTGCTCATATTCCTCCTCCTTTTCATCATTCTCACTCTGATTTGGTCTAAATATATCTTCTTCATTTGAACCACTCTGCACATTGTCACTGTTTGTTGCACCACTTTCTTCCCTTGTCATACTGGTACTTTTTACATCATATGTTTTACCAATAACCCTAGAATTGTGCACTCTCACACAGTTATTACCATGCCTTATTACAACTACTTTGCCATCTTGTCCAATAACTTTTCCTGGGCCTTTCCATTCATTACAACTATCTCTCTTATAAAACACAGTTTCACCAGATTTGTAAATGTTCTCAATTGGTCTAATTTGATGTCTGAGAGCTCGTCTTATCTTCTCTGAACTTTCTGCCTTGATAAATGCCTCCCTTCCAGTGTGTAAGGCATATAAATGTTTAGCAAACACTGTACTAGTGGTTGTGCCCTCTAAAGCCGGGGGATCATCAATACATACAGAGGGAAGTTGAGGATTACGGCCAAAAACAAGCTGATATGGGCTGTATCCCTCAACCATCTGAAGATTGTTCTTAGCATGCACGGCCCATGATAAGGCCGTTGACAAAGGTAGATTAGGTTGATCTGCTAATATTTTACACACCATTTCATCAATCACAGCATGGTTTCTTTCACAAATACCATTACTAAGGGGGGCTCTCGGCAGCTGTGTTCATAAGTTATGTTCAAATTCTCACACATGTCTCTAAATTCTTCATTGGCAAACTCACCACCATTGTCAGACAAAAAAAATCTAGGGCACCCCAGTCCAGTACCAATCCACTTTTCAATAATCTTATCAATTATTACTTGTTTTTCTTTTTTATGGATCACTGCAGATATACTAAATCTGGTAGCTATATCAATGATATGAAGAAACCATACATTGTTTCTCTTGTCCCATTCCTTGAGGTCCATTGCCACCACTTCATTGTTTCTCTTGTCCCGTTCCTTGAGGTCCATTGCCACCACTTCATTAAAGTCTTTGGCTAGAGGCATACATACAACTGGACGAGGGGGGGGGTTTTCTTGTACTTTTTACAAATGTCACATTTATTAGATATCTCCTCAACTAGTTTCATATATTCATTATCACACACACCTGCATCTTTTAGCAATAATTTCAGTCTTCTCTCGGATGGGTGAGCAAATTGTCTATGTAATTTTTCTATAACTTTTCTCTTACTAGTAGGGTTACTGTCTTTTTCAAGGGTGAATAGAATTTCTTCAATGTTTCTCCCACTACTTAGAGTAATATCAACACAATAATGACCTGAGGGAGTACAGTACTTTTCAAGCTGATAATTTTTCCGAAAATCAGTGCTTTGTCATTACTTAAATCTAAAGTTATTTTGGCTCTTATCATTGACGGTTTTGAAAGCAGCAATGGTATGTCACACTTTACTACATCTATATCCATATAACATTCAGTTCCCGCAATCTCACACGGTAACCTCACCCTCTTTTGAGACTGAAATTTCTTTCCATTGCCAAATCTAAACCACTTTCGACTTTTATATTCCATCACCAAATTTTTATCATTAACATTTAACGTTTCCAAATAACATTCTAACCAACCTTCACCACATACAGTAGATGTGCATCCACAATCCAGTACTGCACAGCCCAAACTTTTTTCCATTAACCTCTGAAGTGCGCATGGGGGTAATTAGACACCTCTCCCTGTGCGCATGTATTTGAGGTGTTTCCGTCACTAAAATATTCATTGTACCATTAATAGCATTAATACTTATCCATATGTGCCTATTATGGGTTGATTATAAAGGTATTAACCTGAAACAACAATAAAACGAGTGAAAACAGCGTTTGGATGGTCAAAATCGGAGATATAGCCCGCGAGTTGTATGGGTGTATGGGTGAGGCAAGCTGCTTTCCCGCCAATTTCCCCCAAGGCCACTGAGACACAGTCGATCGATACTCTCTCTCTCTCTCTTGCACTCGCTTGCCATCAGTGATGACAACACCCTGCTTGCAACTCGCTAATGTTAGCACGAAAATATACCTCAGAATAAGGGAATAACAGGGAAAATAGGTGATAACTGAAGGAGAGGAGGAAAGTGGGGAAGGAGGGGAGATAGAGGACTGAGATTTTGCATGGCCCAGGGGCCAATTTTTTTTTTTTTTTTTTTCCCCCCGATGTCAAAAGTTGATTTTTTTTTTCACTCACTCTTAAGAGTCTCCCCGCAGTTCCCGGGTTAAGGATAACTTATCATCTTCACTTTCTTTACTGTTTACCAATACTTCTTCATCACCATCATTTTCATGTCAAAATTTGTCTCTGTTGTTGTTGTTGTTGTTGTTCCCCAAGCTGCCTGGCCGAACAGCCCCAAGGCCCCGAGTAAGGCCAAGGCCATAAACGAGCGCCCCCACAGAACCCTCCCTGCCGACCACAAAAAGCCTGGGTGACCGAAGCCACTCCATGGCGGGGAGCTGAGAGGGTGCGTAAACGCCCGGGAAACCAAAGCCCCACCCAGGGCCCTGTGCCCCTCAGCAATTATGAAGAGAAAGTTGAGTGGCAAAGGAAAAATGTGACGCTTTAGCTTCCAATCTTGGTAGATTGGGAGGTAAATCCACGGAAGAGACGCCGTCACTTGAGATCTAGAAAATATATAAGTAAAAGGAACAGTCAGAGTAAGCTATGGGTATGGCAGAGATCGCTCAGGTCTCACTCTGATAGACCAGCCCATCGCCATCATCTCTGTTGTTATCACTTGCATCAGTCTTGAGCACCTTTCCACTGTCTGGAACTTCTGGACACTTCGCTACAAAATTAAATTTTGAGCCACATACCCTGCACAGCTTAGGTCTGCCATAGGCATCAACAGGGTTAGTTTTCTTGTGCGCTGGATCCTGCAATTTCTCGCTGTTATAGGATGTCCATCCGCAGCCAAATGGAGCATGAAATTGTCTTTGATGTCTGCCTCGAAAAACTCCACACCTGCTGCCCCATCTTCCTTGACATCCTATTACTTGCATAATAAATGTCAGCTTCGTTTGTCTCTGGAACCGCTGGAGAGCTGTTTTTCGGGTCACCATTCTTAGCCTGGCTTAGTAAACTGGTAGAAGTTGAACCATCATCAACCCACATCACAGGTTCACTTTTCACTGCAATGGCTGTAGAATCATTTGTAGGCCTAGGCATGTCATGTCCGCGAAAAAATTTCTTCAGAGATCTTTTCATTTGATCATACAATGTGTTGTCTTTGGAATAGTCAACTCCTGTTAGCACTAATTTCTTATCAGCTGCAGAAAGTCCAGAATGATGTAACAGTTTCAAAGCCAACACTGGGTCAGGATACTGTACTTTTATTTTCTTCATTCTTTTCTGAAGTCTGTCAAATTCATCAATGTACTTCTGCATGGTGTTTGTTTGATCTCTTCTAATGTCATCAAATTTAGCATATTCTGCATAAATTCCTCCAATGCCTTCTTCCTTGAAGTGTTTCCTTAAGAACTCTAGCAATTTTGTGAGACCATCATCTGTTTTCAAATCAGTCAAGGTTTGCTCATTGAAAACTTTTTCTCATGCAGAACTCCCCTCAGGAAGTGACAGGGCAACAGCAATGCCTTGCTGAATTTTTGGGATTTTAGTTTACTCTCCCCAAAATTCCACTTCTGTTACCCAAGTATCATATGACTTATTCTCATTAAAACATGGAGGAATTGTACTTTACTCTGAAGCCATGGTTGATTGATAGAATAAAATCAGCAGTAGCCTAGAATGTCAGTCAGTTACTTCCCTCATTTGAATGTCATCACCAATGTCCAGCTGACAACTTGACCTTCTTGATCATGGTGTTCTCTCTTCTTTCTTGAAACTGCGCTCTGCTACCATTTTAAAACTGCTTCCAGGAACTCAATGGAGATAAACATCTTAGTAGCAACTATCTTCTTATTGTTATACAGGCAAACTCCTTGCAGCAGCTCACAACACACTTGCTCCCAAACAGCCAGTCTTCTCCTTCTTCCTTCCTCGATGCCCGTAGGCATATGTAAACATTAGGTGCAAGTAGCAATGTACAAAATCATACAGTATGAATGAAAATAAACTAATTCAATTGTTACAATGGTGATAGAGTAGAATACTACATAATAATGACTTAACATATATATATAGGGTACTGTATATAGTCGACCCTCGCATGGGCGGACCCCAGTTGACCGGACTTCGGTTTGTGCGGGCCCAACAGCCGATGCGGACAAGTCCCCAAAAGACCGGACAAATCGGGCAAAAGACCGTTAATTTAAAAGTTGTCCGGTATTTGGCGGGTCGGGCGGTGACACGGGCAGGCAATTTCCCGCTGAAATCGTGGAAATACGATAATGTAACCATAAGTACTATATATCTCTTATAAACTTACCTTAATTCTTTATAATATTTCATAATAAACTTATATAAAACGAGTTATAAGTTCAAATGAAAAATCAGTGTACCGGTACCATTACCGAAACACGCGTGTGTTATTGTTATGTCGGTTTGTGTGTGTGTGTGTTCTTTTCTTGTGTGGCTATGTCGGCCGTATCAGTAGGGAGTCTAAAAACCCGAGTTATTTATGTAGGCAACAAAATATTATTATAATTAGGCCTATACTCTATGGAATTTAATTTAATTTTACCAAATAATATTTAGTGTTTTCAACACTAAATTTGTTTTAGCAGACAACACAATAACAAAGTTTAATGGATTTTTCTTTGGCTTTTAGCCTACTGTACTATTATAAATATTATTTGGTAAAATTAAATTCAATTCCATAGAGTACAATTATAATAACATTTTGTTGCCTACATAAATAACTCGGGTTTTTAGACTCCCTACTGATACGGCCGACATAGCCACACAAGAAAAGAACACACACAAACCGACATAACAATAACACACGTGTGTTTCGGTAATGGTACCGGTACACTGATTTTTCATTTGAACTTATAACTCGTTTTATATAAGTTTATTATGAAATATTATAAAGAATTAAGGTAAGTACAGTTTATAAGAGATATATAGTACTTATGGTTACATTATCATATTTCGACGATTTCGGCGGGAAATTGCCTGCCCGTGTCACCATATTGCTAACATCACCTCGAAACTCTCCACGGAAATCGTCATCACAACTGAACCAGTTGACTTAGAGAGCTCTACTCAACGCCAGTCTACAGATTGGAAACAGCAGTACGTTTAGAGATGTGTGGGAATTTTCTAGCTGTTGAAATAAAAAAGATAAGGGTAGCCTATTAAATACGTTTTTCGGCCATATCGCCCGGAGCTCACCAACGTCCTTAGGATGGAGAGCCCGTGCGGGAAGGGTTAGGGTTGGAAAACATTGTATAGCCTAGGCCTATTTACTCTATTTCCCATGTACGGACTTTTTCATTGTGCGGACATGGGTCCCCCCCTATTAGTCCGCACATTCGAGGGTTGACTGTATAAGTAAATAATAAGTGATGTTAACAACTGTAAGATCTTTGTGACCATCAGGGGTGTTTAGAAACCTTTAGTTTAATTACTTCAACCTCTGCAGTTGTCTTTGACCGCCTCTAGGCCAGTGATTTTCCCAAGCTTCCACATTAGCCAAGGAACCTTGTCATATAAGGTCGAGGCGATGGTGGGAGGCTGACGCATTTTTTGAGGCTCCGGCATATTATCATGGGCACGATTAAATATCACGGAATTTCGAGTACATAGTGACCTAGCGAGGAGAGGAAGGACTAGTGAAGTGTTTGGAAGATAAATTGGTGTGGTGGAGGGGTGATATATATTGTAAAATGAGTAGTGTAATATTAACGGGTCAGCTGGAGTTGTTGGGATTGTAAACAAACATGGCGGACGGAACGGCGGGAATTTCGGAGACGGAAGAAAGGTTAGGACGGTTTCATGGGTTTAGGAGTACAGTACAGATAAGAAGGTAGAAGAGATTTTTAATGTTGTGAAGGATTTGGAAAAGTGGAAGAGTGATACGGAGAAATGGAAGGGGGACATTGGTGAGAAAATCAAGGTATTGTGCGAACTATGTGGTGCGTCGGGTGGGGCAGGGAATAGGCTTAGTAAAGGAAGCGAATGTAGGCCTATTTCGGAAGTTAATAATAACCTAGATCTATCTATCTATCTATTGCCTGACGCCGTGATCCCCGAAGGGGTGGCCACGAACGAACCGCCCCCATGCACCTCTGTCCCCAGTCAGTCAACGACCCCTCCCCCCAACCAGCACCGCCTTCGTTCATGTAGTTCCTCACTCCATCCTAGAGATGGTATTAAAAAGGGTAGAGGAATTGGGAGCAGAGAATATGGCATTAAAGGAGCAGCTGAAGGAATACGAAGGACGATTCAAGGAAGTGAAGGAGTCAACTGCATGGACGGTGGTAGGTGAACAGAAAGTTAAGGATTTGGAGGAAATTGTGAAAGAACAAAAGGAAGAAATGAATAAGACAAACAAAAAATTTGAAAGTGCATTCGTAGGTGTCATGAAGAACAAGGAGAGCGTCGTGAGGGAGGCCATGGACAGGGATAGAGGTGTAATCATGCATGGAGATATAGAGGCTCATATGAATGATAATGAAGTGAGAAAAGTGAGAGATATGGAGAAAGTGAAGGAGATCATGAAAGCTGTGGATGTGGATGGGAGGGGCAGGTGGAGGAAGTCAGTAGGATAGGTATATATAAAAGGGGGGAGATGAGGCCTATAAGAGTACAGAAGTAAGTCCCCGGGACCGGATGGGATACATCCAAGAATCATAAAGGAAGGAGGTGAGATGTTATTAGAGCCATTAAATTTTTTATTTGAGGTATCTTTTAATACAGGACAAATCCCGACAGACTGGAGAGAGGCGAACATAACAGCTATATTTAAGAAGGGAAAGAGAAATGACCCAGGAAATTATAGACCAGTCAGTTTGACATGTGTTGTGCGTAAGCTAATGGAAACGGTAATTAGAGAAGGAATAATGGAGCATATGAAATCAAACCAACTTTTCAATGGGAGACAGTTCGGATTCTTGCCGGGGAGGTCGACGGTACTACAGCTAATTAAGGTGGTAGATGATTGGATGCAAATTCTAGAGGATGGTGATGTAATAGATGTGGTATATTGCGATTTTATGAAGGCCTTCGATAAGGTCCCACATAAAAGGTTAATAGAGAAAGTTAGAAGCTATAATATAGGGGAGAAATGTGTGAAATGGATAGAAGCCTTCCTGAAAGATCAGAGACAGAGGGTACTGGTGAATGGAATAGGCTCGGGGTGGAGGGAAATTACAAGTGGGGTACCTCAGGGATCTGTGTTGGGACCACTACTGTTCGTTATATTTATCAACGACTTACCTGAAATTATAACTAATGGAAGTGAGGTATACCTGTATGCGGATGACACTAAGCTGTATAGAAGAGTGAGGAGTAAGGAAGATGTGGGTTTGCTTCAAGGAGATGTGGAGGGCATGAAGGGATGGTCTGAGCATTGGTTAACCCGTGGAGCCCCGGCTAGTTTTGTAATGTTTGTTCACCAGAACCCGGCCGGTTTTCAAAAAATTGTTTTATTCCAGAAACAATAGCGAATGGGTTAGGAATGAAGGAAAAACCACGAAAAACCGCTCAAAAAGCTTAAAGAATGGTCCTACAGATCCCCCGAAAACGTATTTTACAAGAGTAAAAAATTGAAGGCAATTACCCCAAAAAACCAGGTTATTGCGCGCTCACGCGCACGCACGTGGACTTTGAGAGTTTTCAACCATCGGCACGGTTGCGTGGGATACGTACACAGTTCCCATACAAATCTGAGCCCTCTTGAGTGGCTACACCTGAGGTTACGGTCGGCGCAATTAAGGTGACGCGCCAGGCGCGTCTCTGGGGCTGTGCGTTACATACATCGCCGACGCATCAGACGCGTCGCTGGGGCTGTACGGGTTAATGTCTTTTCATCCAAAAAAATGCAAGTTTTACAAATGTTTAAATCCAGTTGTTACAAACATTTTATGAATGGAGGATGCCTTTAGGCACATGGACCTTTTTGTTTTATCTGTGTTTTTCCTTCCTCCGTTAATTGTCTCTTTTAAAAAAAAAAAAAAAAAAAAAAAAAAAAAAAAACCACATGCAGATTGGGACAAGCAAGATAGACAAGGTAGGATACAGTATGTATGAAGCGATGGAGGAAGTGAATGCAGAAAAGGATATAGGAGTAGTGATAGACAATAAGTTAAATTTCTCAGAACATTTAGCGGAAAAGATAAACAAAGCCAATAGAATTGTAGGGCTGATAAGGAGGACATTTGTGTCACTTGACGAAGAAATCTTCAGGGATCTCTATACAGCGCTGGTTAGGCCGCACCTGGAATATGCGAACCAGGTGTGGGCTCCATATATGGTAAAGGATATAGAAGCAGTGGAGAAAGTGCAGAGGAGAGCTAGCAAGCTAGTACCAACGTTGAAGAACGCGGGCTATGAGCAGAGGTTGAGGACACTGGGGCTTCCGACACTGGCATATAGGAGAAAGAGAGGGGATATGGTAAGAGACTTTTAAGATAGTGTCAGGAAAGTATGATGAGGATGTGTGTGAAGGTATCTTCTTGATGCGGGAGGGAACAAGAACGAGAGGACACTAAGAAAATTTACAAAGAAAGAAATAGGCTTGAGAAGGCAAAGAACTCATTTTGTGATAGAGTGGTAAATGAGTGGAACGCACTGCCCCAGTATGTAGTCGATTCCAAATCAATAAGGGAGTTTGAAAGTAATCTTGATAAAGCATGGGGAAGACAAGATTTGAAGTTTGATTATAAAGCAAAAATACAGAATAGTAAAAATGTTGCGTCTGCTACCGCCGCCGCCAACACCGTGAACGATCGCAGCAGTGCAAGTACTGGTACTGAGCTGGATACACAGGCCTAGTTTGCCTTTTTCCAGAGTATCTACTGTAAGAAACTGTAAGAAAATAGGAGAGGGAGTACAGTAACGCCTCGATTTTCCGGCATCCGGGAGCTTCAAACAACCGGCGGTTTTAGAAAGTTCAATAATAACCGGTATTTCTCGCCTTACCGGCTTACTTTCATCATAAAAAATAATACTGTACTGTACTGTAAATATAATATACTGTAATATTAGGAAAAACTATTTAAAAAGCACCAATAAGAAATATATATTAACACTTACGCTGCAGGCTAATTTCCGCTACATTAGGGCTCATTCAGGCACTCCTGAATGATTGAGCAAGTGTCTGAATAAAATTAAATATATTCGGCCAAAAACTATAAAGAAAACAGCTTCAAAATTATACCAGAATGAGCTTCGTAGCACGCGGGAGTCATCCACAGCGCTACCCTAGACATTCGCTAATACGGAGCGAATATCGTAATGTCTCGCTACATTTGCCTTTGGCTAGAATGAAATGTATTCAGCCAAAAAGTAGAAGAAAATAGCTTCAAAATGACACCAAAACAAGCTTCGAGGTTTCATCATGTATTCGTGCCTGTGGTAAAGAATAACCTTTAAAAACTTGGCAAACCAGAAGACACACCTGTCGTCTTGTTGCTAGACAACTGCCGAGCTCATTCTTCTGCAGACCAGCTAGTGTATGGCAACATATTCACCATTTATCTACCACCAAACGTGACAAGTGTGATACAACCCATGGATCTGAGAGTAATTAAAAATCCCAAGATGCAATCTATCTATCTATCTATTGCCTAACGCCGTGATCCCCGAAGGGGTGGCCACGAACGAACCGCAATACAAGCGTGATTTCATGAGAAAATCCTGGCTGCAAACGGCAAAATTATAATTTCCAAAAATCCTACACTCTCAAGGAGGCTATCTACAGTGTCAACGTCGCATGGAACGCTGTCAAAGACCGAACCTTACACTGTTGCTGGCGCATGATATGGCCTAAGATGAAAATTATCCAGGCACCAATTTTGAGGGACTTGATCAACTAGATGGTCCTACTGCAGCAGAACGATTAACCCCCTTCTGTACCGGTGATGTCATGTTAACATCTTCTGGCTACTATTATATGGTATTATTTAGTTGCAAAAGGGCCTACAGCAATTAACCCGGCAAGTGCTGAAAGACTAATTCTTAGTTTCTTACAGTAGATCCTCTGGAAAAAGGCAAACTAGGCCTGTGTATCCAGCTCAGTGCCAGTACTTGCACTACTGCGGTCGTTCACGGTGTTGGCGGCGGCGGCAGCAGACGCAAAATTTTTACTATTCTGTATTTTTGCTTTATAATCAAACTTCAAATCTTGTCTTCCCCATGCTTTATCAAGATTACTTTCAAACTTCCTTATTGATTCGGAATCGACTACATACTGGGGCAGTGCGTTCCACTCATTTACCACTCTATCACAAAATGAGTTCTTTGCCTTCTCAAGCCTATTTCTTTCTTTGTAAATTTTCTTAGTGTCCTCTCGTTCTTGTTCCCTCCCGCATCAAGAAGATACCTTCACACACATCCTCATCATACTCTCCTGACACTATCTTAAAAGTCTCTTACCATATCCCCTCTCTTTCTCCTATATGCCAGTGTCGGAAGTCCCAGTGTTCTCAACCTCTGCTCATAGCCCGCGTTCTTCAACGTTGGTACTAGCTTGCTAGCTCTCCTCTGCACTTTCTCCACTGCTTCTATATCCTTTACCATATATGGAGCCCACACCTGGTTCCCATATTCCAGGTGCGGCCTAACCAGCGCTGTATAGAGATTCCTGAAGATTTCTTCGTCATGTGACACAAATGTCCTTCTTATCTGCCCTACAATTCTATTGGCTTTGTTTATCTTTTCCGCTAAATGTTCTGAGAAATTTAACTTATTGTCTATCACTACTCCTATATCCTTTTCTGCATTTACTTCCTCCATCGCTTCATACATACTGTATCCTACCTTGTCTATCTTGCTTGTCCCAATCCGCATGTACTGTACTTGCATTTTTTTTGGATGAAAATGCATTAACCAATGTTCAGACCATCCCTTCATGCCCTTCACATCTCCTTGAAGCAAACCCACATCATCCTTACTCCTCACTCTTCTATACAGCTTAGTGTCATCCGCATACAGGTACAGTATATCTCACTTCCATTAGTTATAAAAGTGTGGTGATGGGCTGGTCTATCAGAGTGAGAGCTGAGCGATCTCTGCCATACCCATAGCTTACTCTGACTGTTCCTTTTACTTATATATCTTCTAGATCTCAAGTGACGGCGTCTTTTCCGTGGATTGACCTCCCTACTGCCAACCTAGAAGTTGGCAGATTGGGAGCCAAAGCGTCACATTTTTCCCTTGCCCCTCAACTTTTCCTTCATAATTGCTGAGGGGCACAGGGCCTTGGGTGGGGCTTTGGTTTCCCGGGCGTTTCCGCACCCTCCTCAGCTCCCTGCCTTGGAGTGGCTTCGGTCACCCGGGCTTTGTTAGTGGTAAGCAGGGAGGGTTTTGTGGGGGTGCTCGTTTATGGCCTTGGCCTTGCTCAAGACCTTGAGGCTGTTCGGCCAGACAGCCTGGGGAACAACAACAACAACAACTCTAGGTAAGTCGTTGATAAATATAACGAACAGTAGTGGTCCCAACACAGATCCCTGAGGTACCCCACTTGTAATTTCCCTCCACCCCGATCCTATTCCATTCACCAGTACCCTCTGTCTCCGGTCTTTCAGGAAGGCTTCTATCCATTTCACACATTTCTCCCCTATATTATAGCTTCTAACTTTCTCTATTAACCTTTTATGTGGGACCTTATCGAAGGCCTTCATAAAATCGCAATATACCACGTCTATAACATCACCATCCTCCAGAATTTGCATCCAATCATCTACCACCTTAATTAGCTGTAGTACCGTCGACCTCCCCGGCAAGAATCCGAACTGTCTCCCACTGAAAAGTTGGTTTGATTTCATATGCTCCATTATTCCTTCTCTAATTACCGTTTCCATTAGTTTACACACAACACTTGTCAAACTGACTGGTCTATAATTTCCTGGGTCATTTCTCTTTCCCTTCTTAAATATAGCTGTTATGTTCGCCTCTCTCCAGTCCGTCGGGATTTGTCCTGTATTATAAGATACCTCAAATAAAATTTTTAATGGCTCTACTAACATCTCACCTCCTTCCTTTATGATTCTTGGATGTATCCCATCCGGTCCCGGGGACTTACTTCTGTTAATTTTTTCTATAGCCCTTCTTATTCTAGCATGGGAAAACTCTATTAGTTCTAGTGCTGGTGCCTGTTTGATGGGAATAGTAGGCACTGCATTATCCGACTCCACTGTTAGTACCTCCCCAAAGTATTTCCCCAGCACCTCTGCTTTCTCCTTATCAGTTTCTGCTCTATTCCTATCATCCAAGTCTCCTATCAGTTCTGGAATACCTACTCTTCTTGTTAACTTTTCCTGAATGTACTTCCAGAATATTTTTGGATTATCCTTCACATTTCTTGCAATCTCTCTCTCCCTCTCCTTCACCCCACTCCTTGTCTCCCACCTTATTTTAATGTTTATTTGTCTGCGTTCCAAATCCACTTCTTTAGCTTCTATACTAGACCCCCTGTTCTTTTTAAAACTTTTAGTCTTTCCCACAATCGTTTCTTTCTTCTTATCAATGTCCAAAGCTTTCTTTACATTGGTAATAAGAGTTTTACCGTTGCGCTGCTGAAAGCCTAATACTGTATAATCCAGGTTTTTGAGCGCGTACCAAAACCGCGGGCTAACAGCCAGGCGGCTACAAATTGATGTGGCTGTAGTACAACTTGGCAACTCTTGATACCACCCCGCCACACGCTCGGCCCGCACTCACTCAAGCGGTACACAAGCACTTGTCATGGAGCCTAGACGTCCCTCACGCTCTCGCCCTGATGACACAACCAGCCCTCCTTCTGGTGGTGTCAGCAGCCGTGGAAGGCAGAGAGTGGCTGCTAAAGACCCGAGCTACCATTACTACGGCACGAGTAACTCCGAGGACGAGGAACCTGCACGTAAAGCACGTAAAGCACGTAAAACACGTGCAAGCAGGGGCAGTGCACAGAGGTCATTGTCTTTCGGGGACACTGCCACGACAACCCAGGCAATTGCTACCACTGCTACCACCACCACTGCCACCACTACCACCGACGCAGGAGGCCGCCCTGGGGCTGCAGGACCTGCGGGGGCCACTGGGAAGACAGGGAAGGGCATGGGTAAAAAACCTTTTACCTCTGCCACTACAGTACCACCGTGCCACCACCACCACCCGCCTCTGCCCCTGCCGGCCCTTCTGCCCCTGCCCCTGCCCCTGCCAAAGGGAAGAAAGGGACGAAGGGCAAGGCGACAAAGGCGACAGTGACCACCATAACATTGCCATCCAGGACCTCTGCTGGCCCTGCCGGCCCTTCTGCCCCTGCCACTGCCAAAGGGAAGAAAGGGACGAAGGGCAAGGCGACAAAGGCGACAGGGACAACCATAATATTGCCATCCAGGACCTCTGCTGGCCCTGCCGACGCCGCCCTAACATACAGTGCCGTGGCTGGCCTTGGACAGCGACACACAGACTTCCCTCCCTCCCACCCACCCAAACTCTCCCCTAAACACATTCATAAGGCTTATATATCGCATAATTGGTCTATATGCGGTATATTCATAGTTATATGGGTCGCCTACATACGTACACATACTTTATATATAGCATGACAGTGCTGAAAATACGATATATACGTGATATTACAGCCAACAGACCCTGTACAATTTGGCAACTCTCGATACCACCCCGCCACACGCTCGGCCCGCAGTCCCCGCACTCACTCAAGCGGTACACAAGCACTTGTCTCCCGCGTAAACTCTCTCACCTCAGTTCCCGCCTCTAAACTCTCTCATAATTCGCTTATATGTCGCATATTTGGTCTATATGCGGCATATTCCTTGGTATATGGGTGGCCTACATACGTACATATATGTACACATACTCTACATAGCATAAAAGTGCTCAAAATAGGATACATATGCGACATTACGCCCTAACCTGCCCTCCCCTCCCTCTACTCCTACCCCTGGGCGCGCGGATATTCACCCGGGAAATCTGCTCCACTTTTTTCAACTACGGAACCCCCCCCCCCCTTCCCCCAGACATTTTTGGGGGGATCAAATATATATACAGGGGAGGTGTGCAGGGGAGGTGTGGTGGAGTGGTCATGCCACTGGATTGGTAATCCAATGGACCCAGGTTCAAATCCCGATATGTCAATGGGAAGATATTATTGGGATTGAATTTGTGCTGTACCTAGTATCAGTGCATTACCACAAAGCCCACCGAAATGCCAAAAAAATACCCTCATTGTTCCCTGATTAAATAACACTGTACCGGTATGAATATTACCATATTCAAAATATGTTACAGGGGGACAATGCCTAGTGAGTTCACTGCTCAATAGGTGGCATTCTGAGAGTGAGGGTCTGAGTCTGGAGGGTGAGACGGTGAAGCACTTAAGCGAAGCAACCAGCCACTTCAGAGATGGAGCTGCTTCGAGCCATGATGGATGCTTCACATGTCTCACTCCCCAGACTGGAACAAGACCTCACGGGCTTCACCGTGTTGAGCGGTGGAATGTACAGGCTCTCAGCCTATGCCCGAGAGGGAGTAGTTGGAATATAGAAAAAAAAAAAAAAAAAAAAAAAAAAAAAAAAAAAATATATATATATATATATATATATATATATATATATATATATATATATATATATATATATATATATATATATATATATATACTGTATATATATATATATATATATATATGGCTCGATGCGCGCGAACATTCCCTACACGTTGATGTACTTTTCATCGATATTTGCAAGGGGCGCCCACATCGTCATACCTCCGCACAGGGGTGCCTGTACTTACACTAGTTGTATTTGTGGGAGTGAGCATGCTCGTTAATTCCCGCCTCCTAAGATATGTTTGTCATACCGTGCTTTGAAACTATGCACTGATGGTGCAGACACTACTTCGGCTGGCAATTTGTTCCACCCACTAATCGAGTTGGTAGGAAATCTTTTACTTTTCAGATCAGATTTACTACTAAGCACTTACAGCTACAAACTAAAAGTGCTTAGTAGTAAATCTGATCTGAAAAGTAAAAGATTTCCTACCAACTCGATTAGTGGGTGGAACAAATTGCCAGCCGAAGTACTATAGGGGGTGCGCAGCGGAGAGGTTAACAAGCTTCGAACTATCTCACTTAACCCTTTATGCTACCGCAGATCATTCTTAACCCTTCCTCCCCGGGCTGTCTTACCAAATGAAGGTCGCCCCTACCCGGGCGATATGGCTGAAAAACGTCTAGGCCTAGGCTACCGTATTTATGTTTATTTTCACTGCTAGAACTTTCCCACTCATCTATAATCGTAGTGCGGTTTTAAATCTGTATTTTGGCATTGAGTAGAGCTCTGTAAGTCAACTGGTTCAGTTGTGATGACGATTTCAGTGGAGCCAATATTGCAAAAATGTTGCCAATATGGGGGCTTTTTAGACACTAATTTCGTCATGACGTCAGAACAATAACATTGAGGAGTCTTCTCCTTCTTGTTTTCGGAGGTGCGGTGACGAACGCTTGGGTTTGTTGACATACGTCGTACGCACGGCGTTCGGACCAAGCTTAATTAGGCTATTAAGCTCATGCCTTAGATAAGGCATACCGGGTAGCGGCCCTTCTTTCGTGCTGTCCTTACCTAAGGCAGACCGGGTAGGAAGGGTTAAACTGCACAAAATCTTCTAAATATAGCTAGATTAGTTTTATAAATGCGTTGCCGGTACAGAAGGGGTTAAGGAAAGAAATTGTGCAACTCGTCAAGAACAGCGATAAGATAAAACTGACCGGAGAGGTACAGGAATGGGTAGAAATTGACAATGAAATACCAGTCACACACACACGTAAAACGGATGAGATCATCGAGGCAGTGCTCAACCGTACCAAGGAGAGAGTGGCAGAGGAAGAGAGTGACGAAGAGACTAATATGGCACCCAAAAATATTTAATTCCCAGAGTTTCCCGAATCAATAAACAAGCGCATCACCTTCGTCGAGAGACAGACATTTTTCATATCGAGCTTTCTCCATGACACACGGGTGGCATACATAACTCCCTAGCCTTAAACCGCACTAGAGAAGTTTTGTTGTCTTAGCGGGTGGTCCGTATAACCAACAAGAACAAGAACACATATATAGTCAGTCATGTGACTCCTGCTTGCATGAAGGCCTAACGAAAGCTTGTACTTGCTGAACCTGAGTTTCAAACAATGCATGAAAGCAGACGACAGTGACTTAGGAATGGTTACAATGGTGAAATAAATCAGTAATCAATAATCAATATTATTATATAATGCATAATACATAATCAATTGTTGAACGAATGTATACAGACCGTAGCCGTAGCTACTGTGTTATCGCATTCAAACAGTTCTCAGTATCACAACAAAACAGCCAGTATTATTTCCCACCTCACACAATAACCGCTCAATGTACAGTGTTCTAGTCTTCACCCATCGCAAGTTAACGCCGATTACTGCCTCTGGTATGTATATAAACTAGGTTAGGGCATATATTTGCACAGATACGAGTATCGGTAAATGACGAAAATCGGGAGTGTACACGGTTTCCTGGATCCCGGCCGCCATAACTGACTAACTAATTTTCACCATAAAACTGAACCTCTTGGTCTAGAGACTTCTAGTCTTCACCCACCGCAAGATTACAACCAGTACTGCCGCTGGATATATATATATAACCTAGGTTAGGCAATTTTTTTGTGTATTTATAAGCGTGCCAAAATGCAGAGAATTCAACGAAACACCAGGTTCCACCAATCGCGGGAAGGTTTAAATCGGTTTAAGTGAGAAACCTAAGAAATACGTTTTAGACATTTAAGTGTGGTGTTGAGATACAGTAAAAACTTTGAATGTGCCGCGAAACTCTACGCCTGATTAGGCTTATACTTCTCTGCCCACGCCGACGAGATCTACATCGTCGAAAAGGGATAAATGCTTCAATATTGAGGCATTTAATAGGAACTGCAAGCACATCACGCTGAACAGTACAACTTTGAAATAAAATACCTCACAAGGCGAGGGGGTCCCTAGGGGGTCCCTAGGCCACAGGAATCATGTACTGTCTCGATCACTTTTGTCAAACTGCAACACGTTCTCGATATTGCTTATCAATCTGTATGGCTTACAATGGAATCGCAACATCACCTTCTCCAGGTCTGGAACTTAAAAGGGTCCTGTATAAAAACAATCATTAAGACTCAAGGCTGAAGGGGACGTTTTGGCTGAACAATGAAACACGATCCTAATTGGAATAGTCTTGCTGTCACGTTCGACCCCATGATGTGCAAGATAATGAGTTGGCGATTCAGTTGTGATTTTCTCATCAGTGGACTCTATGAACCCGCTACTTAGCTTATCTTTAATAAGGAAAGAAATCATTATTTTACGGGATCCTTGTAAATCAAAGAAAACGTAAAGTATATAACCTAGAACTAAAGAATACTGTCATTCATTACATACACTATGCATTAGGAAACCGTACTAAAATTTTACTTACACTCAGCCTCAGAACAGAGAAAAGACACCCCCCAAGGGGGTGAATGGAGCTGAATAATTGGAGTGATCCAGGAAGTGATAAATGGAGCTGCATCTATTGGACGTGACTATAATTCAAGAAGGGAACATGCCGAGAGATTGTGTCTAAAATTAAGCACTAACCCTATGTATGATGCCGGCAGAGTGAAGGTGTTTGATGCCACACAACATCTGGTAGAGGAGGTAGGACATACGCTCATGGTCCAGGTCCATTTGTATCACCTGGCACAAGTTGGCATCCATTAGCTCCATAACCAGGTATACATCTTGGAACTCATCTAGAGACTTCTGGGGTGTGAAGGCATTCAACAGCCCAATGATCTGTCAACATTAATAATGTATCAAGGAACGGGTATAGCAAAATTAACTGGAAGAATAAGCAAAGTAAAGCAATTAGGTTTCCTTTAAATGAACTTGAAGCTTGTTTAGAGACATCTGATGAAAATATTCAGAAGCCTGATGATCTGTGGATAATTTATGGTGATTGAATTAGGGGGATTGGGAGAGTTAGGTAGAAGAGCAAGCGAGGTATAATACACCATTCATAAGGGGAAGTATTTTAAGTTACCTATAAGATTAGGTAGGGCACAGCATATTACTTATAATTGGAGATACTTTGGGACAGCTGTACAAGCAGGTAAGGTATAATAACTTTAATTAACCCAATCCTATCCTACTCCTTCTCTAAAAAAAAAAAAAAAAAAATGCATATACAGTAGTGCTGCAGAAGAACAGCCATCTGTAGAACCCTCAACAAAAGATTGTTTTCAGTCATAGTCAAGCCTTTCTTACACAATTTTGAACATTGAAATACCAATTCTAACCGTAAATGATGAAGCAACCACAACAATTCAATTCCACAACTTTATTATTCATGTGAACTAAATTTGTTAAGCCTTAACCCTCGTCTAGCGGGGGGTTTTAGGCTATTTTGGGCATATTCAGGCCCTCCTGAATGATCAATCAAGTATCTGCATGAAAAGAAATTTATTCATCAAAAAACTAGGCGCTACAAGCTTCAAAATGAGACCAGAACGAGCTACGTAGCACTCGTCGTTTTGATGCAGTGGTACCACCAACATGGGAGTTTAGCGTATAGCGGCATATTTTATCCAGCTACGCTCACTACCGGCTACACTGCCGGCCTCTCGAGAACAGAGGGAGCGTGAGTCAGTGGGCGGCGGTAAGCCCTGGGTGTCAGCCGTGTGGCCTGCTGCGCTCCTGGCCATTTGCACTCGATTTTAACCCTTTAAAAGCCTTAATAATGCTCCTAACTTGCTGCTTTTTAGATACGGACTTAAGTCGGGCCCCGCTCTTTAAGTGTTAATAATTATCAATATATCTATTTTTGCTTGTACAGTATTTAATTATTCAGTGTCCAGTATTTGAATGTTGGGGACAGAAATCACAGCTCGCTATCATTAGAATACTGTAGTTGTACAGTACAGGATAAAATCTAGAATGGCTTAACCAGACATTATGTATGCATGACTGAGATTTATGGCATCTAAGATATCTGCAACACAGACAAAATTTATCTCTAATAATGAAGTTATTATAATGCTGTTCAAAATAACTAGTAAGAGGATACAGTATATACAGACAACCACACCTCCACAATTCTTATATTCAAATTATGAAATAAAAAATAAAGGATACAAATTTCAGAGATAATATGGTGAATATAAGTACTGTACTATATCATGAACATTGCATATAAATCAAGTAAATATGCCCCAGTCAAAAAGTATATTTGATGTAAAAAGAGATAAAAAATAAACATCTACAGGGGATTCAAGAAGACAAAACTGAATATCTAATCATATACGGCTAATGTTTTCCACGACTGGTGACTTACATTCTTAGGGTTGACCAGCTGACTTACATTCTTATGGTTGACCAGCTTCATGAGCTTGAACTCTCTATAGGCTCGCTTGGCATGAGTCACATTTTGGAAGGGCCGTGACAACTTCTTGATGGCTACATTTTGTTGGCTCACAGAGTCATACGCCGCACTGAAGGAGTCGGAGGGAGAGGTTAGTTACATTTTTACATATTAACATAATTTGGGTATATCAATATATATACAGTATAATTATATCTGTGTATAGAACAAAATAAATGTATGTACAGTAGTTTTGCATATAAATTTGTCTGACTGGATATTATCTAAATGTTTTCAATGATGCAGTTTTTACCACAATGCACTCTCTGCTCAAGAGCTGGGCTAGGGTGGGTGCCCTGATGATCAGGGACATCAGTGAATAGTTGCCACAGATTGCTAGACCGCGCTGTCCACCAACAGCACTGGCGCCTGCCAATAACACACACTGACTGGCCCAAACCACCAACCTCATGGTTTGCAGGCGAGTGCTCTACCAATCGCACAGTTATTTGTTTATTGTTAATTGATTACCACTACTACCACACTTTATTCAGAATACTGGAAAAATGTACCATTCCTGACCTACAAGGACACATCAATTGATTTCATTAATGCTTAACTACTATACTGTACAAGACAAATAATAAATAAAATCTTATGGGGTTATTGAAATACAGTATATACTATTAAAAGTTCCCCTGCATGGTGTGACTGAAGGCATTATTAACATACCAGACAATGCCCTGTGCCCCGGAACCGATGGGTTTGAGGTTGGTGTACCGACGGAGGATGGTGAAGCGTGTGTCGCCGACCTCCACCGTGTAGAAGAGGTTAGCATTGCCTGGGCTGGCCATCTTGGGACTGGGCCTCGGGCTCAGGAGCGGCATAAGGGCGGCGTCGGGTGGGTGTGTGGGGCGGGTGTGGGCGTGGTTGTCACCTGGGCCTGGTCGTGGCTGCCTCCCACTCTTCTTGTTACTCTCAGCCACACTCAGCTGGCTCACCCACTCTGCCAGGTGCTTTAGTGCCCGCTCCGACGCTGCCCCTCCTGCTCCCCCTCCCCCTCTGCTACTGGTGTTCCTCTCCTCACCGCCCCCACCCTTCCGCCCGCCCTTCCTCCTCCTGCGGCCGGGGCTGAGCCAGGGCCAGGATGGACCAGAGTCTCCACCGCTCGGTTCACCGGCTTCTAACGAGCTCACTGTGATGGCTTGCTGCCACTCGGTGTTCTGTGGGTGCGGTTCGGTGATCTGTAGGCTGGGCTTGGCGTTCTGTGGGGCTTGGGTTGATGTTCTGAGTGATCTGGCTTGTTCCCGCTTAACTTGCTTGGTTTTCTGTGGGTTGCTTTGGCTTAGCTTGGTTTGGCTTTCTGTAGAATGATTTGGTTTTCTGTGAGTGTATCTTATCTTTGGTAGTTGGTATTTGTATCAGTACTAGTTCTGCCTTACCACCTTCTCTATTCTTTCAAATCAATGCAAGCTTCAGTCCTCACCACTTTACTCTTGACTTTTAAATTTGATTAGTTTATTCAATCTCTCCTCACACAAACTGCAGTAGCCTACAGTACACGAACTTTACTCTCTTATGGTCAAGTTCAATTATGTTGAGATCAGATTTGTTGCTACCTTACTCACGAAATTACTCTCAACTCCAGACTTCGATTACGGTAATATTACACAAACTTCCTTTTAACTGTGGGGAAATGTAGCAGCACAATACCAGACAGAGTGATGGTGGTGTGTAGTGTATTTGTGTCGATATGTGTAAGTCTGACAGCGGTGTGAGTGTAGAAGTGGAAGTATATATGGTTAATGGAGATGGGTTGATTCTTCTCTCTATCTTTCTTTCTGTGTGTGGTGGGCTACTCTCCTCCACCGCCCTTCACCGTCGTCACTAGCGTCTTCACCATCGCTCCGGCACCTGGCTCACCACACTCACACGTACACCAACACCTGAAAAGAAAATAATAAGTGTTATATTTCTGCTTTATATTATAATAATCAAATGCAAAATAATATGAAATACTAAAAAACGTAAAAACATATATAGGCCTATAGTTAACACATTTGATATTGAGTATATGGTAGCTATCTACAGTATATCCAGCATCTTTATGAAGGTAGGTACATAAAGGTAAATAGATCAATCTGAGCAATAACCAACCAGTTTGTGCTCCATGCCAGTTACCTGCTCTGAACTAGTCACTATACTGTTGGCCTATACAATTACCATAAGGAAGGTAAAAGGTTTATATTCCTAGAAAAACCCATTGACCTGAAACTATAGTTTCAGGTCAGTGAGAAAAAACCCTCACTGTCTGTGGCAAGTACCGGTGCTATACTTTGCTGTATTCCTAGGCAGTCAATATGATACTATTGTTGCTGAAATTGTAATGAGAAGTACTGAAACATCATTACAGTTATGTACTGTTATCACCGAAAATGATGTCTTTTCTGGAATACAGGTATGTTTTTTTTAAAGAATAAAAATACCATGGCTCTATGCCAAGCAGCTGAAAGAGCCGTAAAACATTCAAGAAGGGTAGGTATTATTTACAGGTAAGGAGTTGATATAAAAATTGAGAAATTTTAGGAAAGGGGTAACCCACTGAGGGAGGCGTCAGCTGTACCCGGTGTCAATAAAAAATGTAAAAAATGGTGTATTGTAAACCTAAATACTGAATAGGATTACAAACATTAAAAATATAAGAAGGGAGACAATGGATTGTAATTAAAACTACTAAAGCTTGCCCAATATACCAAAATCATTGCAGAATGCAAAAATTCTTTCTGCAAATACCGGCATGTGCCTAAGGTGCATTTTATAAATAGACAACCTTCCTGTTTCCAAACCATGATTTTAGTGAACCCTTATGGCATACAGGAAGACACAGGAAAACTATTACTGTATTTGTGTACTCTTGCCCCACAACAGAGTAGCAGCTCTTTATCCCCCAGAGTCTAATATCAATTATTTCCATACAACAACGAAGGGCGGTGTGCTCACTGCTCCTCAGTGCCACTAGCAGAGTGGTGAACACATACCGGTAGGTGATCTACAAATATTAGTATTTTAGTGGATAACATTAACATTATGAATTGCTATTTGGGTACGATTTTAGTTACTGGACACCTATTTGACAGGTACCACCGAGGATTTAATACATATTTGTTTTCGGTTTCCACGCATCCAACACCAAGCTACACCTTTTTCTGGTCCGGTAATAGTATTGAAAACGATATAATAACTTTGTAAATGTGGTTTTCGACGAGAATAAAACGGGGCGGGGGGAGTCCGTCGTCGCTTCGGATCGTCGCAGTTTGTTTACCCAGGACGCTCGAGGTTACAACTTACTACGGCCAGCTGTTTTACTTGACCCTTGCTGGCCACATAGATGACGATTATTATAATTCACGGGGGGGGGGGGGGGGGGGAGGGGGGGGGAGGGGGAGAGAGAGAGCCCCCCTCAACCCTGTCCTGTATCCCACGGCCTATAACGCAAGTCTTTATCAAAAAATTGAAACAACAACTGGTTATATAAGCTTAGCCATTTGAAGTCGACCGCCAAGGCGGGACCGGGAAGTCACTCCGAGCGTAAAGTAAACAAAGCGACGCTACTTCCACGAACGCAATCGAGTTGTCTTTATATTTTGTCTCATATTATCATTATTAAAGTGTCCCCATTGCTTTTTTAGTGTTCCGTACACCAGAAAAGGGTGTAGCTTGGTGTTGAATGCGTGGAAACCGAAAACAAATATGTATTAACCCGTACAGCCCCAGCAACGCGCCTGACGCGTCGGCGATGTATGTAACGCACAGCCCCAGAGACGCGCCTGGCGCGTCACCCTAATTGCACCGACCGTAACCTCAGGTGTAGCCACTCAAGAGGGCTCAGATTTGTATGGGAACTGTGTACGTATCCCACGCAACCGTTCCGATGGTTGAAAACTCTCAAAGTCCACGTGCGTGCGCGTGAGCGCGCAATAACCTGTTTTTTTGGGGTAATTGCCTTCAATTTTTTACTCTAGTAAAATACATTTTCGGGGGCTCTGTAAGACCATTCTTTAAGCTTTTTGAGCGTTTTTTCGTGGTTTTTCCTTCATTCCTAACCCATTCGCTATTGTTTCTGGAATAAAACCATTTTTTGAAAACCGGCCGGGTTCTGGTGAACAAACATTACAAAACTAGCCGGGGCTGGACGGGTTAAATCGTTGGCGGTACCTGTCAAATAGGTGTCCAGTAACTAAAATCGTACCGCTATTTGCTATATTGTTGGGTGGAATCTGTGGCATTAACTGATTATTTGCTCTGAAAATGCAAACTAGTTACAAAGGTTGAGGGCACGATTCACCAAACACAATTACTGTACAGAATATCTTTAAAAACTATATTACCTATTTATTGAGGATATACTGTATAGGAATATGTAATTAATACAGTATTGTAGTGTATAAGATAGGCATATACAGGTTACTGCAAAAGAATAATTAAATCAAACACATCGTGACTCATATTCACACACATATACATTTGTTGTTTTCTTTGCTCAAGGCTGCTAATGAACAAAACGAAAATTATTATTATTACTACTACAATTATTATCATAATTATTATTATTATTAATATTAATATTCACACACACCCAAACACATACCTTCACTACCCACTACTCCAGACTGCCACCATCTCCTAGTCTATTCGCTGTGAGTAGGCGAGAAATCATGACCTCTATCCTCTGTAACTCAAAAAGGACTAGAGCAAATTGGCTGTAAATTTCTACATCTATTCCTTGGCTGACTCTTCCCAAATGGTAGAAATATTAGCTCGATTACTCAAGTCGTTTTTGAGTTACAGAGGTTAGAGGTTATGATTTCTCGCCTACTTACAGCGAATAGACTATAGTAGTAGCGGTATAATGTGATGTATAAGTTAGTGTAATGGGTAATTACAGTGATTAGTAAAGTTGATTTGGCCAGTCATCACAAAAGTTAGCTGGGATGGCAAGGGCGGAGGACTAATTATCTCAGTCACGCACACACTACAGGGTTCCTTCATACACACACACACACTATACAATACACATACTACACTATGTGTATTGGAGTGGTCATGCCACTGGATTGGTAATCCAATGGACCCAGGTTCAAATCCCGATATGTCAATGGGAAGATATTATTGGGATTGAATTTGTGCTGTACCTACTGTAGTATCAGTGCATTACCACAAAGCCCACCGAAATGCCAAAAAAATACCCTCATTGTTCCCTGATTAAATAACACTGTATGAATATTCCCATATTCAAAATATGTTACAGGGGGACAATGCCTAGTGAGTTCACTGCTCAATAGGTGGCGTTCTGAGAGTGAGGGTCTGAGTCTGGAGGGTGAGACGGTGAAGCACTTGAACGAAGCAACCAGCCGCTTCAGAGATGGAGCTGCTTCGAGCCATGATGGATGCTTCACATGTCTCACTCCCCAGACTGGAACAAGACCTCACGGGCTTCACCGTGTTGAGCGGTGGAATGTACAGGCTCTCAGCCTATGCCCGAGAGGGAATATAGAATATAGAAAAAAACAAAACAAAAAAAATATACACATCATAATGAACACAGTCCAACACACACACACACACACACACTAGAACAATGTAGTCATGAGTGCTCCTTAGAACAAAAATCTGGCATGTGGGATATCTGGTGTACTGTATGTGCGTGTATTTACCTATTTGTAGTTTACAGGAATTGAGCAGCGCTCGTGTTGTCCTGTCTTAGTTAGGCTACTTTATAATCAATCCATTTTACTTAGACAAGTATCGTAATAGATATTCCCAATTCCCAGTATTTTGGACTAACATATCATAGCTTATGTTGTCCTATTTCCATATTTACTTTTATCCAACCTAGATTTGAACATGTTAATGTTCTTCGCTCTATGTGTATATGCGTGTGTGTGTGTGTGTTTTTGTGTAGGAGTGTGTATACATGTATATGTCTGTCTGTCTGTATACATTTGTGTGTATGTGTGTGTGTACACGCGAGCGTGTTGCATTCAATTACCAGTAAATTTTAATAGGGATTCCATGACAAGCAATACCCTAAAAAGAGTACCGGGGAGGCGAACGTGATCAATGCCAAAATAGTGTAGGGAGGGGGTTTGCATGCAGCTAACACAAACAAATAATTACTCAAGTTTTTCAACACCAGTAACCAGTTAGTAGGTTCACATAGGGTAATTCCTTGAAATAATACTCATCTTCAGACGGTCACTTGTTCGTAGGTAGTGTACCTTCATATTTAAAGTGATAGATTGATGAATGTGACCACAATATCTCTGCCGTAGTCTGTTACTTAAAATATAACTACACCCACACATCACTCACGCACCCAACCAACCACATACAAACAACCCACACACCAACAAAGACCACACCAACACACACACACACAACCATCCAACCCACACACCCACAAAGACCACTCCAACACACACACACACAACCATCCAACCCACACACCCACAAAGACCACTCCAACACACACACACACACACACACAACCAACCCACAAAGACCACTCCAACACACACACACACAACCATCCAACCCACACCCCCACAAAGACCACTCCAACACACACAACCAAGCAACCCACACACCCACAAAGACCACTCCAACACACACACACACACACACACACAACCATCCAACCCACACACCCACAAAGACCACTCTAACACACATACTGTACACACACAACCATCCAACCCAAACACCCACAAAGACCACTCCAACACACATACTGTACACACACAACCATCCAACCACACACAAGCAACCCAGACCCACAAAGACCACACACACAACCATCCAACCCACACACCCACAAAGACCACTCCAACACACACACAACCAAGCAACCCACACACACACACACACAACCATCCAACCCACACACCCACAAAGACCACTCCAACACACACACACACAACCATCCAACCCACACACCCACAAAGACCACTCCAACACACACACACAACCAACCCACACACCCACAAAGACCACTCCAACACACACACACACACACAACCATCCAACCCACACACCCACAAAGACCACTCCAACACACATACTGTACACACACACCCATCCAACCACACACAAGCAACCCAGACCCACAAATACCACACACACACACAAACATAACCATCCAACCACACACAAGCAACCCACACAACCAACCAACCACACACAAGCAACCACACACCCTCAAAGACCACTCCAACACACACACACACATATACACACACACAACCATCCAACCACACAAAATCAACCCACCCACAAAAGCCAGTTGAACACAACCACGCACACACACGCCCACACACATAACCTAGCCACCCACACACACAACAAAGGCCAAACACACATCAAACCCATGTAAATGTGAGAGAAGGGAATAATAGAGTGAGGGAGCTTAACCGAGTGAGATAGAGAACGAGAGAGGGGGAGGCTTGTCAGTGCGAGCATAGAGTATTAGAGCGAGAGGGAAAGGTCAACTGAGAGAGAGAGAGAGAGAGAGAGAGAGAGATTCTGAAAACAAAGCATACATACATAAATACAATATTCTTTTTAAATATATATCCCTTCTCTAAAAATAAACCTTAAAAACATAAGGCATACATGAACAACTATTTTTAAACTCTCTCTCTCTCTCAAGTTAGCAAAGACACCTAACCCCTTTGAGGCCCTCATTCAATAACCTACCTAACTCAACATTAACTTATTTAATTATATTATGACAATATAAGTATAAGGATGTTGATGAGGGTACACGAATGCTAAGAATTTACAATTATAAAGTTTTATCAATATCACCAATCAATAATGATGGTAATAATGGTGATATTAACTCATTCAGTCTATAAATCATGTATATTTTTAGCCGATTATGTTAAGTTTATAAATGGTTTGTGGTGGTAAAAGGGTTCATTGGGATCGTTTGTACCATATTTGATTCTTAGAGGTCTTTCCTAAACTGAATGAAATAATTTAATAACTAACATTTAAGGAAATGTGGTTTTATCTTCTGAAAGTTAACAAGATAATATTGTCGCTAAAAAAAAAAAAAAAAAAAAAAAACTACAACAGCAGCAGTAACAACAGAAACAACAACAATACTAATACTAATACAAATATAAAATAAAACAAATACATAAACAACATAACATTAACCACTTGAAGCTCTGACGCGCTTTAGCAGTTTATTCTGGCTACCATTAGACGATTTTATGCAGCTTAGGAAGGACCTGTGGGTATTAAAAGGGTAAAGGCTATCTCAATCAACCCTCTGACTTCCATACACCCTTCCTAATCTGAATAAAATCGTCTAATAATGACCAGAAAACGGAAAAGAATGGTGTTTTGGAGCTTGAAAGGGTTAAAAACAAGCGCATCAGTAGATCACGTATTTCTGCCATGCATGCAAACCACAGCAAGTGCCCATGGACGATATGGGCTCTCTATCTCGCAGTATAAATATAACAATAAAGTCTATGGTTACATCTTGCCCGTCTTGGCTTACAGCTTTCCACGTCTTTTATTTTTTATTTTTTATTTATTTATTCCTTTTTCTTTGGGGGGGGGGGGGGGGTGGAAGGTAGGCGGTTTTTATTCTGGTATAAACAAAAATATATAAATTCGGCTTATCGGTACAAAAAGACAAACCGACAGACAGCGACGATCACGTAATATCCACTAACTTCGTAGGCACAGATGATGATAATAATAATAATTATGATTATGATGATAACAAAACAAATAAATATTCCCACCATGCCAAACACTTAATACCCCAACTGATAACAAAGGAACCAAGAAATGCTCCAATCCCCCTAATTAATAAAAAAATACCCTCACCTCAATGAGAACACTACAAAACACATCACAAAGACCACACGGCCGGCCAGTGGAAAAATAAAGTTGGGTATATGCTCACTAATTATTATGAGCCTCCGTGAAACTCGAACCAAGCGGAGTTGTGTTTTTGGGTGCCAGCTGGGAGCAACAGGTAAGGGTCAACATCGATACGGGTTGTTTGATTCGGTTTGACCTGCTAGGACGCACGGACAAACAGGATGAAGGGGAGACTGGCAGTTTGTTTGGTCTATTAATTAATTTATTCATATATATTTTTTAGTTTCCTCCCTAGATCTCCATCAAGCTTAGAAAAAAAAAAAATAGACCCCCCCCTTTAAGATAAATTATTACATTTTTCGGTAGAAAAACTTCCCGGCCGAAGGCCGGTTCCTCTTAAATTGCAGGCTCGCTTTCGCTCGCCAGGAAATAATCGACCCCTAAATGGCACGAAAGGTCTTAAAATTGACAACGAAATGGGGCGAAAGGTGTTAAAATCGCCAAACTAATGGGCCGAACGTCTTATAATCTCAAAACTAGTGGGGCTAAACATTAGGGAGAAAGTGGTCCAGAAAGTGGCCCATCCCATGACGGCTTTTAAAATATATATTTCAGTTACTAACAGGCGGCTGGGGAACAGTTTATTGAGGAGTAAGCTTTAACCCTTTGAGTACCACCAGCGACGTGTTTTATATTTGGTTCGAGCTTCATTTAGACGATATTATGCAGCTTAAGAAAGATCTGCGGTGGTTCAAAGGGTTGGATGAGATAGTTGGAAACCTTACTATTGTTAAAGGTCCTTCCTAAGCTGAATTATATAATCTAATAGTTGCCAGAATATGATTAAAAGGAGGTCCCTGGTATTGAACGGGTTAACCCTTTGCTTCCTAAAGATCAGCGCCATTTGCTGACTCAAATCGTCAGTTGGGGGTTAATCAGCACGGTGACGACTTAATTAAGAGGAGGCAGACCGTTTTTCTGGACCCACTTCTTCCTAATGTTTAGCCCCGCTAGTTTTGAGATTATAAGACGTTCGGCCCATTAGTTTGGCGATTTTAACACCTTTCGCCCCATTTCGTCGTCAATTTTAAGACCTTTCATGCCCTTTAGGTGTCGATTATTTCCTGGCGAGCGATAGCGAGCCTGCAACCTTTAAGAGGAACCGGCCTTCGGCCGGAATTTTTTTCTACAGAAAAATGTACAAATTTATCTTGAAGGGGGGTCTAGGTTTTTTTTTTCCAAGCTTGATGGAGGTCTAGGGAGGAAACTAAAAACAATATACTGTATATGAATAAATGAATTAATAGACCAAACAATATACTGTATATGAATAAATGAATTAATAGACCAAACAAACGGCGAGCCTCCCCTTAATACCTTGGATTCTGGCTACATATTAGTCGATTTTAGGCAGTTTAAGAAAGTACCTACGTTAAGCCGGTATCACACGAGAGCTTTTATAGTCAACATTCGATGATCAACATTTTTCTGGCAACATTTCTGGAATATTTTGCACTGGTACCGGAAACTAGACTGATGGTAGATGAATTTAGGTGACAGAAATATTATAAATGTTGACCACATAAGCTGCCAGACCAGTGTTAAGGATAAATGTTAGGTGAAATTGCGCTCGTGTGATACCGGCGTTATTCAGAGTTTGCTGAAATGGTGTTTACCCCCTTGAGGAGTCCTAGAGGGAGGTAGATCATAAGCTAAAAACAATCGTCTAACGGTAACTACAATATGATGAACATTACGTCATCGTGTTAAAGGGGAGATATCCACTTGAGGGATTTTTTTCTTTACCCCTTTCTCCCTTATGTTTAGCCCAATTGCTTTTGGAGTTTTAAGACGTTCACCCTATTAATTTGGCGATTTTAAGAAGTTTCACCCCATTTATGTCACTTTTAAGACCTTTCGTCCCATTTAGGTGTCGATTTTTTCCTGGCGAGCGATAGCGAGCCTGTAATTTAAGAGGAATCGGCCTTCGGCCGGGACATTTTTCTACCGAAAAATGTAAAAATTTATCTTGAAAGGGGGTCAAGGGGGTGTAATTTCAAGCTTGATGGAAGTCTAGGAAACACACTATAAACCTCCCCTTAAAGAAGTTAATATAGAGCTGTGAGCAAAGGATCCCCTACAACCTATCATGATCGGTATGCACAAAGATATTCAAAGATCTTGACTTTATAGTGCCCTTCCTTAAGTGGTTAGGCTATTATAGTCGATTTCTTCACCTGGCGGAAAATCCAACCCCTTAGCAGCTGATTTATCAAATACTTAATGGGTAATATGAAACTACTCTCTCTCTCTCTCTCTCTCTCTCTCTCTGTTATCCAAATTATTATAATATACCTCAATTTCATTTCACCCAATGACTGCCTACATATATAATGAGATGCCACCAAACAATTATATTAATCATAAGAAGCCCGTCTTGGGTAAGGGGCAAATCTATATTTAATATAGTCAAATTAATTTTAATAGAAACAGGGAACGCATAAATATTTATTCAATGGACAACATTACGGTCTAACGAGGAACAAATAACCTGAACAAAGGATTACAGGCCAAACAAATATTTAATTCAACATAAGGCGATTCCCAGTTAGTTGCAATTTAATGGTGCAAACGTAATACAGGCGGGAGGCACTCAACACAACAAATGGGATACCGGTACACTTATAGTCTTCAGTACATAAACATAATAATTAAAACAATAGTACACCGAGAGAAAGATTTCGACGCATCTATTTGAATCAGTATCGAACACAAACGAGACAATACAATGCGTCCAAATGCTGCAGAATTTGGATTTAATGGTTCACAGGTTCGAATTGATGTAGCCTTGCATATGCTGACGACTGTACCTTCATTGTCACTGGTCCTTCCCATGGTGAGGAAAGTTATCTGATATCAATACTAAATTATAGATAGTCGTCATCAATTGAAAATGTTAAGGATAGTTCTGACAAGAGTTGCAGAAGATAGAACCAAAGTGGAGAGAGAGAGAGAGAGAGAGAGAGAGAGAGAGAGAGAGAGAGAGAGAGAGAGAGAGAGAGAGAGAGAGAGAGAGAGAGAGAGAGAGAGAGAGAGAGAGAGAGAGAGAGAGAGAGAGAGAGAGAGAGAGGGGGGGAATAGGCGGGGAGGAAGGGCTGGAGTGAGAGCTAGATAGGAGGGGGAGGACAAAAAACGGCACGGGGGGTTGGGAGGAAGGGTAGGGGATAGAGGTACATGCGAGGGGAGGGGAGAAGAACAGGCGAGGGTGGGGGAGGCAGATGGAAGGGGAAGAGGTCGAGACTGATGGTAATGATATTGTAAACAGCGTACATTCCTTCTTTATCTCTTTGACATTGTGTGAGAGAGAGAGAGAGAGAGAGAGAGAGAGAGAGAGAGAGAGAGAGAGAGAGAGAGAGAGAGAGAAACAAAATAACTAGGTCAGAAGAGGAGTGTGATTGTATGAATGAGTTAATGAAAGGAGAATTAATAAAATTCATAAAGGGAGACAAATAAAAAGGACAAAGCAATACGTGGGAGAGAAAGATACCAGGAATAAAATGTGAATGAGTGGGCGAGAGTGGGGTGGGGAGGACAGTGGGAGGGGAGGGGAGTGGAGAGGGGAGTGGGGTGAAACAGAACGTACGTGCACAGCTAGAAGTAGGCAAGGAGCATGAGAACAAGATAGAGTGAGAGATAGAGATAGAGAGAGAGAGAGAGAGCGAGATAGAAGAGAGAGAGAGAAGAGAGAGAGAAGAGAGAGAGAGAGAGAGAGAGAGAGAGAGAGAGAGAGAGAGTGCCTATATGGGGAAGCAAGGACAGTTAAAGGGAGGGTGGGTGTAGGGGAGTACGGTACATTATTAAAGAGGTGGTGGCGATGGAGGGGATGGTGGAGACTGGCTATGGTGGGGAGGCATGGGGGTGACTTGTGGAGTGAGGTGGAGAAGGAGGGGGTGAGGAGGAGAATTGGGGCGAGGAGATGCAGAGAGGGAGAGAGAGGGGAGGGGGGGGGGGAAAAAACGCCCGAAACCCTAGCCCAATTTATAAACTTTAGAAGCTATGTTTAAAGAAACTGACTGGAGCTTTTAATTAAACATAAAGACATAACATACATCTTGGTAGTTATTCGAACCACTTACCTAAAAGCAGTGGCAAGACTGCATACCTCGCAAATGAGCGAGGAAGTCACAGGACCAATAATAATTAAGACCCCCGAAATGGGGAAATAGAAGATATTTCAACCTGCTGCTTGCCTAAAAAAATTGCTAATGATAGATTTAAAATCCTCACAAAAATGCGAAGGTAGAATAAGGCAGGAAGATTTGAGTAGAGGCTAAGAACGCGGCAAAAGCCCAAAGTTAATAAAGCAGAAGTAAAAAGAGCCTTAAAAGAGTTACATGATTGGAGCGACTTTCAAAGGTAACAAACCCACGAAAGGAATTCTGAGTTATGACAAGAAAGAGATAAGAAAAGTAGTACTTCAACTGTTGGAACCGTTGGTCGATCATACTGAAAATGGAAGAATGTACACCAGAAAGGCGAAGACAAAATGAGTAATGCCCGCAGAAATACTTTTTTTGCACAGTTTTTACAAACAGAAAGAACCAGTGAAGTATCCCTACACCATCACGAAGTCAGATTGATAATTCAGATGTTTTTTAATGCAAGTATCACGATAAAGAGAGAGAAGTATGAATGGGTAGATAAACTCAAGGGTAAATGTGCAAACGCCTGGACCTGATACGAATCTTCACCTAGAGGTTCTAAAGGAAAGCTGAGGATGAGTCTCCAGAGCCACGGACAGGTAAGTATGTCGCAATAACTCCTTGCGACATGTCTGGAAGCTAGACGGATGATCAGTGGAAGCTAGCCAAGTAACACGAGATATTCAAAAAAGGCAGCCACACTCCCCCCCCCCCCCCCCCCCCCCCCCCTACCCCAAGTAAGTGGAGTCGAGCATATCGCTAACCCAAATTAAGAGCTATAAACCTCGTGATAGACTCGTAAAAATACAAATAACTTAGAGGAAAAATAAACATACTTAACGATGTATTAAACTTCAACACAGGGGGCTTTCGTAGAAAAAAGTTCAAGTATTAATCAAAAACTCTTACGACTTTCTTCCCCGATATCCCCTCAAAAACACCTCTACGCAGAAGAGTAAAGACTATTGTAAGAATGTAGATTAATTAGATCCGTGAATTTTCAAAAGGGCCGCATTTGACAAATGGTTCACCCACCACGATAGTAACTGCTAAAACTTAAAACGCCGGCATGGACTATACAAGACGGGAGGACCCGGGGGATGTGTGTGAGCAATGGAATAGAAATTGGATCTAGGGCTGGCTGTGAGTGCCGTGGAGTCTGGAGCACTTCACGACAAGCAGCAAGGCAGAAGAGGTAGTCAGACAAGTCGGTTAAGGCATCTAAATGGAACAATGTAAGTAGCGGAGACCCCAGGGATCGGTAATAGGACCAATATTCGCTTTCTAAATTTACAAATCAACGACGATGTAGATGAGGGGTCTCACCTGTACAATCTCAAATTTGCTTGACGATACACAAAAATTGCAAAATAGCGTAATCATCAAAAAGAACAAGTGTACACATTATGGCACACTCGAAATCGTGAGAATAAAATTGTCATGTTGGGCCCAAATTTGGAAAAGATATTGAGTTTGTTTCAATGCGGATAAATGTAGGAAAGTATAATACACATGGAGACCTAAATGAGAAAGCAAATCTATTCGATGAAGGGCACTCAGCTTAAGAATGGTAAACAGGAAAAAAAACGATCTGGGAGTAACAATATACGAGTGGTAACCTAAGGACCGAACGAGGGTAGGGCTTGTGGCAGTTGAGAGCTAGGGAGGGGAGTTCACAATGTTCAGAAGTTTTGTTAAGAAAGGGCAAACAAATAATGGGTCTTTAAGGCTCCGGGAGAGGGGCTAGAATAGGAGGGGGGTGAGACAGTACAAAAAATGCGCTACGTGGGGGTTTTGTGGGGCATAAAGACGGACAAGGGCTACAGAGGAGTGGACTAGATCATGCCTACCCCCGTTACAATTCCTTAGTTCGGGCTTACTCTACTGGAGAGCGTAAGCTGCGTTTTCAATGCTGGGGTGGCAGCGGGCCTGATAATTAGCCAAGAAAAGAGAATCATAAACAAGCGGCTGAGAGGGATTGAGAAAGGCGTAATTCAACGGTAGAGTGACCAAACCTGATACCTAGCGCATAAGGAAGCACAGAAACCCAATGACGAATGGGAAATCGTCGTAGGGAGAATGAGGGTCTGTTCGTGATAAAGAGCCCAGTGACGACCAGCAGCAGAAAGAGGGATGATAGGGTAATTCAAGGTGGTCAGATAAATCATATAAAGGCCCACAGACAGAGAATTATGATAACTGCTATGAGGTAAGTTACCGTCCTAGACATCGATCCAGTAATTTATTTATACATCTTGGACATTGTGTGAGACACGCGGGGGAAGAGAGGAGCGGACACGGTTGCAAGAAGAGAATTATTGGTTGTAGAAATCTTTTAACTCACGGAAACGAATCTAAGAATTGTTCGATTCAATGCGAGTTGTCACTTGTGGCAGGGCTTCCCAAAACCGTTATCGACGCGCTCAGCAGATTGCTTCATTTAAACGGAGCGAGCCTTATCAAAAGATGAGCACGGCAGCAGCAACCCGAGAGAGGCAGGAAGAGGCAGAGCTAGAGTTTCGTAAAGAATGAAGTAACTTGTAATGTATATCCCTGACCTGTCAAGTAGGAGCCGTATCGTAAGACACAAAAATAAAACCGAGTATGGGGCAGTACAAGAGTGAGCTAACTGCACTGTGTGAATTTCGTAATGTGGGAATGAGTCAATGAAAGGATGATCAGAAAACAGGTCAACCTTTAAAGGTGCAGACCAAGGATAGACACAGGAAGTCAGTAATTCCACTTCCAAGTTCCAGCTTACCCCACTCTACAAACCAACTGTTTTGGTACACTTGGATCGCTCGAGTGGTTTGGGAAGGAGACAAGGGACAAGGGCATACCACCGTAAGAAGGAGTCAAAATGTGCTTGAATCGTGTTGCGCGTTGGAGTTTCCCTTGAGTACTGCACGGATGTCATGTGGGCTCGGGTAGCATTGTACGATTCACAGTGGAATTCACGGTTGGCTCTGGGTGAGGTGATTTACACCCTTGTGGGTGTGGATGTGTGGTATATTGTATTTCCAAAATTGTATTCTTGCTAAGCTGTAATTTCGCAGCGTAGCGATGTCTAATTGTGTGTTTGATCAGTTCTTTGTCTGTATAATGTGTTAGTCCCTTGTTTTGGGTGTATATTTTGCAAGTTTACTGCTATTACCGGAAACAAGTATACGGCGTACTGCACAGAGGGAAGGAAGGGCTATGATGGACAGACAGCTGAGCTACCCTGGTACAGTATGAAGTCCGATGCCAATCATGCTGGAGGCGTTTCTGCGCAAGATGGAAGTATCCTTAAGCCGGGAGGGAGATTTTCCCAGGATGTGAAGGCAAATGACGATTGTAAGATGATGGAAATTGATAAGGAACATTTAAAAGACCGAATAGGGAGTTCTACATGCATAGAATGTTATTATTTATTTCTAAAATTGATAAGCAAATGGTAACGACAAAAAATTAAGGAAGAGATAAGAGATAGAAATAGGAGAAATATAATAGTCTATGTACACAAGAAGGAGGGCGATGACTGAAGAGAATCGACAGAGATAAGAACACCGAGATGTCGCCATGCGGTATCTGCATATCTCGAGACAACAGAGAGCAAAGATACTTCCCTTTCGTACTGCTGGAGATAGTGTAAAAAGATGTTGGGATTACATAAAACTACAACGTTTTGTAACCGATAATCTTTTAGATATACTGTAATTCGAGGGGGTACATCAGATGATCTTGAACTTTTTTTTCAGTATACAAGGATGATTGTGTTTTTCTGACTGTATTCTGGGTGATTAATGATGAGAGATTTTTACACTGTTGAAGTGGGAAAAATAAAATTGTGCTTGTGTATAGTCTCAGTGACCCTTGAGATTATAAGGGATTGCGCCTCCGGCATACGGAAATACGGCGTCGTATAGTTTGTTTACACTCGTTCAACTATTGATTATTGATATATTTTCACCATTGTAAACCATTCGCAAGTCAGTCTATGTGCTTTCATGCGATTTTAACTTGGGATACAGAACATCAGTACTCAATTGCTTGAGGCTGACCTCACGCGAGATATTGAGGGTCGAAGCTGGGCGGCTGGCTGACTGAGCTGTGATGTGCTTCTCCTTGTACCGTGTTGCGGACCACACGGCCATATGGAAACACCAAAGTTTCTCTAGTGCAGTTATTAAAGGGTTGTTTTTTTTTAATACGGATGGGCGACCTAGAGTGTGATGATAATTTGGATCGCTATATAGTATTTTTTCCCAGGTAGTTCCGAAGTCAGCCACCCGCAGCTATGTGGGTATGTGGAGCTCTGAGTACTATAGATAGATGTAGAAACATGGAAGATAGCCAAGTGAAGTTTCACTAAGAAATCCGGGCGGTCCGGGGTGGTGGCCCCCCGAGGGTCGGGGGAGGGGGGGGGGGGGTGAGGGGGGCGGCCCCATGGATGGGGGAAAAAAAAACTCGATTATGGCCTTGTACAGGAGGAAGGTCATCCGGCTCGGGCAGGGGGTAATGGAAAGAAGGGTAAAATTAAACCAACTTAACCCGTAAGAGAGCCCAACTCGCCTTGTTTGACTGCTTTCTCTCCCCTCTCTTGGCTTGGATCCATTAGGCCCATTCAGCCTATGTTTTAAGACGTTACGCCCCCATCCAGGGTGTAAAGATTTTCCTGGCGGAGCGGGCAGCTATTAAAATGTTTGTTTTGACAGCAAGCTAAATTTGGGACAATTGTCGATGTAGGAGAATTTCTCCGGCAAAGCCGGGATTTCTCCCTACGAATGCTGGACTCGCTATCGCTACTTGGCCAGGAAGAAATTGAACCCTGGGTAGTGGGGATTAAAACGTCTTAAAAACAGTTGGCTGATATAGCGGGGGCCCCCTCGAGGATGAGGCGAGGGCCGAGGCCCCGAACGATAGGGATACAAGCCATGGAGAAGGGAGAGGAAAAGGGGAAAAGCGAGAGTAAGATCCAAAAGAAAAAAAAGGCCAGTCACCCCCCTTAAATTGAGGCGACTTTAAGGGGAGGACGTCCCATAATGTGATGTCAAAAAGAGGGGCCGATCGGTTGGTCATTTGTTGACAGGTGCATAGATACCAACCTTCTAAGAACAACATCTCCAAAAATGACTACATTCGCGAGTGAATAGTTTTGTGTCGCTTACCTCGGATTTTTAGCATTTTTTGGACAACTTTGTCAGAAAACCTAAAAAACTAAATAAACTTGTGGATCAAACGACATAAACAAACATACCATTGGAGAGAGGAGAAAAAATGACAAGTAAAATGTACAGGAAGGATTTTTTTATACCCCCCTTATAAGTTTGTTATTAATATTTTGTTTTTTTTTTTTTATATATTATAAAACGGTTTTTCAAGACTACTTGTCAAAAAAAAAAGTGTTAGGGTTTAATCAAATATTCCTAAGTACATTCTACTGCATTTACTCTCCTCGTACGCAATGTTTTTTTAGTGTTATTAAGAATCGGACCAAAATGACTAAGAGGTTTTAGGTTTTTTTGTTTGGAATAGAATTATAGTTTTGAGGGGGAAAAAAAAGTTCGAAAACGCTAAATTTATCCATTACCCAACGAGGGGGGGTGGGTGAGTTGGGGGGGGGGCTGTGGGCTCTGATATGTATTTCGTGTAATGTTTATTTTCGGAGTCTAAACATTTGTCCAGGGGGATTGCCTAGGAGAGTGTGTGCCTGCAGCTGGATGCAGTTGAAAATCTCATATTTCAGATATTTCAACGGCACCTCAATACCCATGGCGGCACGCTCCCCTTAAGGGAGGAATGCCTGTAAAAAGTATATGATAATCATTGACATTGGTGTTCACAGTATTGATCAGGTGTTGCAATACTCTATGACGAGGGCTAGCAGATACATACCTAAGATACATAAACTAAAAGGACGTACTTGATCCATAAGTTTGTAAGGTTCGATGCTTCATGACTGTAGATATTATATTTGAATCAAATGTTATTTACTCCCATTATTTCTTTTGCAATAATTCTTCTTTAACCCGGAAACTGCCGGGGGAAGGACTCGTAAGAGTTCCCACGGAGGACTGCGGGAAGACTATTAAGAGTCAGAGAAAAAAAAAATAAAATCAACTTAAACCATCGAAGTAAAAAAAAAAATAATAATAATCTTTTTTTTGCCCCTGGGCCATGCAAAAATAAACTCCTCTAGAACTCCCCTCCTTCCCCAATTTCCTCCCTCCTTATGTTATCAACTATTTTCGGGTTTAATTCCATTCTTCTGCAGGTATATTTTTTGTCGCTAACAGTAGCGAGTTGCAAGCAGGGCATTGTAATCTCTGTTAGCAAGCGAGTTACAAAGAGAGAGAGAGAGAGTAGCGATCAACGTGTGTGCTCAGTGGACCTTGGGGGGGAATGGCGGGAAAGCAGGTTGCCTCACCCATACATTAGTATAACTCGCTTGGCTTGTATCTCCGATTTTGACCCAGTCCAAACGCTGTTTTTCACGCGTTTTATTGTTGTTTCAGGTTAATACCGTTATAATCAACCCATAATAGGCGCGCATGGATAAGTATTAATGCTAATTATGGTAAAATGAATATTTTAGTGATGGAAGACAGCTAAAAATACGTCAGCACAGGCGGAAGTTGTATTAATTAACCCCGAATGCGCACTTCTTAGGCTTAAAGGGGACAGAGGGGTGCTTTTTTGGGTCCTATTAACCCGGTAAGTGCGGATCTCCTTATATAAGGCCTACCGGTGGGCTGGCGAAAACTCCTGATATAATCCGAAGGCGACTAATAAATTTTTGTTTTTTGAAATCAGCCCGGAGTAAATTTTTTCGATTTTTGTATTCTTTTTTTGTATTACCCCTTGGCCATGGCAAATATCACTCCTGCCGAATCCCCTCCTTCCACCCTTAACCCCCTCCCGTCATTTATCACCTATTCTCCCTGTTATTCCCTTATTCTTAGGTATTATATTTTTCCTGGCTAACGATTAGCGAGTTGGTAGCAGGGCGTTGGTCATCTATGGTACCAAGAGCGGGGGGGGAAAAGCGGGAGGAGGGTATGATGAGCCTACCACGCAACAGTCTCTCCAGGACATGGGAATGGAATGGAGGGAGAGGGAGGATAGCTCACCCAATGGTTATGTAGCTCCCGGCCTGTATCGCCGATTTTTACCATTCCAAGACGCTGTTGCCACGTGTTTTATTCTTGTAACAGGTTAATACCTTTATAATCAAC
The DNA here is from genome assembly GCA_032716605.1 of Paralithodes platypus. Lineage (NCBI taxonomy): Eukaryota > Metazoa > Arthropoda > Malacostraca > Decapoda > Lithodidae > Paralithodes > Paralithodes platypus. The sequence goes on from CM064572.1 coordinate 58,848,240, forward strand.
ATAAAATAGGCCACAGATACATACATACATAAAATTTTAAGACTGAGTGTTTTCAGCACACATAAGTGCAGTTTCAGTCTCTTGTCCTAATGGCAGGGCGTTCAGGGCAACACTGTTGTGTGAAGGGCTCGGCGTCACTTGTCAAGTGTCTTGGAGTGTGAGATCGGCGCGTTAGTTAGTCCGATCCCAGGTCTCATCACGGTCACACCGTGGTTGCAGATCCCTCCACAATCACAGACATGCATTTTTCACCCATATTTTGTTCATCAATTCTCTCCACCATTGGCCGATTAACCATCCCAGTCTACTTGTACGCATCGACCTCGAGTAGATAGCTCTTTATACCTAAACGTTCTCCTCAGCTCAACATTTGTTTATTCTCTCCTGTAGCCGGGCCCAAAAACATCAATCTCAAATTCTTCATCATTGACGCTCCATTCTGTTGACATCCTCTACTTTAACGGCCCAGGTTTCTGAGGCATTCGTCATTGCACTTCTAACACATGAGGGATACACCTTCCCGTTCAAGGGAGAGGCATTCTTTTCGATGGTCAGGATTGGCGCATTCAATTCTCATGAACTTCCCCCAGCCACCCTTAATTATACGCAACAGTGGCAGCCTCAGGCTTCCACCAAGCCGGCAGAGGAGTTATCGCGTAGGGTAACAAAAACTTGTTCACCCGCTCCAAAGACTCATTTCCAAAAATTCACAGACCACCGGCATCAGGCACTTAACCAAACAAGCTCGCCTTTTGACACACTTACGGCACTCAAATTTCACTATTTCTGACTTATCCTTCGGCAGGGGCCCCGGATTCTTACTACAGTGCTGACTACATGGTGTACCCAACATCGACAGAAGATGCTGCGAATTGAATTGAGTTAACGGCCCACTCCCTTTCCCACACACTTGACGATGGGTATGCTACCGCTCTTTTCCACAGTGCCTCGTCTCAAACTACAATGCATAAGAACCTGGTTTTTGTTAATATTGACATATTAATAGTATCCATAATATGGATAAGTATTAAAGCTATCTATGGTACGTACGGAGACGATTTGAGTGTAGGAAACACTCTAAGAAATACCTCCGCACAGGGGTGGCTGTAATAATAATAATAATAATAAGCATGTTACTTATTTCTTATAAGCGCCAATTTTTCCGACGAATTCATCCTATGCGCGCGAAAAGAGAAAGAAAGAAAGGACAAAAATCAATTGCATCAAAAGAAGGCCTCATATACAACCCACAGTGTAATGCAATCGACTAGCAGTGTCAAAATAGCCTAAACTCTAGAGCGCATCTGTCATGACATGACTCTATCAAGTCATCATAGCTTTTCTCAAAGAGAAAAGTCTGAAGGTTTGTCTCTTGAAAGCATTCAACAGAACTCAGGGGTCTCGATGGCACAGCGGCAAACAGTTATACAACCTCGGCGCCATGTAGGAGAATGACGCTCTCAAAGAAATAAGATGGCTGGAAAGCCCTTGGTTCATCAAGACGAAAAGGGTCATTGTCATGACGCACCAACTACACCATGGATGTGCCGGTGGGCGCCTGAGCGGCTCCGCGCAATGTTGGGGGGGGGATACCCAGGCTCACATAAATTTGAGAACCTTAAACGTCCACCAAACACAAGCTTAAATTCGATGCTTGCTCTTACTGGCAGCCAGGTGCAGTTCTATGTGAAAGAGATGTAGTAGGAGTTCTAGGTGAATCACCAAAGAATTAGTCTTGCGGCAGTGTTAAGAACAGTATGAACTTTCTTCAAAATATAAGTTGGAAGACCCACCAAACAGGGCATGGCCAATTAAATCAACCGGAGATGAAGAACCACGGAGGAAACACAACGTTTCAGGAGGGGTAGAGGCAACGTCTTGTTATAAACGGCTCTTCACCAAATGACAGATTTCTGATGTGCTAAGTAACAACGTTTTAACTATCGTGGGTTAGCATGAGATCTTTGAGAATCTAATCGGGAGTTCACATATACACCCAGATTTCGAACCAGAGGTGGGCGACCGGTCCGAGCTGAGAGACACCCACATTGATGGAGAGGGCAGCTGCCATATCATCAGCTCTCCTATTCCCTCGGATGATGAGAAACTCAGTTTTACCATAATTTAGTTTAAGTTTTCTCGCTCTCATTCCCCCCCTTCTTGATACTAAGACAGCAAAAATTCCATCTTACTCCGGATATCGACTATATTTGTTGATTCTCACATAAATCTGGTTGGCCCTCTGCATAAAAGTGAAAGGGGACATTATGTGCACGAAGCAGAAGAGGACCAACTGCTAATAAAATTTATAAATCGGATAGGACCAAAAACTGATCCCTGCGGAACACCATACTGCTGGGGCTGTCGAGGTCCGAGACCACTTGATTTACAATCACACTCTGGGATCGTAACTGACGGAAGTACGGACCCAAGAAGCATGAGGAGCGGAGTCACGCAAACCACAATCATAAAGATCACTCAATAACACAACTCGTGATCCACTGTGTCAAAAGTCGCGAGAGAGATCAAGCAAGACCAATAGTGATGGCCACAGCCATTGCATGCAAATGGTCTCAACTAGATCATTAGTGTACTCGAATCAATGCTGGTTTCAGTTGAATGATGCGTCGTGGGTCGGGTAAGCAGAATGAAAGATTGGGATAGTTTCATTCTGCTGACGGTAGTGGTTGTAATTGGTCAAGTATTGCACGCGATAATATCTTCTGATATGAAGGTACCAGGGTTGGAGACCAGGACGGATAGTTCAACAGTTGGCTCTCAACATCAGAGTCGCAGGTTTATTTAGAGTAGGTCGGAGCGGAGTGTAGTGCATGCTCTGCAGAACTGGGGGCGAGGAGCTACCTTCAGAGAAGCACTTATAGATTATTTTGGAAATAAAATCAACTGTGTGATCATAGACTCTTGGTAGCTGGAAAACAGTTTATGGGATCCAAATGGGCAAAATGTTTTATTGAGGTTTCTTATGCGAGGACGAGCAGTCATGTCCACCTCTGAATGAGTGAAAGGATGAGAGGAACATTATTAGGATATGTGATCGGCGGTGGAGTACAAATGAAAGTGCTTCACCAACAGAAGCATCATCCCAATCCTGTCTTATGCCGAGTTATGTTTGCCAGCAAAAAATGCCACAATTTAGTTGGCAGCCAACTCGGCGAATCCAGGTACGAAACGTCTTAAGCTGACTCTTGTTTTTCCAAGTAAAACTGGTTTACCAATTGAAGCCAAACCTCCTCTGGTCGTTAACCACACGAGAGTCAACTTTTCCCGGAGTAAGACACTCTTTCATCTTTCTCCCTATTTTGTAGACCACACAGCCTCTTCTGGCTGACAGGTATTTCAACCATGTCGAGTCTGTTGTATTTTTCCGCCATTCACGTCCAGCTCTTCTATCGCGCTCTTCGTAGAAATTTAACTCGAGTGCTATACAAGGGGGGATCATCTCCGTACTATGATTTTATTCTCTACGTCGGGACCGTGATGATCGAACACTAATTTAAGTGCATTTCCATGTACCTCCACCAGCTCATCTGAAGTAAGGTTGGAAGTATCAATACTTCCCAAGTACTGTTTTTACTTCACTGCAGTAGACCAAATTTAGGTCTTCAATTTTATAATGTCTAAAGTCTGATTACGTATTGTACTGTGTGTGAGTGGCTTAGGGAAAATCAAAGCTGA